>SNVD02009588.1:0-40049 GCA_013180625.2 Boswellia sacra | reverse complement strand
AACTTTGGGGACGCGTTTGGACAGTACCTTACTGATTGAGACGTTCAAGCAACGATTGTTGAGTTTTAGTCTGCTGAGTTTCCAACAGACATCGCGAATGTTGACGTGACTGGCGTATACGGCTATCACTTTACGACGAAGAATACCCTCTTCGACGTAGTATGGGTCGAGTTGAGCGATCCGCAGTAGGTCGGGCTAGCAAGAATACAGATTTCTTGTATGTCTGAAAGAGTGGTTTCGATGCTGATATCATCGATGACAACACTCGCTGGTTGATTTGGTATGTACTTCTGGCGGAGATGCAGATCGACGGATTCATTAGCTAATAGTTGATTAGATAATTCTTCCGGTCCGTCTTCAAGAATAACAGTCACAGCGTCCAAGAGATCAATAATTTCCTTAGCTTTTGTGGCATTCATTGGAAGAGAGTCGAAGTAGCCTCTATCGTCAAGATCATTGAAAATTTTGAGTCGTTTCATAAAATTACTATTCCGTTGCTGGATGGGTTTCAAGTTTTCAACAGGATGATATTTCAATCTGAACCATTCTCGGTCCTTGTTGGCCTCGAAGAACCTACCCACTTTACTCTGAGAGAGATCGGCCATAAAATCATTGTACTTCTTGACTGCGGTATTCTCGTCGACATCGTGACCCAGAACCTCCATGACATAGCTCTTGAAACTCATAAGTTGCTTGCCTTTGGGAGGCGGATACGGCGAGATGCCAGTGTCCATGTTGTGGTGGGGGTAGTTCATGATTGTTGATGATTAAATATGGGTGACCTATCAAGAAGAATGCAGGATTGGGTAGAGGAGGGGAGAATAGAGTTGGGATGAGTTTCTCAAATTGCCGAGAGTGAAACACGAGTTTGCCGGTTTGTGCGTGGCACCGTCATCTGACCGGCGCGCATGTTTTCGAGTGGAGCTCGATGTTGCGATTCACACACAGAGCAAGGGCGGGGCGCCGCTGACGATCGGGCGCGAATTGGCGTTCTCTTATGACCCTCGATGAACGAGTTTAGAATACGTTCAAGCCAAACGGATGCTTGAGATCCACCAAATCCGTGAATTTGTTGGTGCTGTATGCCTGTGTAATGAGCCGATATGACATAATCTTGTGCACATGATCTCAAAACTCATGGTTAAAGGTCCGAGCGAGTGCCACGAGCACTGATGGCTCGGCCATCTGGTGACATGGAACAGGACTACACCGTTGATGCAGCTCGAGAGGCGAGTACGAATGGCAGTGGCCGTGTATTGACGCCATCTATTGCGCCGTGCACGAACTGGATCTTACACGCGGGTCAGAGTGGAACGTGGATGACATTCCGGGGACTTTTGCACTCCAAGATCCACCGTGCAGACGGGCCACTCGACACACACGGCCGGTACGCCCACTGTGTGTCCTGCGCTCCGCTGGACCCTGGACGTAGAGTGGCCATTGGCACACACGCGCACAGTGGTCCAGGAGGCTCGTTGTCTCTTGTCACACAGCAGAGACGGCGTGGGAGCACGTCGGCACGTTCGGCGCATTGGCGAACGTGCGCATGCCCCGTGTGCAATGTCTATGTGCCCCAAACGCATGGCATCTGGGGAGCGCAGACAGAGCAATTGCGCACTGAACCCAGCGAACGAGTCCGCGAACGGATCACTTGTAGAGGGCGGGCGTCGGGGACTGGGGGCGGTGTATGAGCGGGAGCGCATTGGCGAACGAGCGAGTCGACGGACGAGCGAGCGAGCGGGCCGAGCAATCGAGAGAACGAACGAACGCACGCGCGCCCGAGCAGTGAACGAGCGCGCGTCGCCGACGTCGTCGTTGACGCCGCGGCGACGGCGGCGGCGGCGGTGGCGGCGGCGGCCAAGGCTCTGTTTCTCGTCTCTCTCGTTCAAGTCGGCTCGGCTTTGGCTCCGCTCGGCTTCGCCCGGCCTGGCCTGGCCTGTGCGTGTGCCACCGACTATAAAATAAGGTGTCCGACAGATAACTTTCGTAGCAGATGAAGATAATCCCATCTAAGGTAAATACCAAATCGTATTCTATTTATCTCTAGCCCACAGTGCGCCCCCAGATATATTGAATACGAGCATTCAATCATGGCCGATGTACCATTCTTGGGTTGCAAGATAAGTCTCATCTCGAAATGCGACATACGTTACGAGGGCATATTATACTGTGTGGACCCCAAAGAATCGACGATATCATTGTCCAAAGTTCGCTCATACGGCACTGAAACTCGAGGCGACCCGGCAAATTATGTGCCGCCCAAGAACGATGTCTACGACGTAATCATCTTTCGCGCAAGCGACGTCAAGGACCTGAGAGTCGACGCACCTGAACCTCCCGGCCTTTCTGATCCAGCAATCATCAGCGCCCGTCAATCCTCGAACTCAACATTCGATGGTATCAACAACACTGGATCTCTACCAACCTCATCAGGCCCATCGCACCAACAAGCGCAGCAACAACAGCACCAGAAGCCCTTGTTGCCATTCTTACCAACTGGTTCCAACAAGGATCAGCACCCGCAGGCGCACTCACAAACTCTACCAGTTACTAATTACTCATCTGCTGTCGCCTCAAATGCACAGCGCCGCGCGAACCGAAAGTCAGAGACTTCGACAGGCCGTGACCATCCAAGGAGGGGCGGCGACATCGGCGAGAAGCGCGATGATCGCAGGGATGACCGCAGAGACGATCGCAGGGATGATCGCAGAGACGATCGCAGGGATGATCGTAGGGATGACCGTCGCGACGATCGACGAGTCCGATCCAACCACATGGAACGTCGTGACCACCAACCAAACAACCGCAACCCTGCCGGAAGGCGCCAACAGGAAGATGGTGGCAGACAACCCAGAATTAACCGCGGCGGAAGCGAACGCAACAATATGAACCAGGATTCACGGTACAATAACAACAACAACAACAATGCCATCAATCGCCGAGGTGGACCAAACAATCGCGATGATGACCCTAAGGGTCCAATGAATAGGAGGCGAAGCGGCCCGTTCCAGGGCAATCGTCGTGGCAGGTCAGGAGAGAGAACTGGTGCTCCACGAGGCCCACGCAAGACCGCACCACTTAAATTTGAGGGCGAGTATGACTTCGATGAAGCCAACAAGCTTTTCCTCGAACTTGACAACAAGTTCAAGAACTTGAAGGTTAAAGAAGGAGAAAAGAAGGATGACGCTGAATCGTCCGGAGATCGTGCGAACTCAAAGAGTCCAACTGGAAAGTCTGAATCGGGCTCAGGATACGACAGTGATGACCATAAGGACACTGACAGTAAGAATGAAGTCGATCCCACTGAGTTTTACGACAAATCGCGATCGTTTTTCGACAACATAAGTTGTGAGGCAAGCGAACGAAGCCAGGGAAAGATTGGCAAGCCAGACTGGCGTAAGGAACGTCAGACAAACGCCGAAACCTTCGGTATTTCTGCAAACTACCGACGCGGAGGCTACAGAGGTCGCTCATTCGCAACCAACGGTTACCACCGTAGATAGATAGACCAGGAGTCTAATCATACAATAAGTTACTCGCATTTTGAATAAGACAAACATTGAGGAGGATTACTGCGAGTCTTAGAGGGAGAATATGCTGTTCTGGAAGATTAACATCGAACTGTCAGTGTCAGTAGAACGATGGTATTAAATGATATTGCTAGTATTCTCCAAATATGATTTTCGTCCCCAAAGTAGTCTTATTTTCTTGAAAAATTGTGTAAGATCATTCGTCTTCCAGATTTATCCAACATGCCAAGATCACGTGACATGATTTCGCCCTCTTTTCGAACCGCTGCGAGAAGATTTTCGCTGATCTGCGCTAGCACCTGTCAGGGGAATCGTAACTGGCAAGGAGTGAGCCGTCAAGTGTTGTTGCTGATGCGAATGGGACTGAGGATTTGGGTGTGTATGTGATGTCGACGCATGAGGTTTCTTAGCATCGAACCCGAATGTCTTCACACTCGACCGAGGACCTATGCCGGAGAATTTGCTAGTCATCTTGGCCATTGTTGATTTATCTTCTTCGTCGGAGGTACTGGTAGATTTGATTTGAACATTGCTCGTTGCCAATTCTGAGTGGCGCATGCCTACGCCTACACTCTCGATTCCTTTGAACTTTAACCCTAGATCGACAAACTTATCAGTGAGATCTAGCCTACAGGCGAGGGCCCAAAGACCGCCAGCCAAGGCAGAGGCGCCGGTTACACTGAATATCCATGGAAGGGTCTCGCTCCAGGAAGTGAGGTTTAGAACGAGCGCACCCCCACCGAGCCCCAATACCATGGAAACTCCGAATATAGCAAACCTAAACCAAGTCTCGCAAGGACAACAGCCGGCTCCATTCAAGTTGAAATACTCGCGCCTATCCTGACCCCATCTCATGTTATAATACATGAGCCAGACCAGAAAGAAGACTAGGGCAGCGCCGCTGATCGCAGCGAGAAAGGTCGACACTACGCTATTTTTCACATCCAGTGGACAGCTCAGTGTCAATAGGCTGATGGCCAATATTATCCAGTTGACTGTGGTGAACACGATCGTGTATACGTCTTCCAGGGACCACTGTGGAAGAGGGACGTCATCTATAGGGTAGTGTACTTCGGTATTGTTAGTGCTCTCCTCGAGTAAGTATATCCGATTGAGCGAGTTTATGTAGCGATTTATAGTGTAGTATTGTTCCTTATTTGATGACAAATCTATCACAGTGAAATCATATATGAACAGCCAAGCTCTCTGGTGGCCGGAGTGACGCAAGATCAGACTGCCGAGTGCGGGCAACTCGACCAGACGGTAGACGATGATTGAGAGACTTGTGATGAGGGGCTCATCAATGAGAGTCTTGGTGTTGAGTCGTGTCATGGGAACCACCTCATTCCTATGGCTGCCTTGAACTGTGATATCTATATCGTGTTTGTCTGGATTAAAGTCAAAAGAGGGCAAACCAACTCGCAATATGAGCTCATAATGGAACTGGACAGTTCGTGGAGAGCAGAGCACAAAGACGCGAGGGATTATGTAAACGGCTCTGGATCTCTGCCGCCACCTGCTATACAGGTATGCTATTCCTATCATAACCCAGCTTATTGCTATGAATACAACTTGGTAGGCAAACTTTGGTGTCGAGCCTGATGGATAGACATTTGACGGGTTAATCACAGGTGTCGGAGTTGTATCAGGTATCGGGTAGGGAGGATAGGAATACATTGGGTTGATCGGTCTGGCCATTCTGCTCCGGATGTGGCGGATACCATCAAGCAACCGCAACTAATCAGCCTGTATTTTGAGACAGATATAGTGAGATTTGTCTCACCACAGGATAAGATGTCTCATTTTGATGAACAGAAAGATTTATGCTTGCCTTCGAAGTATAGAAAAAGGCATGAAAAATACAGCGACCAAATTCAAGACTCATTGCTACATTATTTGTTTCCGTCTGCTGACAGTTTCGGAAAGAAATGATTCAGCCATCCAATCCCTATTCGGACCAGAGATTTGCTGCGGGTTTTTAGAAACTCAAGCTCTTATATTCCAATTTCTTTCTGGGCCGTTAAATCGGTCCTTTTCTCTCAACCCAACTGAAACTGAGTCTTCAGACTCTTGGCCACCTGTGGCTGGCCCCATATTGATCGGATCAGCGACACCCGGTTCAGAGGCGCGTAATCGACATCCAATCCACCGCGTACGTTTTGACTTTCTGGCAGGCCTTCACAGCCGAACAGAGATCCACAAAGACCTTGAGAACACTCCAAATGCTTTCCTCATAACCCTCACTTTGTCGCCCCAATTTGAGGCGACAATGTGAGGTCGCTCGATGGACTCATGCAGAGCTCTAGTCACGGATTGTTTTTCAATTGGACTGTAACATGGGTCCAGTCAAGATTGATGTGACATCTTCCAGATGGCGCGCAATCCGAGCACTACGTGTGAACTAGCTGAAGATTGCTAGTCTCTTAGTTCAACCAGACCTATCCAGTTGAGGCCAAATGATAGGTTGTGGGTCGCATACCACCACTAGGCATGCTGGTACTAATGGAGTCCAGCCTCTGTTTTGCACAGACGAACACAGTTGTAATGGCTACCGTCTGGTGTCACGGCTCACCTCGGTTCATCGCAACTATCAACAATTTCCCTGTGACCACAGCTATCTGTGAACAGCAGGCAAGATGGAAAAAGCGCCACAGATTGAATATTATGATTGGCGTCCACCACATGGTTGTTGATGGGTAACGCAACACTCAGAGGCGCGCAAGGCTTGACATCCGTCAAAAGCTTGCATAGCGATAAGCCGGGCGCAATCTGGCGAAATTGAATCGAGTAGAGTGAGCATAGCTGCCCAAAGGCTTCACGATCAGCGCCATTAGTCTGCTAAAAAGTCCACCAATCGACAAATGTTGTGTCCGATTTGTGCGGGTGGCACTTGCCCGGCGGGGGAAATGCACGAAGCGAGAGCGAGAGACTCAGAATGAGAGAGTGAGAGAAAGAGTGGGTGTTTTGATCAGCCCTTTGTTGAGCTGTCTTTAGCTCTGGCTGGCACTCGATGGGCACAGATCGGCAGCCTGATGACAGCAGCGACAACAACAATCTACGCCCACATCGTCGCTTGCAACGGCACAGCCGGCCGAGCCGATCATCTTGAGCGCCAATTGCGGATCGCATCCGGGAGTGTATCACTGTCATGTCGAGAGTGCGGTGAGCTGAGACACTCTAAGCGCTCACCTCTGCGCACATTCGCGCGCACTTCTCATTCGCCACCTCCGTCTCGCCCGTCAATCGGAAATTGTCTGGGCCTGCGAGTCGGCGAGACACAAAGCCCGCAGTTCTGGGCTTGATTTCCGGACAGGCCGTCGGTCGGCAAGACAGTGGCGAAACAGTCGCAGGCCCTTGGCGGTTGGCCCGCTGTCATCGCTGGCGCTGCCACTGCTAGCGCTTGTTTTTGCTCGTCGTCGTGATACTGGTCGTGGTGGTTGCGTGATCGTGGTAGAGCTTCACACCTCAGGGTGGGCACCTGATCGGCGCCGTCAACGACATTGAGTGTCAGTCGACGGGCGAGTGATCGGTTTTATGGAGGCTAGACGAGTTGCGCAACGTTTCGCGGACACGGCTCTGGCCTGGAACCCGGCCGCTGGAAATCCCATCATGCGCGTGTGCGCCGCTCTCTCGACCGTGGTCGAGGGGTTTGATTTTGTGGTCAAACGTGTTTCTTGTTCCGGAGGCGAGACGCTTACAGCCGCCAACTTTTACAGCCCCGAACTTTCCCGATCGCCTCTGTGTTGCTCAACGACGCTCACGCGGCTCGCGACGCCCACGACGCCCACGAAGATCACGACCAGGGGAGCGGACTTCACTCAAGCGGAATCTCAGCCAGCCAGCCAGCCAGCGAGTCACCAAAATTTGATCATCTCGAAATCGGCTCTAACTCATTAGTATAGAAAACCAGCACCATGTTGAGCCACAAACAAGTGAGTGACGCCATAAGTCAGCCCCAAGAGGAGCGACCAGTGATCTTCGGTGTAGAGATCACTCTGCTCGAGGCGCTCGATTGGCACACTCTGACTCGAGACACTTTCACTTCCTCGCTCTCTCGCGAAGCTTCCGAGTGAACCTAACAACACTAACAAAATCCTCCCACTGCATCCACACCACACGCCTACCATCATACCACCATGACGCTCGTGAACAACAAACAGCTCTACATCTGCGCCTGTCTGCTGGCCGTCACGCTGACCTTCGGCGCGGCTCTGTGCAGGGCCCAAGAGGACGACGACGAGGGTTACGGCAACCAAGGCACGGGCGCTGGCGGCTACCAGGGCGATAGCGACGCCTATCAGAACGGCTACGCGGGCGACGACAACTACAATGCCAACGCGCCCAACTACCAGCAGAACGTGGACCCCGAGGGCGGCGCCAACAGCCCAGCCGGTTACTCTGCCCAGGGCGGAAGTGACGCCGACGGCGACTACGAGAGCGACGACAACTCGGCCGCCGCGGCCTCGTCGCTGGCCGAGCCCTCGGTGGTGCGCGTGCGGCGCTCTGTTGATGAGCCCAGAGTAGCCAGCGCCTCGGAGCCCAAGTTGCGAGTCAAGCGTCACGGCAAATACTACATTGGGCCTGTCTACACCTACGTGAAGACGGACAAGCACGCCAACTTCAAGTGGGGCGTAAGTGTCGGCTCTTGCGCCTTTCTGACATTTCCCTACTCAGCACATTTCTTCTCTCATGGCGAACACCAAACTAATGACCAAACAACTTCTCATATTGCAGGTCAAACACAAGGTTGGAAAGAAACACTGGGGCTAAGCTCTGGCCGGACCTCTAATCGTACGCCCCCAACTGCATCCCCTCGCGCGCTCACTCGCTGCAGGCGCTCGCCGGCGCAATTATCAACCCGCGCGCCTTCTCACCTGTCGCGAGAGCCTCACGAGATACCGACAACTTGGACTAGGACAACATGGAATAAAACTCGACCAGCACCGGACTGATTGTGTGTCTTTGTGAGGCTGTAGAGTGCACTGCAATCTTCTTTGTCCCTCTGGTAGAAATCTCTCGACCGTAAAGCGCAAGTTTCGCTCTCACAAGAGGCGATCTCAGCTTACGTCACTGGTTGTTATTCTCTCTCGATGGTATCCAAGTTTTCAAGTTCATCTCTTTTGATCTCATGATCAGTTTGCTTGATATCATCGTCTCTTTCATGGCATGGATGCTTCTTATTCTTTTTGACGTCCAATTTGGAGAAAGCAAATACAGAGAAGTCATTGTAGTAAATATTTAGGAGAGTATTTATCATAGTTCATTACTCTACTTTCAACTTGTCAATTGTACGATTTCCGGTCGGAGTTTGACGCCCGTTAGATGATGTGCGCTCTGTTCCAGCCAACAGTTTGGTGTTCCGACAAGACATTCATAATTGTCTTATTCAAAATAGAATGCTTCCAATCATACCAAGGGGATAACAATTATCTAACTAATCTGTTGATGATGATATCTCTCCGTCGATACGAGTTGTTATCCAGCCTCCCACTGTGTCAGAGTTTGGAAAGTCGCAGCGAGCGGATTGAAGTTTCCCGCGCGCTCGCCGCGAAGATTATGCCTGAGTGGGTGCGCCAAACATGACCACGAGGAAAAATATTTTGACAAGTCCGAGTCGCTCTCCAACAAAAGACAACTCCGAGTTACTTCAATCATCTATCGGTTGATGATTCTACTGACATCATTAACTCGCAAAGACCCCTATTGCATGTAATTGAATTGAACTCAGGATCAGCGTGATAGATGCGGCCGCAACCACCAAGCGCAAACACACAAGAGACCGGCGAACAAAAAAAGTCTGTATTTGACAGACTTGGACGCCAACTAGATAGTGGCAGGTCTTCCAATAAAAGATCACCCGCTCAATATGCAGAACAACCGATTCACCCAATGATGCACGAGGCCGAATTCAATGCTAGATACGGCCGGGTCGACCCTGCGATGGCCGACATGAATGCCTGGCGTTACCAAAGTGATCGTCGTCACATGGCCTACGGTCGCGATCGCTACTTGCCTCCACTGGGACCACCGCCACAGCCTCATTACGACATGAGTATGCAATCAAGCAGGCAGCCGCCACAATATTATCCTCTCCCGCATGTACCCCAATATCACACCAACCCACATGCGCCACCAGGCCCGCCACCTAGTCAGATGATGGTCCCTGAGCCCATGTCTATGGGCCTGCCTCAACGTAGACCTTCTCCAAAATATGACCGCCACGGTAATCTCATCAGAGGTTCAGCGAGAATGGACGCACCGATGTCGCCGCCGACCAATTATATGGGGCCGCCGCCAAGACCTATGATGCACCCAGGAATGTACGATCCTGAGATGCGCCCAGGAATGTACCCACAAAATCGCTGGCATGAGAATCTCGAAATGGGTCCGCCTGTAATGGGAAGACTGCTTCCTGATGAACGGTTCCTTGAACAACAGAGGATTCAACAACAACACCAACAGCAGCAGCAGCAACTCTTGCAACAACCTAAAGGACAAATGCTCAAATCTGACATGACGATTGGCCAAGCGACTAATCCTGAGGCGACAAGATACAGCAAATGGAGAGAAAGGCGTGATGCGATAACCAATTTAGACAGACAAACAGCCCAATCTAGCTCAAAAACAGATTCCCTCCAAGTCGTCTCTTCAACAACCTGACAACAAAAATCAAGGCGGACGCAAGAACAATACCTCAAAAGAGACCAACAAGTTTGCCAAAGAAGCTGTGGATGTGAAAACAGCTAGTTCCAAGGAAGCCTTGACTAAGAAATCTGAGGCCGTTCCACAAAGACAAAAGTCCACCGCAAAAAGGGATCCGTCTGAAATGAGTGACGGTGAGATTGTAGATGATGATGATACGTCAGATGACGACGACATGTCCCGTCTAGAAACAACGAAAGAGTCTATCGAGCGTTTGGAGGATGATTCCATGTTACCGAGAATGAGAGGACCCTCTACCACATTGGCACCAGATAACATTCATTATTATGATACCAAGAAACGAAGACGTTTACTAGATAGAGATGAGTATTCTATGGACTATGAAACTATCAGCGACGACGAGTTGGACAATTTTATGAGTGATAAAAAACTAGTGCAAGGCTCTAAAGTTGATGCTCAAGGTACATCAGATGGAAAGAGTTCGTCTGAAATTGAGCTACTCAATGCCCTTGGATTAGATTGGGCCAACCTTATTGAACTCTCAAAGCAGTCTAGGAAAGAAGCTCCAACTAGTGGATCTGCCCTTCGGAGGTTCTCCATGTCCAACTATCTACCGACCTTGGGAATCACAAAAGAGTTAGCCGGCCCGGAAATCTATGAGTTGATACTAAAAGTCTGTCACTAGACTTGAGACACACAATCAAGAACTAGTATACGTGTTCCATTTTTCGATCATGATATTTAATGTCATATATTGCAGCAGACTAATCAATATCTATCTCATTCATTAGGGACTCTGTCATGTCGGATTTCATTATGGCTGACAGAACCTTGTAGTTGATTTTTGAGGATATTCGTTTCTCGTGAAGCATGGTCTCAACCGCCTCGTTAGCTGTCGTCGCGACACAAGGAGCTCTCTTGCGTTTAGTCTGCTTTCGCTTGACAACTTTTGGTTGATCTTCCTCAGCTGCTTTATCCTTCTCTTTGAGGTAGTCAATGTTTACTTTGTTCCACAAATCTTCTCTAGAGCTCTTCTCCTCATCGTTGAGCAGATAGGAATTGATTTCATCATCATTGATACCAGAGAGATCAAGCTCACCGTCATCTGCATCTGGGTTGGTGTCGGTTAAGGCGACCTCTAAACCGGTTGGACGAGAAGTCAGCCCAAGATTCTTCGCTGTGGGCCTGAATTCTTTCAGCTTTTCCAGAACGGTCTCTGTTTGGTCTTCATCATTTAGGACTCGTGTGAGGATATCGGCTGTCTCTCGAGCAACAATTTCCTCCACTGCGTTTTCTTCAGTTACTATGCCACCCTCTTCATCTTTGGATCCATCGAGCATTGATTTGTATCTCTTCTGCTTCTGCGATCTGAATGTTTCAAGCTTATCATCAATGAGCTTCTGAAATTTCGATATCTCTTCCTCGAACTCGACTGCTTTATCACCAGACTCAATCTGTTGTAACATCAGTTTCTGACGTTTCCTTGCCTCTTTGAAACAGGGTGGGTCGTCTTCACCTTCTAGATCTACGGTCATAAATTCATCTAAAGTTAGACGACCAGTTTGTGTATCACCGAACTCGGCTAATCTCTTGCGTATTGTAGTTTCACAAACTTGAACGATCTTGATAATATCTCTTATGTTGCAATGGATGCCGTTTAATCGACAAGCGACCAGTAATGCAGCACCGCAGAGGCCAGAGGGCCGCCGACCTGTATGAATCCAATCTCTTTTCATACGTTGAACAAGCCTGAGTGCAGTCAGTTCAATATCACGAACTTTCGCTAAGTCTGTGCCGATTAGTTTGTGTAAGCGATTTGAGAACCTGACGATGTAAATACATGGATCAATCGGTGGAATGTTGATACAAAGAGCATTGGATAGCTTGAGATAAGTTTTACCCAGTTCGAATATATTAACTTGAGTCACATCACTGAGATCCAGGAGCATGTGTGATGTTCCCTCTATTCGGCAGGTCATGTAAAGACATGCGGCATAGACGTTGTTCTGGCGTCTTCCATATGTGAGGCGACGGGACAATGCCATCTTGTAAAAATTGAAAGCTGTGTTGACGCAATGGCTGTTCAGACGGAGTTGCTGACCGATCCCCTTGATTCTACGTTTGGCATTCTCGAGAGTGATCTCTCTAGATTCGCGACTATTAACGGACAAGTTGTTTCCAATAGTTCCAGCTGCCAAACTCTTGTAGTTCGCGTCGCTACTCACCATACGTCCGATCAAGTTAGCTGCACCATGGCTACCCTCTTCAAACTGTAGTTCGCTAACAATAAGATTCTCTTCTAGAACTGCACCGCACTTGGTACAGAAAGTGTCTCCTCGGGTTGGGTCTGACTCAAGCTCTGTAGAGCCGCATTGATTGCAAGTAGCTCCAAACATTTTGATTGGAGTGAGAAATACTGATTCCAAATATGTTGAGCCAAGTGGTTGCTCAATAAAGTTCATGCATAAAATATTATGAAAAATTATGAACATCTACATGAGTTGTACATGTTTACAATATCGGATATAAAATGGACGAGATTGGTTTGTTTGGTGTGTGAGAGTTTAAATACATGCGGTGTTGTTTTACTCGCGTTGAATGTGGATCGTGCAAGTGGTGTGCGTTGGCATCCACTTCGACATGCTACAAACGGGATGTAAACTTTATCCAAACCTTCGGACTTGGAAATGTTGTCTGTTCTTTACATTACTTTTAGAATATCATCTCTATCTGTTTGCACGTCGATGGGAAAAACAGTGTACCGATAACAGAGTCGGCACCGTTTCTTCCTAAATCCACTCTCACCTTCAAAGTCTAGCGCAATAATATACTAGTGGCATTCGCACGCAGGTGCATCCGAACGATGGTCAGAACAGATTTTCTTTGTCTTATGGGTTCCTGACTACAAACGAAGCCAACACAAATATGCAGAAGACAACTATAACATGTGCCAGACAGGCGATGCATACGCCGCCTCTGTATCCTAGCCCGATGATTAGTCATTGCCCTCGAGGGGGCTCCTCAGACCTAAACTTTCGCGTCAAGAGAGTTCAACAAGCGATTAGAGGCAATGTTCTACATGTTTTGTGTAGAAGGACATCGTAACTTGTCCTGGACGAATTCCGCACTCGAAACGAATGCTCAACTTCACTCTAGATATCTTGTTTTCTAGTTGAGCAGCTATTCAACGAAACAAAATCCATAGAGTTTCCGGTCTATGTACCACTTGGCGCGTGTGCACGAATGTATAGAACAGACGGAGTAGAAGGTAGAAACAGATCAACTTCTGCTAATCATGCATAGTATAAGCTTACTTTAATTGATTACGTTCACTAAAAATTCTACAAGTCTCAACGTCGCTTGGCAGCTATCAGAACAACGACGGCGAATGAAGCCGATATGGATAGGAACAAGGGGTTGTAGGTCGCTCGTCTGCTCCACTCTAGCACTTGCATATTCTTGTGTCTTTCATCTTCACTATCGTCGTCATCGTAGCTAATATGAACTTGACTTTTATCATCATTGTCGCCTTCTTCATCACTATCGTCCAATTCAACAAGTGGACTTTCATATAAACAGGAGCACATTGATGCGGTTGAAGTTGGGTTTGGGGTGGGGGAAGCTAAATCAATTGAGTTGATATTGTTGTTTGTATCGTTGCCGTTTTGGGTTTGGTCGAAGTGGAGTTGACTCTGGGGTTGCTTCTGAGTATCAAATTTGAGCCGTTGATCTAGTGAAAGGGTGTTGTTATTGATGTGCGACTCAAAGGAAGGTGGTGGTTGGGTGAAGGAGTCGAATGATATGCTGTTTAGATGGTGCATCTTGGATTCTTGCTGTGACTCAGCGAATATCTTCAATAGCTCACTAAAGTTTCGATTTTGCGTCTTGATTTCTTCGTATAGCTCTTTTTGGTTGTCTCTGAGGGTTTCATTCTCTGCCTCCAAGTCAGTGAGTCGATTTTCAGACTCGCGCAACTGCACTTCGAGTTGGAAACTCCGTTCCTGCTGGACAAGAGTTTGCTTGAATAGTAGCTCCTCCTTGGCCAAGAGTTCCTCCTGCAGTTCGCAAAGTCTGTCTTGGAGTGCAAGCTCTTTGGAAGTAGTTGGTGAGGGTCGTTCGGGTTGGTATCTCAGCGATAGAGGTTGCTCGTCGTGATGATCACCGTAGCCATTGGATGTTCCATCTGAGTAGTGATAGCGAGAACCAAGTGATGTGTCGCGCGTATCATGTTGTTGCTCCTCCTCTTCCAAGAAGGTGTCGAGGAGTGTGACTTTGGCGGACAGCTCATATCGCAGCTGTTGATTGTCTTCGCGACACTTGTTAAGCTCTTGCTGGAGGTGCTCATTGTTTTCTAGGACCTTGGTAAGCTCGTCGCGTAAATTCTTGTTCGACACTTTGACTTCATTGAATTGTTTGAGCAAATCCTGACCAATTCGTGCTACCAACTCAAGATCCATTTCTTTTTCTTGTAGTAGCAAAATATAAGCATCGCTGTCGTCAAATGTCTTGGCAATTTGACTCAGACGATCTCGACAGTTGACGAAGTAATTCAGTGTTTCATCGATGAGCTCTGTGCTTAGGGTGCCCACATTGATGTTGTTATTGTCCGACCAGATGCCACTGTTGGGCCCGCTGCTGGCGCGTTGGTTGTTGTTGCTATAGTTCTCAATGATGACAGATTTGCTGCCCTTAAGTGCCCTGAGTTGATAAATTATAGCGCTAGGCTTATTTGTGTCCGGGGTGAGATCCTGTGCCTGTTGCTGGATCGTGGAGGTTATCTTGGCTGATAGGTCTCTGGCACTGCTCGTCCGCGGGGGCGCGCTAGACGAGGGACCTGTTGTCGTCTGCTCAAGGGATATAGAAGAGGTTGTCGGTGTTGCTGGAGCAGATGTTGATGTGAGTGGAGTCGGAGCTTGGGATGGAGTGGGTGATGGTGATGGTGATAGAGTTGGGAGCCGTATGGTTTGTTGTCGCTGGTTATCGTTAGTAAGTAGATATTGATTGGGACAGGGGTCCCGAGATTGGCGGCGCTGAGCTGTAATCTCCGGCGATTGGTTGCGAATGTATGGAGTAGTAGTTGAGATCTTTTCACCCCTGCCGATGGTGACAACACCATCGGATGTGAGGGGGCTGTCGCTGGTTAGCGGATTTGAAGGCGTCGTCGTGATTGGCACTGAACGGTAGAGGACATTTATTGTCATCGCAGGGTGTCAAGCGTGGCTGACATTGTTAGGCGAAGAGGGTTCGCGGCAAACTTGAGTTGGGGCCAGAATATGGTGGCTGTTGATTAATCTCACTGTTCATATTTCAAGAGAAATGGTATCCACAAGAATACACTACATCACAGCGTCGGTGAACGTCGATGGGGAGGGGAGATGTGGTTGAGTTTAAGACAAGAGAGGAGCCATGAAGAGAGCTCGCAGTGTCCGAAAGTCTGAGCTTGAGCGCAGTGTAAAAAAGAGTTGAGCTGTCGCGCGAGCGACGACGACCACACAACGACGGCCACAAAGGCGACGACTGCAATGAGTAGACAATAAGGATCCTGGGTGATGGCTATAATATAATGATGAGAGGGAGATTAATTAAAAGAAGGCCAGAAAATACATTGCGTCTGTGTAAAAATCGGAACATCTGCGTAGCCGTTAGGGCGCGCGCGAGCGCTAAACACCAAAGGGCCAGTCGAGGGCGGCACAGGCAGGCGGCTGATCACGCGAGCGTAGCGGGGGCGGCCTCGCTCTCTAGTGACTCGGCGAGAGTGTGAGGTTATGCGTTAGAGAGACAGAAAGAGAGAGAGAGAATGTGTGGGTAAGAGTGCGAGTGTGACAGGCCTGTTGTGAGTGAATCCATTGGTAGCCCATAGCGTACCTTCCGCAACTTGCGGTGTGTGTGCCCGACGGACGACTTGCTCGTTCGCCGGGCTGTGGAGCGCTCTCAGGCCAGAGGCGCGCCGAGGCGAGGCGAGGCGCAAAGCCGGCAAGCTCGCGCATTCAAGGACACTCGCGTGGAGCGCGCGTCTGGCGCCGGCCTTCGGGTGGGGCCGCAGCCGCTCGGCGCCGGCCGGCCGCCGAGCGCTGCGGTTCGGCTCGAGTGGCGCTCGTCAGGGTCACTTGGCTTCGGGCGCACACAAACAAAGAGCGCCAGCAGACACCTGAGGAGGTGCGAGATGGGCGCGTGGCCAATTAGCAGCTCGCGAGGCGCGAGATGAAGGCACTGAGGGGGAGACAAACGGGACAATACGGAAGGGCGCTGCTGTGTGTTTAATCACTGTTGATCTTGAAGCTTTGATGAGATCGATCTGGATGTGGACTGCATTGGAATGTGTATCTGTGTGAGTGTGAGTGTGAGTGTGTTTGTGTCTGAGCTCAGGACGTGTGCGACAGTTTACACGCACACTAACTGAGGCCGAGCCGGCCACTCAACTCCTAGCGCGAGTCCTGCGAGTGCGACGACGCGCTCGAGTCGGTGGCGCTGAAGTTGGTGGGCGTGGGCGTGGAGCTGGAGGGCGTGGGCGTGGGCGTGGGCGTGGGCGACTGCGGCGGCAGGCCGAGCACGTCGAGGGAGTGGCCCGAGTCCCAGGTGATGTTGTCGCCGTCGGCGAGCTGGTCCGAGTCCTTCATGTAGGCGGGATTGGCGAAGCTGATCCGCGAGCTGTTGGTCTTGCTGCTCGGGAAGGCGCGCAGGTAGCCGCGCCGCTCGAGCAGCAGCACCAGGCCGAGCGAGCCGAACATGAAGAGGGTGGCGAAGCAGACGGCCCAGAGGACGCGGCCCAGCAGGTGAGTGGCGCCGGCCGAGGGCATGAACCAGATCATGCCCACGGAGGCGAGGTCGCCGCGCGACAAGATCTCGCTGGGCCGCACAGTCAGCTGGTCGCTGTAGACGGACGAGCCGTGGTGGTTGGCAGCCTTCACGACGAACTCGTACTGCTTGTTGGCGTTCAGGTCGTTCAGTCTGATCCAGGTGGCGTTGGTGAGTGTGCGCGAGAGCTCGCGCGAGCCCAGCGGGCGCCAGAAGATGCGATAGTACTGCACCAGCTGGGGGTTCTTCGTGGGCGGGTCCCACTCGAGGATGAGCGGCTCGGCTGTGTGCGGTTGTGGTTGTGGTTGTGGTTGTTGTTGTTTGGCGTTGTGGGCGTCGTTGGAGTTGAGCTCGCCGGCGGCCAGCGTGGGCGAGTGCATGGCCTCAATCAGCGCCATCGAGTTGGCTGCTATCACAGACGACGACGACGCCGACGAGTTGGTGGTGCTGGTAGGCGCGGTCGCCGAGTCGACGGGCGCGGCGGGCGTGCTGGCGAACACGCTGAAGCGGCCCGAGTCGGTGACGGTGTTCACCTCGGGCGACTCCACATCAAGCTCGTTGTGGTCCGACTCGGCGGCCAGCATGATGCGCAGTTGTTGCCGGCGGCCCCGGCAACAGAGTGTGCGGCCCTCTTGGAAGCACTGGTTGATGTCGGTGGCGGCCGACAGGAAGCACAGCGAGGGAATACTGAGGCGCGCGCCCGAGCACCAGCGCAGACACGACAGGGGCACCTGGCGCGTGCGGCAACAGTTCCGGTGGTCGCTGCCGTCGGCGGCGCAGAACATCAGCCTGTCCAGGTGGGGCTGGCACTCGAGCGTCTTGAAGGCGGCGTCCACGTCGAGTCCGTCGGGCGAGCACACGGGCAGACACTTGGCGCTCACGTTCTGGGCCCGACAGCAGTCGAGGATGTCCGAGCCGGCCAGCTCGAGGCGCGAGCTCGAGCTCGAGCTCGAGCCCGAAGCAGAGGCCGAGGTTGAGGCGGCGTCGGCGGGCTCGGCGCCGCTGATGTCGCTGGCGCTGGGGTCGGTGGAGACGAGCAGCTGGATGGCGCCGGCCGACTCGGCGAGCGAGTTGCGGGCGCGACACTCGTACTGGCCGGCGTCCTCGAGGCTGGCGTTGCGGACGGTGAGCGTGTGCGACCAGGTGAATGGGTCCTCGAACTGGGACACCAGCAGCGTGCTCGAGCGCTCGCTCGCCTGCACGACGCGCGGCTCGCCGGCCGACCCGTCGGCCCTGTTCGGCCTGAAGGTCCACACGATCGTGGGCTGCGGGTTGCCGCTCACCTGGCAGCTCATGCGGGCCACCGCGCCCGCCAGCACGCGCACCTGAGGGGCGCGCGGCTGCGCCTTGGCGGCGAACTTGACGCTCACCTCAGTGCGACTCTGCACCGAGGCATAGTCCTTGCCGTGGCCGTTGGAGGCGAAACAGGTGATCGTGAGGTGGCCGCGGACGAGATTCACCAGATGGTAGATCACATAGGGCTGGGTGCGCTTCTGCACGAGCAGCCCGTTGATGAACATGGAGATTTGGGGCGTGGGCTGGCCCAGGGCCACGCACATGATGGTGATGTTGTTGCCCTCGACGGGGTTGTTGATCACGAGCGGGTGGTTGAGCGTGGGCGGCACCGGCCGAGCGGTGGCGGCCAGCAAAATCTCGCTCATGTGGCCCAGCATCTGCTTGCTGAAGGCCTGCACGGTGATGGCGTAGAGCGACGAGTAGCGCAGGTTGCGCAACAGGGCGCTCGTCTCGCTCGTCTCCACCACAGTCCAGTTGCTGGCCAGCTGCTGCACACTCGCCTGTTGCTCGGTGTTGTTGTTTTTGTTGTTGATGTTGTTGTTGATGTTGTTGTTGATGTTGTCGTTGTTGTTAATGTTGTTGTTTGTTGTTGTGGATGTGGTTGTGGTTGCGGCTGAGGGCGCGCTCGAGTCGGTGGCCGCCGACGAGGTGCCGTTGGCGTGGCCGATGAGCTTGTAGAAGATGCGGTACTTGATTTGGGCGTCGCTGCTGATGAACAGGGGCGCGATCCACTTGAGCACGATGGACTCGGTGTCCGAGCGGAGGATCTCGAGCGAGTGGGGCGCGCCGAGAGTGGCGCGCCGCCGGTAGGCACTGTCGGGCCGGCTGGCGTCGTCCTCGTCGCGCTCGTCGGGCGTCTGCACGACCAGCACGAGCGAGGGCAGCGAGATGCCGTACGAGTTCTCGGCCGTCACGTACACACTGTAGCGGGCGCGCGGGCGCAGCTTGTCGATGGTGGCCTGGGTGTTGTTGGTGGTGAGGATGAGATTGTGCTCGAGCGGATGGAGGGGCACCACGGCGATCAGGGCGCTCGGCTCGTCCACGGGCTGCGAGTCGCCGGCGCCGCCGCTGCCGCCACCGCCGCTGGTTGGAGTCTGAGCGAGGCGCTGGTAGCGCACGTGGTACTCGACGTCGGTGCGGAGCGCGTCCTCGCGGGCGGGCTGCCACTTGATTGTGAGCCGGTCCGACTTGATGTCCACCGTGTGCAGGTCGAGCGGGGCGCCCGGGATCTGCTTGGAGCCCTCGTCCATGCAGCGGATGATCTTGCCAAAGTCGGCCGCGCACCTGGTGGCCACCACCAGCGGCGAGTGCTCAGTGAGGCCCGCGCACACGTTGAGACACTGGTCGGCCACGCCCCGGTTGCGACAACACGGCACCGAGTTGCGGGCGCCGGCGAGGCAGCGCAACACGACGGGCATCTGCGAGTTGCAGCTGGTGACCAGGGCCGAGACGTCGGTGACCTTGAGGTCGTAGTCGCAGAGCTGGCGGCAGGCGCTGTGCACGCCGCTGCTGGCGCAACAGGCGCTCTCGTTGTAGAAGCTCTGGCTGGCGCCGTCCTCGAGTCGGGTGTTGCCGTGCAGCGGGAGGCGCGACTCGACCTCAGTCTGGGGCCGGCCGTCGGCGCCGGGCGTGCTGGCCAGGCGCGCCTGCTCGGGGTCGCTGAGCGTCTGGAACATGAAGCGCGCCGACGACTCGGACTGGCCGTACCGGTTCACGGCCACCACGAAGGTCTCGTACACGGTGGCCGGCTGGAGCGCGTCCAGCAGGTACGGATTGGTGGCCGCCTCGGCGCTCGCGTAGTAAAACTCCTCGTTCGCGTCCGCGCCCGCACCGGAAGCGGCGGCCGTCTCGCCACTTCCGGGCCCGCGCGCGCCGCCCGCCGGCTCGACGCGGCGCCAGAAGATGCGGTAGCCCTGCAGCGAGGGGGCGTGGTGGCGCGGCGGGCGCCAGTTGAGCACGGCCCAGGAGTGGGTGATGGGGCCCACGGTGAAGTTTTGGGGCGCCGAGGGGAGCACGTTGTGCGACTCGAGGATGCAGTTCGTGTAGGTGCTCATGTGCGTCAGGCACCGGAAGTGGCGGTAGTCCACGCGCTTCACGTCGCCGCTGCACATGGAGAGGCAGAAGGGCGAGACGCCGCGGGTTTTGCAGCAGTTGGTGTGGTTGGTGCGCGAGGAGAGACAGCCGAAGGTGACGTTGGACCAGGGCGCGCAGATCATCAGGTCGGCGATGGTGGCGCGGTCCGCCTCGACGGGGTCACAGAGAGTGTCGAGACACCTGGCGGCGGCGGTGTGTGTGTGAGTTTGAGAGTGAGTATGAGTGTGAGTACAAGTGTGAGTGCGAGTGAGCTTTGAGCAAAGTTGTTGCTCAGTGAGTTGCGTGAGTGGCGAGCGGCGAGCTTGCGTCAGTGCAACCGGATGAACTCGCTTCTGTGTGACACACGCACACTCCTGAACCTGAGCGCGCGTCCACTTACCTTTTCAAGGTGACGCCGCCGTCCAGACAACACTTTCGAGTGTCCGGCAGCGTCGGCTCCACGTAGGTCTCGCCGGCGGCGCTCGGCTCGAGCGCGCCGCCCCCGCTTGCCGGCGGCTCGGGCGCCAATGTCAACGCTCTGATGGGGTCGGTGAGCTGCGAGCGGCCCAGCGAGTTGTAGGCGAACATTTGGATCTGGTAGACTGTGTAGGGCCTGAGGCGGTCGATGGCGAACTCGCTGAGCTGTCGCGGCAGACGCACGCTGATCGTGTGGCCGGGCGTGGCGGCGGCCAACATGTTTGTCATGGACGCCAGGCTGGCCGCGTCGCTCGCCTCCACGAGCGCCAGGCCGGCGAGCGGGGCGGCGACGGCGGCCGGAGATGATGATGATGATGATGTTGGTGGAGGCGATGATGAGGACGACGACGACGACGATGACGACGATGACGACGATGATGACGGTGGAGATGACGACGACAAAGCCGATGACGAGGCCGACGAGCCGGATGACGCCGGCCGACTATCACTGGAGGAGGTGGAGAAGGCGACGCTCACTGAGGCGGAGGAGTTGGCGGCCGCGGAGGGGAGCGCGCGCTCGCCTGAGATCGTATCCTCGAAGGAACTTAGTTTAGTTAAATTTATGATCCAGCCCTCGATCTTGCGCAGCTCGCTCTCGTCGCTCACTTTCTGCCAGGAGACCTTAAGCGTCGTCGACGACACCGCCTCCACGATCACCAGCTCCGGCTGGCCGGGCAGGTTCGTGACACCATCGGCAACACCTGTGCGAGCGAGCGGGCGGGCGAGTGATAGCGAGCGCGCGCCATGGTGCACACAGGTTGCGCAGGTTGAGAGAGCGCCAGTTTGGGATAGGGCGGGGGAGTTCAACTGATTAGCGTCTGCGAGATCTTAATTTTAGAGCCTAGCCAATTAACACAGCGCACAAACTCGCGCCATCCGATTGTGCAGCCGACTCGAGCTGTGCCGGCCGCCCAGCGGCTGATTTGCGCCGTTTCCGGTTCGCATTGGCCGCGACAGTGGCGCAGTAGATCGAATGGTATAACTCGCAGTGCAACTGGTGAGTGCGATATGTTTCTCTGTCGGCCACATTCGGCGCCCGTGAACTTGGCGCTGTTGCGCAACAGCGCGCCCGAACTCGAGTCTCAGGCCAAAACGGACACTGTGTGTGTGTGGCGCCGGAAGTGCGCTGGTGCGCCCAATCGAGAGCGCCCTAGTGAGTCGAGGCCGAGGGCGCGACGAGTGGTCGGTGCTGGTTAACGAGGAAAAAATTCAATGAGCGCGAATTCATAGGCCACGCGAGCGGGCGAGCGAGAAAGTGCGCGTGAGAGACCTTCGCACAGGTGAGCCGGCGCTGGACGCACGGCGAGTGTCGAGATTAAGACGGCTGTCTGCCTCTGGCCGTCGAGCCGCGCCACTGGCCAGCGCGCTAACAATGCGCGCCCGATGGGAATAATATATAGCCAATCTATTTGGATCTGGCGGCCCATAAAGTTGGCCATTGTTTGGATTGGCAGTTCAAATATCCAACAACGTGCGGCCGACTACAAGTGCGGCCCTCGAGCGGCATCGGGCGTGCTGAACAGTAGTGTCGCCCTCGTCCGTTATTATCCAAATGAGCGGACGGGCGCGCGGGCGGGCGGTCGCGTTAGTGACACAGAGTCGCACACAGCGGCCGAGTGCGCGACTCTGTGAGACACAGGTGGAGACGCGGGCACTCACTGCAAGGCTGATGTGCGGTTGGCCATATCTCTGGGCGGCGCAATTGTCTCGCCGGCCGCCGCTCTGGGCGTTTGTTTATGCACAAACGAGGCGGTCGTTTCTCGCCGGCCCCGACGAGCGTCGTGAGCCAGCGACGTAATGAACATATGCGCGCAAGTGTCAAGTGGCCAAGACATCGGCCCGGCCGATGGGTTCGCCTGCACTCCGAGAGCTCGGCCGGCGCCATATTTGCGTCCGTCGAGTTCGCGCGCACAAACACACGCACAAACACACAAACACAGCCGCCCGCTCGCTGACTCACTGAGTCGGCCTTTCAAGTCTGCAAACTCGCCGCCCAGACGCGCGCGAGAGTTGTAGCCACTTCGCACACACTCACCTGTCACCTATCATTTCCACTCTCTCAAGGGTCTGGGCGCCGCTCTGAGAGCGCGCGCACTGCAGTCGGCGCCGCCTCGACTCGCCGACGGCCGGCCGACCGCAGCGCCGAGCCGCCGCCGGGCCAACAACATTGAATATTCGCTCGTTTAGTCGCCGTGACGCCCGTCTCGGCTCGGCCGGCCGGGCTGGCGAGCTTCTTCACGCGTGCGCGCCCGCCGCCGCCGCCGCCGCCGCCGTGCCATTACACTGGCCGCACACGTCACCTGAAGGCAATCATTTCGGTTGATACCAATTTGCCTAAACTTTCGCTACATGATAATTATCCCGGCCGTGGCAGGCACGCGCCTCCCCCCCCCGTCCACTCAGGTCCAGGGCGGCCGACGTCGCGCGCCCGAGACCAATCGAGCTAATGAAGGCGCTCGAAGTTGACGCGCGCGATCATTGTCAGTGTCTCGTGCCAGCCACTCGACCACATCCACACCTAAATCGGGACTCAACACTCGTACACTCGTTCACTTTTTCGTACCCACACACTCGTACACACAGCCCGGAATACTTACAGGACATTATGGTGGCCGAGTAGTCGGCGCAGAAGCTCTGGTCCTGGACGGACATGGCCGAGGTATCGCCCAGGTGGCCGCACATTGCGTTGCACTTGGCGGGGATGTGGCGCCGCTGGCAGCAGTCGGTGACGTTGCGGCCGGCCACCATGCAGCGCGTGACCGAGGGCAGCGCCGAGAAGCACTCGTGCACGATGTTGATGCTCTGGTAGCGCGACGCCAGCTGCTGGAAGCTGCACAGCCGCTGACATCTGGGCACCACGTACTCGGCCCGACAGCAGTCGGTGAAGTTGTAGTCGATGGAGTTGAAGATTTCCTGAGTTTTCGAGGAGTCTGCGCGTGCGTTGCGTTTGTTGTGGTGCGGTTGTCATCACATACGAACACACATAAAGGGACGAAAAAACGAGTGCGAGCGTTTAGTTCGATGAGTCGGCGGCGGCGGCGGCGGCGACGACGATCAGACGATCAGACAAAGTTAAGTATGGCTGAATGGCGCAATGTCTCACCTGGCGAGTTGGAGGATTCGTCCGCCGACTGACTGGCGGCCGGCCTGATGACGCTCAGGATGCGCGGCACTCGCACGCGCGGCTCCGAGTTGGTGTGACAGATGTAGGTGCCCGTGTCGGCGGGCCGCACGTTGCTGATCTTGAGCAGCCAGGTGTCGTGCGACTGGATCACCGAGATGCGCTCGTCCGAGCTCACGCGCTGCCGGCCCGCCGTCAGGATGGCGCCCGCGGGCTCGGCCTCGGCGCCGGAAGTGGCGCGCGCGCTCGCCGGCTCGCTGGCGTCGTTGGTGAAGCGCCAGATGACTGTGTAGTTCTGGAGGTTCTTGGCCACGCACGAGATGAAGGCGTCCTGGCCGACGATGGCCACCACGGGCTCGTCGCTGGTGCCGCTCACGAGGTCGGGCAGCGACTTGTTCTGGGCGCGCGCCGCCAGCGCCACGCTGGCCAAGGCGCTCACGAGTAATAAATATCGCACCGGCGAGCAGGCGCCCGCCAGCCTCCGAGTGGCTCCCTGCGGCTCGCCGCCCTCACTCAAGTTCGCCCCTTTCCGCCTGCCTGAGGGCCGCTTCCGCTGGCCTATCTCACTGCTGCTCGACCAGTGGCCTCGCATCTGGAACTCGCCCATGGTGGCGGCTCTCACTTCCGATTGGCGTGGGCGTCGGCGTGGGGGCGGCTCACGCAAAATTAACCTCGGGCTTCTTGGCGACTTCAATCACTTATTCTCTCTTTGTGTCTGTCTGTCTTCGTGCGGCGACACTGGCGAGCCGGCCTCACTTCTGGCGGCGCCCACGACAATCACTCCTTGCGGGCCGTCCAGCTGAGCTCGCTGGCGGCTGGTGAACTATGAGCGCGTTTGTCGCGCCCGATCGACTCTTGTGCTGTCGCAAGTGTGGCGCTGATTGTGCGGGACAGCCCGAGGGCGACTTGTTGCGCTGTATGCGCTGTGTTCGCGACTGCGGCCGGGCTCCTGTGTGTTGTGCGCAACTCGCACAAAACTCGCTCACGGCAATGAGATTGGCGCCGGCTCGGCTCTAGATTTCCACTCACTGATGATGTTGACGACGACGACGAGGCTGATGAGGACTTTCACGGCGACAGCCAACAACAACCACGAGCGCGTCGCACAAACACTGCTCGCCGAGCGAGTTGTTGCGTTTTTGCGACACTCCGGCGACACTAAGGGGGCGCGTCTGGCGGGCGCTCGCCTTGTTACTGTGTCGCTGCGCCGGCGTCACACACAATCTCGCAAGACATCCACCACGGCGGCGGCGGCGGCGGCGGCTCTCACCGTCGGACTCACGCGACACGAGCGAGCGCGCGCTCAGCTCACCTGGCGTCTGGCGTCTGGCGTCTGCAGCACGCGCACGACTGCGCGCTCGGCGCTCACGGGCGACGACGCCAACACGAGCCCGAGAGCGCAGAATGCACACTCGAGGGCGGCGCGCGCCTGCGCCCGCCCGTCGCCAGCCGAATGAGAGTATGCGCGCGAGTGGCCGCGCGCACTGGTGAGCTTGCCAAGAGTATCTCACTGGGCGCGCACAGCAACTCGCGCGCGTGCGCATCACCTGCGCGGCCGCGCGTCCGCCCGAGGCGCGCCTCGACAAACGGCAACGCGTCGTGTTGTTTTATCTTGCACGGCTTGCCGACGGCTTCCTCTTGGTCGCTGGGGCGCCGCCGTCGCCGATCGACGCGCTCCCATCAGCGCGGAGATGATGGGCGCGACGACAGCCTGGAAGGGAAGCCAGACTGACGCGACCCGCGGGCCGACGCGCAGCTCCTGGGCCACTTTCGCCCGCGTTCGCCGCCAGCCTTTGAATACTCCGACAGCTCGCGAGCGCGTGGTCGGCGTCGTCGACGAGTGGCCTTGTGGGCGCCATGCAAACTCGTTGCGCCCGCGACACAAGTCAACACACAGACACGAACAACAATGAGCGGCCGCGGCGCGAAAGTAACTCACTGCACGCGAGGCCAGACCAACTCGGCGTTTGTGACTAAGTGGCGCTTTTGAGTGGCGCGTCACTCGAGCCAATCGCCGACTCCGAGGACTCGGCGCGCGCGCTCGTGATTTCGCCACCAGCTCGCGACGCCACGAGACAAAGTGGCCGCCAGGTGCGCGCTCTCCGCCGGCCCATCGTCGCGGCTAATGGACTCTGGCGCGCAATCTGATGGGCCGACTCGTTCTGGGCCACCAGCGCGCCCTTTGTGTGGCCGACCGGCTCACCTGTCAGGTGCGTGGGAGTGGCGCCAGCTGTGCTCAGCTGATCGTGGCGAGCGCGGCGCCCGGGGGTGCGCAAATTATTTAAAACAAACTATTGTGCGGCCGACTGGCTGGCGAGACCGCACGGCACCGCGAGCTCATTCACCCGGCTCGTATTCTGTGACACCAGCACACTCGCTAGCTGACTGTCAGGCTGGCCAGCTCGCTGGTTAGCTCGCTCGCTGGCTGGCGGCTCGACTCGGACACACTGACTCGCTGGTCAACCTGTTGCACTCGCTAACAGTCGCTAACAATGGCGACCGAACACACACACACACACACACACACACACACACACAAAAGATCGGGCCAAGCGCGCGCTGATGCGGCCCGCGTTCGGCTCGCTAGTGGCGCTCGTTTGCTCGCTCGCTCGCTCGGCGATATTAATACTCGCGCCGCTCGTGTTCGACGCTCTGCTCTGCCAAACGGCTGTTCCTCTCGAGCTCGGCGGCGCTGAGCTCGCGCCCACTTGAGCGAGCGCTCGCCGACTCGCGCGCACCGCCGGCTCACCTGGAGGGCGCGAGCCTCGCGAGACACGCGCCAGCGCAGATCTCGAGCGCGATGCGGAGCCCGCGAGTGGCGATCGCCGGTGGCGGTTCGCTTTTCAATTGGCCGTTCATTAGCGCGCGCTCGCTCGCCCGCGAGTGGCGCGCGGATGTCGCTGCGAGCGCGGCTCGATTAGCGCGTCGGGCGAGCGCGCCCGGCCGCCAGCCTCCAGCGCCCAGCTGAGTGCTCGCAGCGGCGCGAGACCGCAAATCGAGCGCGCTCGTTGCGCAACCGGCCCGCTCGTTCGCGGAGTTTGCGGCCAGAGAGCTCGAGCGCGAGCGAGCGAGCGAGCGAGCGAGTGAGAGCGAGACTGAGAGCGAGACTGAGAGTGAGACTGAGAGCACACAATAGCGAGCGGCGCTCACTTAACCTTGTCGACGGCCAACAGGTCGGCGACGGCTCATCGCACAATCGAGTGGCCTGCGAGCCCGAGCGCAGGCCACTACATCACCACTGGCGGAACAATCAAGCTCCTGGCATCCGGCGAGAACGACGAGCACTACGGGCGCGGCCTTGGCTCTCATGCGGGCTAATTGGCAGCGGCCCGCATCCGGCGCCAAACGGTCTGCGCCACTCTCACCTGTCGAGCGGCTCGATGATGGAGCTAATGAAGTGGTCACTCGTTGGGCCGGTGGCGCCGAGTCGGCGGCGCTTTGTTTTCTCGCGAGCGCGCGCCGCTCCGAGTCAGGAACTCGCACATTTCCAGTCGGGCGTAAAGCTGCGCAGGCTGGTGGCACTTGCACGCGCGGCTCGCCGACCCGATGACTGGGCGCAAAAAATCAGTGTCGAGCGGGCGCAAACTCAATCAATCAGCGAGAGCGATACGCGCGCCCGGCTGCAAATTTACATAATTCCCTCGGCCGGGCGCCTGCTCCCACTAGCTCATGCCCACGCTCGTGCTCGTGCTTATGTTCGTGCTCGAGCTCGCGCTCGATCGGAATTCAAGTTCACCTGTGCGCGCCGAAATCTCAGCGACCACTCGAGCCAGACGCGCTCGCGTGAAATTGATTCTGCGCCGCCGACTGCCACCGGCTAATCTGGTAAAGTGCAACAATTGTGCGCCTGTCGCCTCGCTGATTCACCGCTCGGCTGCACGCGAGCGCCGGCGCTGATCGTCTCGACGACGACGACGACGGTGCAAACCTTTGCCAGCGCCAAAAAGGCACGTGCGCCCGCACGTGCACAGCTCGCTCATTGCCTTCCCCGGCCACCGACATCGTTGGCGCCGTCGTCTTCGTCACGCCTGCGAAGGCTTAACGGCGCCAGCGCCCCTTTCCGCATTCTCCCGAGCGCCCCTTCGAGTGAGGGGCTGAACGCGGCCGACGATTAGCGAGCGCGCGTGGATCTAATTCAGGGCGGCCGCCGCCACCGCCGCCCCCGACTCGACGCTTCCTCCGGCCGCAAGTGCCAGGACGACCTTGCCCGCGCCTTCCACTGCACCTCTGCGCCCATCTGCACTACCTGTTTTTTCTGGCCACCGTCAAACAATCCCAACCAGCTCGCCGGGCTCTGCTTACTTCTGACTTCCTTTGTCGGCAGGCCGCACGCGCGAATGCAGTCGCGAGTGTGGGCTGGCTCCACTCATTACCAAAAGTTATATTTTCCCACCTGAAGCTCGCTCGATCGAGCCGAGCCGAGCCGAGCCAAGCCGAGCCTTCACTTGATCGTTCGTTCGGCCGCCTTTGCGCGCGCTCTAGCCAAGCGAAGGCGCAGTCTCGTTGCCTAGCGCGCACTCACTCAATCGACTTTCCGCTTCGCTCGCGCTCTTTTCATAAAACAATTCACCTTCGCTGCGCACGCCAAAAGCTACCACCACGTCAACCACCACCACCACCACCTCATCCAGCCCAAACTCTGTCGACTCCCCCGCAATCAGCGGCCTGATGTTGAGTGCGCAACTCCGACAAGGGATTCTCTAATTTCGTCTATTTGAACAAGACGCCACCCAGCGTCGAGCCGATGTGTGCGCTCGTGTGGGCGCGCGTTCATTTGCTTCCTCTGCCTCTGCCTCCCACACTCGGCGCTGACTCGCAGAGAAACCAAACTTGGATCGGGTATCTATTCCTGGAGGCTCTAGATCGCCACTCAGGCGCCACCAACGCATCCACAACTCAACTCGAAGCCACCAATCGAGTACATAAGTCAGCGTTAATCGTTCGACATTCACGGCCACCATTGCCAGACTCATGGATGCGACCGAGCGCGGATGGCGTTATGTGCACAGCTCCCAGCTGGTCAAGCGAAACTCGCCTAGAACCCACTGCCTACTCGACTTCTAATCCAGGGCCCTGTCACTCAATGATCTTGATTTAAATCATCGGCACCTTCTTGACGGCTGGCCAAACGCTCGCCCACTCACAGTAACAATAATCTAATCTGATGGCTACCTGCGTAAACCTGTTGCGCCCGAGACGAGGAAACACTGTGTGCTCAGCGATGATTGATATTCAACAGTCGTGATAGTTGGGCGCCATTGATGTAGACGACATGCGCTCGACCCTGTCGACTTCGTCATAGTTGTCTTGCTCGATCTCGATTGATTTGGTCCCTTGCACAACGCAGCTGCGGGTGTGCACATGATTGACGTCCGCCCGCCCGCGCCGCCGCCAACATGTAGACACAATTGTCTTGCGCTCTCTAGACTCTAGGCCTATTATTAGGCCTACAGTCTGAGTCCAGTTGCGCGTGATATTCCATCGTTACAGTGAACAAACGAGCGACACATTTTCTCATTCAACGCAATCAGCTAGCCTCCTTGCTCTTCTTTTCCTCCGCCATCTCCCTACAGAGATCTGAAATGCTGGCAGAGCACGAGCAGGCTTCTATCTTTCGACCGCACGAGAGTTTACGTGCCTTATCTCGCCACTTAACTATAGACTGGCTGATCGGGTTAGATTGTAGGGACAAGATTGATTGTTGTTGAGTGAGCTCAAGGTTCGGCCAGTCCGCAAGCGAATTAGAGAGAGCGGGGGCATCAGTAGAAAAAGTGCTTGACGGATATAGTCAGCGCGCAATGCGCAGATTCAAATGTTTAGACCACAAAAGTTCGACAGAGAGTCTCAAATACAGTGCTTAGTTGTGCAACAGCCCTTTAATAGTCTCCTGCCCCACATTGGTCTTGCTGGCGATCATCTGGTTTCGGTTCGATCTTGATCAGATCATCGATGCGGAGAATTGTGATCGCAGCCTCTGTCGCAAACTTGAGCGACTTAATTTTTGATACCGAGGGCTCCAACACTCCAGCCTCTTTGTTATCTCTGATTGTTCCATTCGCAAGATCGAGCCCAACCCATTTTAGATTGGCGTGTTCGGTTTTTGTCTGTGAGCTGTTGTGGTAGGCTCTCAATTTTGCTACAAGATCTGAGGCATCCTTCGCTGAGTTGACAGCCAGAGTCTTCGGTATCACCAACAAACTCTTGGCGAACTCAGCTATAGCGAGTTGTTCAACACTACTCAGGGAGGTGGCAAAGCTCTCTAGGTATATTGAGAGGGCGGCTTCAACTGCGCCTCCACCTGGTACGAGCTTTTTAGACTCCAGAACACGTTTCACTACACACAGAGCATCGTGAATTGATCTGTCGGCCTCGTCCAAATAGTACTCATTTGGTCCCCTGAGTATTATCGATGCGGAGTTATGGTTTTTGGGCGACTTGATGAGGATCAGCTCATTATCTGAGACTCTCTCCTGTGCAACCTCGTCAGCCTCACCGAGTGATGATGCCGCGAAAGACTCATTACCGTCCATATCTGATAGAGACATGAGAAGTTGACCTCCGGTTGCTTTGGCAATTTTCTTGAGGTCCATCTTGAGGCATCTCATGACAGCCATAATGCCATTTTCTATCAAATACTTGTTGCATAGATCATCTATACCTCCGGTTGTGAGTATCACATTGGCCCCAGCTGCGATGATCTTCTGAATACGCTCTTTTGGGATAAGTGATTCACGCTCTCTGATGGGCTCCAACTTGTCTGGGTCGTCAATGATAACATGAACACCGAGATGCATTTTTGCTTTCTGGAGAGAAAAGTCTAGTAAAGCTATTTTAGCGTTCTTGATGTATTTTGGCATCTGCTGATGAGCCAGCATACAGTTGAGCGCAAAACCGTTGATCAGTTGTGATTCGTTAGCGCTCTTACCAGTTGCCTTCAAGACATGAATGGACTTGACTGGATAGACGGCGGCTCCTTTGCCATCTGTTTGTTTGACAGCAGTGACAGCATCTACGACCATACTGGCGAAGTAATCAGTGTCTGTTGAAATGAGTTTGGATGACATGGATGTTCTTGCCGCATTGACGAGACTTTCGCGACCAATAGTGTCAACACTGATGGTCAAATTTTCTTGAACATATTTACAGGCTTCTTTGCAGGCTAAGCGATAGCCTCCTATGATTGAGGTCGGATGAATCTTGTTCTGAACTAATTCTTCGGCGTTCTTCAGCAGAGCAGCGGCGATGAGGACGACGGAGGTTGTGCCATCACCGACTTCATCGTCTTGTAACTTGGCTAGATCCACCAAAACCTTCGCGGCAGGGTGCTCGACTTCGAGGAGACTGAGGATTGTCGCCCCGTCGTTGGTTATCTGCACATCGCCGATGTCGTCTACCAGCATCTTGTCTAGACCCGTCGGTCCGAGGCTACTCTTGACCACATTAGCTATCGAGTTGCATGCCATGACATTCTGCGAACGGACCGAGTTTCCAGACACTCGGCTACCGCTTACGGCCAAAGGAGCCTGGGCGGTGGACATGATGTGGTCGTGAGAAAGTATCTAGTCTAATAGGAGATTGAAATTAGGTGGGACAGCCGAATCAGCCACAATGGTCGGGTTGAGTTACTATTGGCCTCCTGGTGCAGACTAAATGACGAGGTAAAATACTGAAGTTTACTTTATGGTTACTGACAATCTAATGTAGCCTACTCGACTGGCTAATTTGATAACTTGATTCACAAAGCGAAGAACGAACTCGCGACGAACACGTTGTGCGGCCCCACATGCTCATTCAATTGTGCACGATTCGTGCTCGTACAGCCCTTGTGTGAAAGCGCAATCCACCCGCCAAATTCGAAGACGCACGTGCTTAGAGCTACTCGACTTGGTCGCATCATACAGGTGTAACGACTTTCACTGCAACTCCAAGAAATTAAAGCCCACTCATTTGACACCACCGTCACTGTGATAGATCTGAACCTGATTACTTTATTCAAGTCATTTGATAATTATCTAAATATTCCTAATTCTATTACATAACTCGTTACATTTATCCCGAGCTCATTGCTTCGTAGGTTCTTTAGTGCTTAAATCTCGCATCTGCAAGCCGTCATATTCTTCTAGGCCGGCTTCCTCCTCCTCCTCCTCCTCCGCTTCTTCTCGATCGAGTGTTGAAAAGTTATCTAGCTCACAACCTTCCTCTATACGAACACCTGAAGCATTTCGCTGGTTTTTCCTGCGGAACAAATCTGATCTGGGATTTCTAGGCCACAGTAATCTTGTTGTCACGGCAAAGCCGAGAAAGTTTGCTGCCGACGAGAATCCGGATATGAGTTTTGATTGCCAATTTGAGTCTACTCGCAACGAGATTATATAGACGATTACAGTGTGAACAAACCAAACCATTGTGAGGGCTCCAAAATGGAGGTAAAATTGCAACTTCTTTTTCTCCTGCTCCAACATCATCGTAGTACGCAGTTCTAGCAAGAAATACAACATTATGATCACTCTCAGCAGCAGACTCAATCTTCTTGGTGTCGTGTTGAATTGCTCGGGTTCTTTAGGCAGATTCTCGATGATTGTCGCAGAAAGATTTGTCATTGGGTAACCGATGTTCCCTGTTTCATTCATAGTTAAAACTGATTCAGTATCATTTCTAGAGGCATCTATGGTATTTATCGTGGAATTGGTGCTATGATGAGCATGGGCGTTCGACAAGTTTTTAGCTATTGCTGTCAAGGTGGTCCAGTAGAAAGTTATGAGATCGGCTGCAAGGCAGAGAAGCCAAAATATTGCGAAGGCATATTTGAATGGCATATCACTTCGAGTTATCGGCCAGCCCTTGGCGATGATAAGTAGAAATAAAACGAAAAAGTTGATTGCCGTGATGTGTATCAATTGAGCAATATAGTGGAAATTTGTGAAAGAGCTAAGGTCCAGTTGAGTAACGTCGTGAATTTCCCGACCGTGGGCTAATACTAGTTGATGGAGGGCCTCCAATACTGTTGATATGGTTTCTGCAAATAAAGCAAATGTAAATATTGATATCAGACCTCGGTGAAAGTCCCGACTGCACATTGTATAAGAATGGATGATAATCAAGACTATGTAGAGGATACATAGTAGATAGTTTTGGATATTCATTATAGGAATAGGAATTTTCTCAGTCTTGACAGAGAGAGCATAATCCAAGTATCGTCATTGATAGGCCAAGACGAGCATGGGATATGCCAGACACTGTTTTAGTGTGAGCTCTTCAAAGCTGCAGTCTTCGAATTGATAAATTATCTATGGGTGGGATGGATGCAAGTGTCGTAACATAATATTCAACCGATGAGATCTGGAGTTTCTCGAGGCAGCGTTCATAATCCTTAAAGCATGGTGGTAGACGAACAAGTCTAGCAACGATATCATATCTGTCAGAGCTGGTGATAAGTATTAATGGTGGTAGAGGCCTATTTGATAACACAACGATAAGGGACGATTGCCCAGCTTCTCTCGTAAGTTTCAAAAGTTGGCAACCTTGAAAGAGCGAGCCGGCCGCTTTTTGGGCGGTGGCTCGCTCGTACGAGTTCGTCGCGTGTTGGTCGCACGCGCGCATCCAACACGAGCTAGCTCTCCTTCGTGCTGTGAATCATCATCAGTCAGTCGATGATTACTTGCTGTCACCTAGCGGACACTTGGCAACCAGAGTTTCATGTTGATGGATAGGGACAAATTTTGTCTGTTCCCTCCCTGTGGCCTCGTTCTAAATGACAGCTTGAATTGTATGCGATGTCTCGAATGTATATGGCGCGATGATGTTGATTTCAAAATAGGTTGACGTCGTCGATGAGAGTACAGCTCGACTCGAGTGCACCGCTGTCGACCTGAATGCATAAAAAGTCGACATAAATCTTTTATATGGTACCGACGAGCGCAAGGATCGAATTTGACTTGATCACCAGCTCGCATGCGCTAGAATGACAAAGTATTTGATGCTGCTAGTCATACCTAGGAGGTGGGATCGCAATCTCCTGAACTGGGCGCACATTCCATGGGCTGTCAAACTTTAGCGCCTTCCGCCCATCGATCAAGCACAAAACTGACATCCTGAGAAGCAACGCTGTCTTTCAGATTGCTCGCTCTCTGTTGATTAGTGACACACTCTTGACTTGAAAGGGGCGAAGCACTCGGAGTAGGTGTCCACTAGATATATAGCGCACCAGTTTCACAGCCAGCTGTCGAGTGGCTGGCGACAATTGCGTGTGATCTGCTTGACGAGCTGACTAAGAGCTAATGACTGAGCGCCACAAATGGCCAAGATCCCTGGCATCATAGGATCTTGGCAGCAGTCGAGAGTGTTCGCTAGAGATCATATGTAAACCGGAAGTGTCTATCACTGCTATTTTGTCGATGTAAGCCAAGGAGTCGACATCTTATCCTCGAGCTAGACACACAAAAAATAGCTCAGAACTGGCAATCAGTCATCGCCATTGCACTTAGAGGCCTATACAAATTTAGGGAGCTTGCAGAATTCGAATTGAAATAGACAACCCTCTCATCTACTCTAATCAATTAATGAGAGTCGATAGCGGTGATGTAATCATACTTACAGGGCATTGCGTTGACACTCATGAACGGTCAAAACGGTTACCGTGAATGATTTCTCTTGGCTGAGTTGTCTTCGAGCTCGTTTGCGTGGTCTTTGTCACCGCGCGTAGTCGGATAGTTGCTTATGTTTTAAACTATCTGAATTTGTTTGAGCTTTGAGTAACCATCTCGCTGAGGCAGACCGAAACACTAATCCGCGTCGCACTAAGAGATTGCTCGGCTGGAGAGGCAGTTTTAGCAACAGGTAACCAGCCAATCTTGCCCATCTATTTCGGTAGGGCATATTCTGATCTGATAGAATGGACATGGGCTTGGGTAGGCTCGAATCACGTCTCTCATACACCACACCAGCTAAGGTCCTCGGTGTCGCGAGTAACTCCAAGATTTTGAAATCGCATCCCTCAGATTGAGCTCTGACTCGCAAAGTTGTGACGTGATTCTTGATATCTCATAAGATTTGAGCAGTTCTCAGCGTCTGCAAAAGGGTTGTATAAATTCGAAGAACAGCTATGCCAAGGAGGTAACGAACTCGAGGTCTTGGTCAGTAGCTTTAAGAGGCTAGAAGGAGACCCTTGTGGTTCCTCTTGCTGCGACCAAGACTGCAATCACTGGCGTAACTTGTGGGCGGCAACCAGTGAGGTTATCTTGGATGAGAGCACCTTCGCAAGCGCCGTGTGCAAACTCGTCGAAGCAGATATCACAGTTCTATTACGATTCAATTGAAAGATTGTCTGACGCAGGCTAGGCTCACACACATCATCTAGGGGGAGGTGGTTTGTGCTGTCAGTTACCAATGTCGTTCACGATATATGTTTTTACATAGTTAGAAGCAAACATGTAGCTGAGACAGGACAGGGTCTCTTACTGAGGAGCTTTAATTTTAGCTGTTCCTGCGACAGTGTTTATCTATCCTCAACTGATTGTTTATTGGACCGGACAGAGAAGATTCACCCATCGCTTATGGGGACCGGTACCAGCCCCGTCGGGGCTCTATCAAGAAACAACCTGAGCGTTATAGAGACGAACCCCGCAAAACTGCGCCCACCGACGGAAGAGCTTTAGCGCCAATCGATACCGTACCCCTGAGTATTGCACCGGATCAGGCGCAACACTGTGAATATGCTTGCAGCTGACTGTTTAATTGTAGCCTCACAGTTATCAGGAACTCGGCTTGTTTTGAGCATTGTCGCTTGTAGACCCTGACTGATCATTCTGCGAGGCGTCTTGTTCTGTAGATCCTTCATTCTCTCGCCTAGCTTGCTCCTCCATTCGCATCCGCTGTTCTTCAATTGAAATCCTAAGTGCGAGCGCAGAGTTCTGGGTCCTCTGAGGGATCTACACCGAATTCAAATCTGCCGGCTGCGCTCGTGCCTGAGCCATCTTCACCTTGGATGAGGGCTGAACTAATCAATGCATCATGCAGGTTCGTCCCGGCTGGAACGCTGAATAAGTGCGAGCTAGTTCCATCTCGCCCATTGATTGTGTTTATGAATGACGACAACTTCTGGGTGTTCTCTTCCTCTTCACCAAAATTGACGATATCTACATTCACCTTCTCCTTGCGCAATCGCTTAGCCAATTTAGTCAGCTCTTTCTCGTCGACTTTGTACAAGGGACTGCCTATGAAAACGACAATACGCATCTTGTGGTTCTTACCTTGCCTGTTTCTGAGAGCGAGTTGTGCAATCTTGATACCTGTCATAAAGTCGGCATCGCCTTTCGGTTGTACTTGATGCAATTTACTGATGATTCTACCGATATCAGTGGTTAGAGTCACTAATACTTCTGGCTGTGAGGCTATTGTGATAAGACCTACGTTGTTCTCAGCGTTCGAGGACGTTTTCGAATGGCACACCAAGTCGACGGCATCTTGTTGGGCTTGAAGGCGGGTTGGAATGAAGTCCCCATTACGCATGTATTCGCTGTTGTCGACACAGACAACTGTGCTCTCGAGAACCATGATGATACTTTGTGTAGGCTAAATGACAACCAAAACTTGCTATTCTATTTGGCTAGAGAGAACTTTTAGTAGAAAGTGTCCTTAGATTGATGTGGAAGATGAGAATATTGCAGCACCAACAATGGGGATTGATTTAGATGGAGTGACTGTCGCAATTGATTACAAAACTTGTGGTCATTTTATGCTCGCCTGCCATGTGTGCGTTTGCCTTGCGCAGTGTGACTCTGCCTTCCACAGGTCAGCTTTCTTGTAATTGACGTTCGCTCGCAGCCAAACAAAAGCCTTCAGTTGGTTCTCAACCAAAAACCTCAACACGCGCAACTTCCTAGTCGAGCCGTTGGTTGCTCAGTCAGCGCTCTTGTCTAGAACACCTCTCATTACAGCCATACATTCATAGCTAACTGCCTTTATTCCGACTCGAGCTCCGATAAGAACATCCACTCGAAACTTATGTGAACCATTCAAAACCATCATTCTCTGTGTGAGCATGAACCGCCCCGAAGGTTCGGCCCTCGAAGATTTCTTCGGAGATTTCGTCCCACTGTTGCATTCGGCCGTCCGTAGGGACAACGACATCTCATTCTCTGAAGACCCAACCATAGATCTAGACCGCATGGAGGTTGCTGGAGTACCACAGCAGAAACCACCTCAGCGACCCCTCGAGAGCCATCGCCAACCTCAGACTCAACCTCAAACTAAGCCCCAGCCTCATCTTAAGCGCCCAACTGAAAACCAACTTTCGATCTTGCAGAAACCTAAACCTCAGCAGCAGCTACAGCAACGCTCTTCATCCATTCCGCAGCGATCTCTCCCAGGCAGACCAGCGCCAGCTTTACAACAGGTGAAGAAGGTTGCGAATCAGACGTTCCAGTTGACCGACAAGCGTGACTGTAGCATGGACGAGCTCGGTGTCATTGCAGACCAGTTAAAGAATGAAAACTCATACAGCCAGAAACTCATCAGCATCATGCTCCATGGCTTGGAGCGCACCCTCTCGCCAAACTATTATCGGTTCTTCATAGAATATGGCCTTCCTAGCAACTGGATTCCCATTGTCAAGATGAACAATGACAACACCCCCTTTGTTGAGTTCCTAGTCAAGTCGGACTTATCGGATCAAGATCCATTTTCTCAACTCAAGGAATACTCCGCAGAGCAGATGGCTCTATGCAGCTTCGTTTTAGCCCATCTGAAAAACTCGGCCCAACAGAGGCAGCTGGTGTCTGGCGACAAACAAAAATCTCAACCTCTACAAATCAAGGGATCCTCGAGGCCTGCTTCAAACATGCTACGAGATTTAGCCGAGAAAGATTCTCCTCGGAAACAGGTACCCTTAGACAAGAACCATCGCTCCTCACTACCGGTGTTGACATCAACACCAATCAAGGGTCAGCCTGCCATGGCCAAGCGGAGCAGACTCATTCCACCGAGACTATCGATGGATGCCGCTCTCAACAACTCAAAACGCGTTTTGCCACCCAGGGCATGCAAGTCAAATACACCAAACGGAAGCTACCGATGTTAGCAGTCCAAATTCGAGAGTAGCAACAGATTGCAGACGTGATGGTATCTAGTTCAGTCTATAGCAGTCTTTTACTACATTGCAACCCATCTAAGGCACAGCTTTTTATCTCCCATGATTAAAATCATCGCCGGAACCTGCTCTTGAAAAGTTGCATTGATTTCTGCATCAAGGGAGCTGTCTTTGGCTTAGATTTAGAGCTTGATGGGGAGCCATTGGTGGCATCACGGCGAATCACTACTGTTGATGTAGTTGTACGGGGCATGGACGAGGATCCCGATGCCTGGCCCTTGATGGGTGGTATGTGATTCTTGATTGTCTTCCTGATCACAGTCGTTGCAGAGACCGCTCGACTTTTACCCCCTGGCAGTTGTTGCTCAACAAATCTCGCTTGTCTCGCTGGCACGGTCTTCTCTTCATGCTTTTTAATGCGTTTAGCAATCTTCTCTATTCTATTATCGCGCTCGCGTTCGCATCTCAGGAATAGTTCGCGCCAAGTCTCGCCTTTCATGGGCGAGCGTTTCTCGAAGTGAGTTTCACAATGCCCTTTCCATGGCCCATCCTTGTCCTTGTTGGAGTCTTCCACTATTTGCGGGTTGTATGATTCGATGCGACGCAATTGAGCGAGAGACAACCTGCACAGGAGGGGTTGAAGAATGTAATATGGGACATCACCCACGCACTCTATCTTGTTTGCGTGGTTGAGAAGTACCTGGATGCAAAGATTCTCGAGCTTGGGTACATGATCACATAGTTGTCTAGTGCCGGAATATACGGCCGTCTTGCCTCGGGCTCGCTTGATTTCGAAAGACATTGTGTAACTTTTGCCTAGCCAGCGATGAGACCAGAGATAGGGCAGCTTCTGGTTTGGATCACCTTCAATGTATGTTCGCGACTACACTGAATGTTAAGTTGTTGCGGTTGAGTACGTGGGATTGCATTAATAAGCCTGGGCCGAATGTTAGGATGATGTTTATCTCATTGGAATGATTATTGCTTCTTGAAAGGACTCTGAGGATAAATTAGGTGCCGGATGTCTGGCCGCGACAAAAGTCGCTCGTCGTTGAGCTGAATGCGGGTCAATGATTACATTTACATAGGATTAAAGTGAGAAACTAGACCAAGAGGTCTTGGGTTTGCATGCGACCTGGTATTCACTTGAGACTGGGCACCAAGGAGATAGACATCCTTGTGGGAGTTCAGAAAACACAGGCTGATAATGTGCGTCGCCGTCGTCGTCGTCGTCGACGTTGTCGTCGCTGCAAGAAAGAGGAATCTGCTACCAACGCAGCGGTCTGCCGCTGCCACGACTGCTAACCTTTAAGCGCACACGTTTTGGTGATCAAAATTGTTGTTATTATTTCGTTGACTACTTATCGCCACGTCAACAGAGTTTTTCCGGCTCAATTCTCATCAAATCCTCTCATCTTCCAGTCCTTGACAATATGTCGTTCATCAACAAGAGGATACACATTGCAGGCCGCAGGAAGAATGGCAAAGCGCCTAGCAACTTTCCGGCAGAATCTTCCGGTATGGCGATGCGCATAACGCAGCTGATACCCATGAAACTCAAAAATGTCAACTTAGACAAATACAACAAGACTAACAAAGAATCGGACGTTTGTTGTATACAGGAAATGATGTCTTTATTTGAGTGTTTTGAGAGGAAGGATTTCAACACTCAAGCGTGCGAAGCTCAGGCACAAGTTCTGCAGCAGTGTTATTCTAGTCATCTCATGCGAAGAAAGCAATTCTATCTCGATAAAAAGGTCGGGACGGGATAATAAACTCAATACTCTAGTCGCAGATCGGTCTGACGGATGAATTGATTGTGATAGCTAGAAAATGTAGACTAGGGGGCATATCTGGAGGACGACGAAAATGAAAAAAAGTTTCGCAACGAGCAGGATTCGAACCTACGCGGGGAGACCCCAATGGATGCCTTGGATGCCCATTCAAGTCCATCGCCTTAACCACTCGGCCATCGTTGCCTTATCCCAGCCGAAGCAAAGGACTCAAT
>SNVD02009585.1:0-39328 GCA_013180625.2 Boswellia sacra | reverse complement strand
CGAGAAAAGTTGATTGGCTCACTAACATCTGACTCGCTAACACCAGTTTGAGCATTGGTAACACACAAGCTCGAAGATGAGCTCGATTGCCTTCACTGGGGTCCGATTGCCTTTTTTCTTCAATTAGAACTGAAAGACCGGCACCATGACTGCCATTGTGCCCAATAGGTCCCACATGCGCGCTGATATTACATACCGTCAGGCGACTCCGGCATTCCGATGGAGATGATTGCCATCCAATGGGCCGACATACTGTTCCCCTTGATGACTGCATAGTCCTTGCTAATTGTTTTATGCCTACCCAAGTGCTCTTAAAGTCGTTCAGTTGACTCATCGAGTAGGAAACCGCCAGGCGTAGTTTAATCAGAATTTTCCATAAAAGCAAAGGGAATCTTGCTAACCATGAGGTCGTTCGATATTATGCCTATACCTTCACCCTTTATATGACACTCGTAGACTAGACCGTGCGTCCACTGTGACCGCCACTTCACTCACTTTCAACAACATGTCGAGGACACAAAGTAAGGCGGCCCCAGAAACTGCTGCAATCGAACCGAACGTACTTCAGCTGGGCCATAAGAAACACCCAATGTTCTGACAATCTTTGGATATTTAGTCGACATATGCGCTGGCGCAAACTAGATCCAGCATATTGGTCGCCGGATGCCTGTCTTTGGGGTTTGGGCATACACTACACTTGGTCATATATCATCTCTAAGGTCAACTCGACACATTCCTCACCGATTGTTCCGCTTGCGAACAATTGTCTCGAGTGCGCTCGCGTGGCGCAGACGTTCGAATGGATTTCGTGACTACCTATCTATGGTTACCGAATGTCGAGGTACACCATAAAATCTTGACAGACTTCGTAGACATGGGCGGTTCCAACGGGCGACATGGAAAACTCCAAAAACCATTAGCGGTTGGCGTCAAAGAGCCAATCAGACGAATGAAAAGAGTTTTTAGTGCCACTTTGTGTTCATACTCTTGTTTTATTCCTGTTGAAAGTGACAACAATTGCGTGCAGGTCCCCGATGGGAAGGTCGACTCGATAGGACTCAATTTGCTTCAGGAAGTGTAGATAACAGCACAAAATTGAAGCTCGAAGGTAGTCGTCCTACTCTAGAGGGAACGAACAGATCTTGACTGTGAAGAGGCTTCAAGATGTCTCAAGCTAGAAGTGACCTGAGTTGTACCAGGCCAACGTTGGGAGATTACAACAGTAACCGGGATCAGTTTGATTCCATGACACTCGCGGAAAACTTCGGACGAGCATTGCGCAGGATAAGTCTCACCAACTGGCTGAGGACCCGAAAGTTCGCTCGAGTTTTCAACAGAATTATGATGGAAATGATACGCATTGAGAATTCAGTCAACTGCTACTATGATAGGCGCTATGGGACTCGCTACAGAGAAAACCTCTACGAATCTCTGGACGAGGATGTTAACATGCACATGCACCATTGTGAAGAACGCGACTCGATCGGCCACTCGCACCAAGTCACATTCAGCCGAGCGCCCGACGCGTCGCATTGGAACTGGCGAGGAGTACCCAAGTGTTGGAGCCTCCTGAGCGTCTACAAAATTGGATCGGCTATGTGGATGCTCTACATTATTGTCAAGACGACGCTGGGCTGGAAACTATCGCCCTGGATTGAAAAGCTCAGCGGGCGATTGGGCCACTGTGTGCTCCTCGGTCGCATGGTTTTCCACCCAGATCTCAGCGCTCATCTCGCCTACTCCTTCTGCGTGTCCATCTTTGTCTGGTGTACTCTTCAAAGGTTCTGCGAGCAAGGCTATCAAATACCGACAAGCATGTTCATGATGCAAACGGGCCACGACCTCCGCCGCTTCCTCGCTGTCATGCAGCTCAACAGAGACGGGGTCTACTTGGCACCAACCGACCACCTAAAAATCGGTCGGCACATGAACAAAGTGGCCGGAATGCCTTTAGGTAAGAGCGTGCACGAGCAATTCTTCCGCGAACTCATGTGTTTCAAAGTGCGCGTTGGCGACCGATTACTCTACAAGTTGCGGCCCAATCGAACCCTAGAGTCGCGCACTAGACTCTATGACGTGCTCTCGATCTCTTTCATTGGATTGATGGTCATTACAACAATTTCAGTTCTCACAGTTGGTGTCGGCAGTATAATACTCTGCTTTTCCGACCTTTATTACGTCCAGACATACCCCGGATGCGATCCTCACCTGGACCATCTGTACGCTTCGGGCCTTATTACCAGCCCATTTTCGTTCTCACAGGTACACCATCATCTGCTGGCCTCGCTGTTCAACGTGGTCGAGTGCTGGATATGCTGGGGCGACGCGGGTCTCTTGGTGATGTTCTCAATCTTTCTGGCTCTCTTGATGAACTACGACATCATCAGCCACGGTCGCCATCTGCACTCGCACCTCGAGAGTTTGCTCTCGAGTGTCACTGAAAAACGTCTGAGGTCCGAGGCAAACTTCAGCAACTCGGTGCTGGTGTTGGCGAGAGGGTACAAAGAGAAAACAGGTGAGAAATTAGAAGAGGAATTCAACGAGCTACACTTTGAACTCATTGACTTCTTTCTTCAGATCGAACAGCAAGACAAGCTCATGGGCGACCTGATCACAGCGATAGTAATTGCATGGCTTCATCTCTGCGCTATCCATTCATATCATTACGCCACCCACCTGGAGTTAAGTTTCCCCTATCAAATGATTGCGGTTGCGATCGTGGCCTTAATAATGCTCTCAACACCGGCCTACTTTCTCTTCGGACTGCATCACTGCTGTATGCGCACCCACAATCTATTGAACCAGCTGAATGCCTCGATAGAATCGGAACAGGCCAAGCGAAAGTTTTTGCGCATCTTCGAGTTCTTCGGCAAAGATCGAAACCTGAGTGGCTATAGGCTATTCCGGAAGTATACAATCACTGACACCACATATATCACGGTGCTTAGCTGGTCTATTACCACTGTTGTCGTGGCATATCTCACCTTCTCACAGAGCCATCTCAGACTCGGCAACGGGACGGCCACTGTGAATCCAACTATTGAGTTGGACGTGCTTAGGGTTGGAGACAGCAAGTACTCTATCTTCTGACCAGATCTATGTAAGCTTCAAATCTCCCTCTCTATCTGTATGAACGCACAACCTGTTAATGTATATGAATTAATAGATTAGAAAACACATAAATATATATTTTCAATAGAAAAGATACTTACATCAAGATATACGTTCGCAATATTTTGATTGAGTGAATTTAGGATTATCGAGCTCAAGAGAGAGAGACGATACAGCTGTAATGGTTTACACTCATGTAGATGAATCTTGAGGTCTCGGCTTTTGATCTGAATTCGCGAAGCGTTCTAGCGCCTCGCCGGAGATTTAGTTCGAGTTTTGTTTCACACATGAAAACTAGGTTTGAACCTGAATCCAAGCCTCATTTGTGGCCTAAACAGCTGACAGTTATTTGGTTTTCGTGGTTTGGGCGAAAATTTATGGTGGCCGAACTCCAAGAAACCAGTTGGAGATTCGACTTACTAGATTGATCATTCGTCACGTGGAGTTGATTGCGTGCTCAGAATTGATTGAGCGTTGACGTGCGATTTTCCATTTGAGTCGATAGAGTCGATGGAGTCCACTCACTCACTTCTCTGGAACACCTCAAACTCAATCCAGTTCTTGGGCTGTTCGGATATCAGGCTGTTTCTTCTATATTATTGGCAACGGAGGACACAATGGAGAGAGAGAGAAAGAAGAGGATGGAGTTGAGAAAAGATCGTCCCACCCTTCACCACTTGTTCGTTGATACAAAAAGGTTGCACAAATTTCTCAACAACACACAATTTGTCAATGCCTATTATAACAGTTTGTTGTCTTTCATACACATCAAGAAGCTTGCAGACAAAACCTACGATCGCATCTATGGCATCGGTGGGGTGGGCGCGGGCGTTCGATCCGTTACTCATCAGGAGATATTCCAGACGTCGGCAGATACGGACGACTGGGATTGGCGCGGGCTCCCGTCGGTCCAGCGCTTTTGGCGCATCTATAAGCCCATTTCCGTCCTATGGAAGTCGTTCATTGTCCTCAAGACACTACTCTGGAATAGGATAGTTCCTCTCGTGGAATCGGTCTCCGGCTGGCCAGGTCACTGTGTACTGCTCGGCCGACTTGTATTCTCTCTTCCCGCATTGGCGCCTCAACTCGCATTTGGTATACCTGCCAACATTTTGTCGTGGAATGCAGTGCAGTTGATTACTCCGCAGAGTTACCTACTGCCTGCGATAGTGTTCACGATGCAGTCAGAGCGCGACCTTGAGCGCTTTTACAAGCTTATGGAGGCCAACACAGACACCTACTCAGTGAAGGTCACGGCAAAACTGCCAACCGCAACATTGGAAGATCCCAGGAGAGTGAGCAAGTTCGTGGCTATTCCTAAGTCGGCGAGCATACACGAGCAGTTTTTGCGCGATCTCATGTGCTACAAATTACGGATAGGCCATCGAATCCTTTACAAACTACGACCGAATCGTACGCTTGATGTTCATCGAAAACTTAGGAGTAAGATGATCGCGAATTTCATTCGAATCACTCAGTTGATAAGCCTCGCGTTTATGTCGCTCGGACCGCTCTTTTTGATTGCAATCTTTTCCGATCTGCGCTATGTGCAGAGCCATCCCGGATGCGACCCGTACATGGACGAGCTGTATGAAACCGGCAAGATTTCAGGTCTGCTTGGAACAACACTCACCAGGCCACATCGGGTAGCGGTTCTGATTGCTGATGTAATCGAGAATCATTTTGTTTATGTGGAGTTTATCTATATAATTTTACATCCCACTGGCTTAGCTTACATATTCGACATGGACCTCTTCATCAACTGGCAATACATACACGCTCGAATCGAGACACTCGGGACTAAAATGAGAGCCTATCAAACCTACCGGCATAGTTCTCAGACGAATGACATCAAATTTCAACCGTGTCGTCAAACTGACACGTGCGTTGGCTTACAGTTTGATGCAGAGCTCGACGAGATCTATTATCAGCTCATTGACTTCTTCTGTCAGTTTGAGCTCACAGACAAGCTCCTGGGCGACATGGTAACTGCCATTGTGTTGGCCTTCCTGAACTGGATCTTCACCGCCACCATCTGGTTTGCGAGCCATCCAGAGCACTCTGAGCTCTCCAGTCACTTGATGGTGTCACAGGTTATGGGCATTATTGTTATGGGAGGGCCGGCGTATTTGATGCTGAGAATGCACAGGTGCTGCATTAAAACTCACGATCTCCTCTGCTCGCTTATAGCCAACGTCAAGCCGGGCCAAATCAGATGCAGGCTACTCAGGATATTCGAGTTCTATCAGGGCAATCGCAATCGCACCGGATACAGACTATTCCGGAAGTACACAATCAGCACCACCACCTTCCTGACGATATTTGGATGGGCCATCTCGACGGTAACCATCTGCCTGGTGTTTTTCGAGCTCGGAGCTAGGTCCTCTCACTCGCTCGACGTGCACAAGAATATACAGCGGAATGAGTCCTCGGCATTGATACTCGGCACTGTCAGCTACTCACTCATTTAGTTCTGAGTTCACCAACCAGACAGACACGAACACCTGTGTATTCGATACGCCGACCATATACCACTTCCAGAACATCTTAATGTTGGGAGTAAGTTAAGCCAACAAACGAATATTTTAATGACTCAAACCCATACGCAAATGTGTTACTACCACTGTACAGCACAGCCTTACCGGCTCACGAACAGCAAAAGCTGGAACCAGATGAAACGAAAAATGGTGCATTGACGTGGTGTCGGTTCCGATGATGTTGGCGAGAGTTGACACTGTAAATGCACTCAGCTAGAGGGCTGAGCGTGGGCGTTAAAGGAAATGCCAGTATACCCACATTTGCAAACAGAGTTGCGAATTTGGCATCTGGTACAAACTTTAGGGGTTTCCATAATTCTTGTACACGAGGCGAATTCGCGAATGACTTTCGAGAAATTCGAAGACGCACAGGAATTTGATTAGACGGTTGCGCTTCTCTCGATCATATATATTGTGATGAAGGCACAGACCTGCAAGCAGCTCTTCGTCTAAATAGACCTCATCGGCACGTCGTCTTATCCATTCCTTCAAGCAACGATCGCAGCTTGCCATATGGCAAGGCTCATCAGTGAGGTAATGGTCAGGATCATAACTTATGTGCTGAGAATAGGAACTAGAGGTGCACTCAGCAAATGTGGATGGCAGAAGAGCTTCATCAACAAGTCTTGAGAACGAGTTTAATGCGATACTTTTGATCCCCGAGAATTAGGACAACTTGATGGCCTCTCATATTTCGCTCCCATTTGGCGCGAAAGCTATTGTTTAGGAACTAATTCGATGCGGACATCTCGCGCCGAGTCGAGTCTTGGCCGAGCTGAACATCACAGACATATGAAATGATTACTTGATACTATCGTGGCGGCCGTCGGCGACCTTTGCGCGCCATCAGACCCATCTGGGCGGGAAAGGCAGCGCATAGTCGTCGTGCTCGCCGGCGGACTGGCTGTTCGCCTGAGGCTGTTGCTGCGGTATTGGTTGCTGCTGCTGCTGCTGCTGCTGCTGTGGGTCTTGATTGGCGGTTGAGGGGCCGCCGGCAGTGAGTTCGGCGGGCGGCAAGGCGTTGAGATTGGCCAAGAGGTCTGCCTCTTGGGCGGCGCCCGTGCTGGCGGCGTACACTTGGCCCAGATTGAAGGCCTCGTCCGTCTGGTCCATCTGACAGGTGTACTCGTTGGCAGCGGCCGCCACCGCCGCGTTGTAGTGTTGGAGCAGTCGCAGCTTTGAGTAGATCTGCTGCTGATCGGCCAGCTGCTGGTGTTGCTGCTGGTAGTTTTGGTCGGCGCCCACGACCGCATTGCAACTCATCCGATTGTTATTGGGGTTGCAGGCATTGGTCAAGCTGAGCTGGTGCTGCTGTTGGTGCTGCTGTTGGTGCTGCTGCTGGTGATGGGGCAGAAATGTGCCCAGGGCGCGAAGATGGGGCAGAGTTTTGAAGAGATTGTTGGGCTGTTGGCCGATGGCGCCAGCCATGTGGTCGAGGTCGCGACTGAGCGTGGCAAATTTGGCTCCAGAGTTGGCGGGACAGTTTTGTTGCGAGCAAAACTGTGGCGTCTGTCCTGGCGGCGCTCCCGTGGAGAGGAGCAAGTTGTTGAGTTGACTCATTGCCATCTGCGACTGAGTGGCACCAGCCTGGATGCAGGCGTTCGCCTCGCTCGGCACCAAGTCGGCTGAGTTGGCCGCGGACTGCGGGCCAGCCGCGGCGCCGGATGCGGGCGCATAAGTGAGCGTGGTGGAGTCGCAGATGGACGAAGGGCGCCCGCCGCCACCGCCGCCGCCGCCGTCGCCAGCGTTGCTGTGGGCACTGAGCAGCAGGGCGGAGGAGCCGTTGGTCGGGGAGCTGCTGTTGGTGATGATGGTGGCACCTGAGGTTTTGCACGGTGACACCTTCATCGAGTAGTACTCCTGGTGTTGGCCAAGCGGCGCGTAATTAGTCGCGCCAGCTGCAGTGGGGCCCGTCGCGAGTCGCGCGTGTCCGTAAAGATTGAGCTGCTGCTGGTGATGATGCGGGTGGTGGTGGTGGTGGTCGAGATGCGTCAGCGCTGGGGACGAGGAGCCCGATGAGGAGCCATGAAATTGGTGCTGATGATTGTCATGGCCGATGTTAGGGTTGTTGTTGCTGTTGTTGTTGGCAGTGGTGTTGCTGGCCAAATTGGCCATCCGGTTGGCCTGCACGTTCACAGTGCCCGAGAGAGACCTATGAGCCGTTTGGCCGCCCGTGAGGCTCGTCTGCGAGCGGTCTTCTTTGGCCAGGTTGTTGTTGTAGCGCTTGATTAGCACCAGCAAACAGGTGGCTAAGAGGATGAGACACATGCAGGCGCTCACGATGAGCGGCGAGATGATCACCATCGAGGCGGCCCCACCGCCGGGCCCGCCCACGCCGCCGCCCGTCGAAAAGTTGTACAAAATCGACCGGATGGAAGCGGGCCCGCCGCTCGTAGTGATGGTCCGCGACAGCGCGGGCAGGTTGTTGCTAGGCACCGGAAGTGGCTCAAGCGCCTCTGCCGGAAGTCGGCCCTGGAGGTCGAGGGTCATGAGGGCGTAGTGCATGTGGCTCTTGCCGGCGCTCGACTCGGCCACCACCCAGAGGCCGTACCAGGTCTCAGGGCGCAGGTCGCGCAGTTCAATCGAGCGCTGCTCGGGCCCGATCTGGTTGGATAGCAGCAGCCAGTTGTCGAGCTCGCGATTGCTGCTGCCCTTGTTGGCCGCCGCCGCCGCCGCCTGTCGCGCCCTCGTCTGCAGTGATTCGCTGTTGGCGGCTGCAGTCGCGGCGGCCGCGAGCATGTTGATGGCATCCTGGCGGCCGGACAGCTGTTTGTAACGAATCTCGAAGTTGGTGAGCGCACAGCCGCCGTCGAGCCAGGCGAACAGGTTGAGCTGCAGCCGAGTGGAGTTGACTGCGATAAAGTCCTGCTGCTTGCGGGGCGCCAGCGGGGGCGAGCCTCGCGTGCGCGCGCGCAAGACCGACGACGGCAGACCCGAGCCGTAGGAGTTGTAGGCCACCAGGTAGACCTGATACAGCTGACCACAGGCCAACCGGTCCAATAGGAAGCGGAAGTTCTTGGCGGCCAGGGTGGCGTTAGAGCCGTGGTGCTTGAGCCAGCTCGAGACGGCCGTCTGGTGAGTGGCGTTGGTGGCCGGCTGCGCGCCGACCGGTCCACTGGGGCCGCCAGATGCGGGCGAGCTGGGCGCCCGGTCGAGCTCGACGATGGTGAGGTCGTTGGCAAGCGCGGCGCTGGGCCGAGTGGCGGACGCCATGAGGCTGGACATGGCGAGGATCGAGTGCGACTCGGCCGTCAGGCGGCGCTCGAGCCAAAGGTCGCTGTCGGCCTGCCGGTAGTACAGATGGTAGCCGTCGATGACCGGCGGCGCAGGCGAACCCGACGGTTGGTGCTGTTGCGCAATCTTGGCGACCTCGCCGCTTGCAGACTGTGGCGTGGTCGAGCTCGAGCCAGAGGCGTCCACAAGGGCGAGCGCTGAGCGCGGGCGATGCGGTGCCTGGGCGAACATGTCGTCCACATCGTTGTTGTCGTCGTCCTCGTCGTCGTTGTTGTTGGTGGCGCTAATAATGTCGCTCGCCAGCTGATCGCCGGCCGACGTCTGGAAAGTCCACTGGAGCTCGACCGAGGTGTAGGTGGCCACGCCCAGTCGGAGGGCAGGCGCCGGCGGCGGGTCGTTGAGCAGCGTGCGCGCCTCGACGGCGTCCGACTGGGGCCCCGGGCCGGCCGAGTTGAAGGCCTGCACAATGATCGCGTACTTGGTCGAGCGACGCAGCTCGCCGATGAGCACCCGCAGGCGGCGCGGATCCACTTCCGGTCGGTTGTTGCTCCCATTGGTGAGCTGAGTTTGCTGGCTGGCGGCTCGATGAGGCGCAGGCGCGGCGGCCGGGTCGATATTGTCGTCGCTGTTGCTGCTAAATAAGTCTGCGGACGCCTCTGGTGGCGAGTCGCCGTTCGGGGCGCCGGCGCCAAACAGAGGCACAGTCTTGAAGATGAACGAGTCGTTGGTGTTGGCCACGCGGTAGCCCAGATAGTAGCCCTTGATCGAGTACCTGATGGCAGCGGCAGCCGCTTGGGGATCCGCGCCGGAAGTGGGCGGCCAGCTGGTAGGCGGCGGAAGCCAGCTGACCTGGAGACTGGACGACGAGATGGGGATGGCCCGGATGTCGCCAGGTGGCGCTGCGGGCGCCTCCTCGCTAGTCGTGACCACGAACTGGGAGGCGCCGCCCGTCGCCAGCGAGCTCCAGGCGCGACTGCCGAGCTGGTTGTGGGCCAGCACGCGGATCTCGTAGCTGGTCATTGGTTGCAGCGAGTTGATGGTCAATGCGGGCTGTTGCGCAACCGTCTGCGACCAGCGAGTCGGTTGGGTTTGTTGCATTGGCGGCGCTTGTTGTTGGTGTTGGTGTTGATGTTGGCCGGGCAGTTGTAGTTGGAGGTGAGGCTCGGCTGGGTGGTGTTGCGCCTGGACAGGTCTGAGCGGGGCCCACTCGATCGTGTAGGAAGTGATGGGGCTGTTGCCGTTGTAGGGCGGCTGCCAGGCGATGGACACCGAGCGACTGTCCACCTGGACGGCGCTGATTTCGCGCACAAACTCGGGCGGCTCCTGGACGAGCAGCTTGACGAGCCGCTCGTCCTGGCCGAACTGGTTGGCCGCGTGGCAGATGTACTCGCCCGAGTGGGCGCGTCTCGCCTGTTTGATGTGCAGACGCAGCGCCTCCGTGTGGGCCGAGTTGGCGCGCAGGCGGACCACCTCAAAGGCCATGGACGAGTCGATTTCGATCACTTTCGACTGCTGGCCGGCGGCCAAGCTGTCGGCGAGCTGCTGCTGCTGCTGCAGCTGCTGGACATGCGCCTGATGATTGGCGCTTAGCTCTGTCTGCAGGCTGGCCGAGAAGAGTCGGCGCCGCTGGCCGGCCGCCGGGCCCAGACCCTCGGACTTGGCCAGCAGCAGCGCCGACGAGGACGATTGTGATGATGATTGATTGTAGTCGGCGGCGAGGAGATGCGGCGCGCTCGACATGTCGCCGGCCGTGTGATTTAATTGATTTCCAATGGCCTGCGCGGCGCCGGAGACTTGCGTCTGGCGCGCCAGCCAAGTGGCCGAAATGGGCGACTGGCCCGAGGGCTCGCAGTCGAGCTCAACGCGCTCGTTGAGTTTCACATACTTGACGAGGAATTTGGTGCTGAAACTGGCGCCAACTGTGCGTCCAATCGGTTGGTTGGTCGGTGGGAAATTAAATCGTTGCGGCCGTGTCGTCATCGATTTGGTGCGGTCAAATTGTTAGTGTTGTTGGTTGCGCAACATTGTCGCGCGTCCCAATGGCGAGAGGAATGCGAAACAATCGCCGGGCCACGCTCGAGTGAGAACATCTGTCGCGTGCACACGCGTCGGCCTCAAGTCAAACTGGTGGGCCCCGAATACTCACCGTTCACAGTGAGCTTTATGAGCGCGCTTAATGAGCCAAAATTGTTGGCCGCCTGGCACAAGTAGAAGCCCCGATCTTGGCGGCCCACGTCGCGAATCACCAGCGACGCGTTCTCCAGGATGTGAATGCGCGAGTTGCTTATGATTGTCCGGTAGTGATTGGGCGCCTGCTCGTGAGGCCAGCGCCGATTGAGTCGCGCTGGTAGTGCTGCTGCTGCTGCTGCTGCTGCTGCTGCTCCAGCACTTGGCCGCCACCGGCGCCCGACTCCGAGGGGCGTGGCTCGCCCGTGACAACGCCACTCGAGCCGCCGGGGCCCTCGAGCGAGGCCTGCGGTACTCCGATCTCCCACCTGTGTGAGTGCGAGTGTTAGTGATGCGGGCAGCAGTGTTAGACTGGCGCTCGGTCGGGCCGGCTTCATGATAAACTATTATCTCGTGTGCGGCCACGTCGGGCGCTCGTTTGGACTCACCAAATACGCGGGCTCGGATGCGCCTCGGCCTGGCAGTCGATCACAATGTTCTGGCCCGCCACGCACTCCACATCCTTGGGCGTGCGCGTCCACTTGGGTGCCACTGTTTCCGGTCGTCGTGTTTGTGGTTCCGAGTGCGGGGGCGAATGCAATTAGTTTGAGAGCGTCGGTGGGGCCGGTTGTCATACGTGCGGTCGAGTGGCGCCGGCGCAATAATCTGGCCGGCCTCTGAAGAGCTCGTAAAAGCGCGCTGGAGGGCAATAAAAAATTGAAATGACTCCAGCGGCGGGCGAGCCCAAGCTCGGAATCAATCGGGCGCGCCGCCAGCATCCGGTTAATTGAGTGGGACGAGCCGAACATGTCCCGAGCTGGCGAGCGACATAATTTATTTATCGCGGCGAGTCCGAGTGAGAGAGAGAGAGAGAGGCCAAGTGTCTGGACGGCGGAGTCGAGCGCCTGGGTCGAGGGCGAAAAACTTACCATTGACCAGCATTCTGGCCGTATAATTGACGCTGGCCGCCTTGTTCGTGGCGCTGCGTCGGGCGCGGGCGTGTGTTGCGCAATAAAGTGGTGGTGCGTGGGATCGAGTGGAGTGTTAGTGTTTGTGGCGCGAGCGCGCGCCGGACGACGAGTATCAATTGGAGTGGCAATTTGTTGTGGGGCCGCGCGAGGCCGGCGGCGCGTCGCTGAGATTAAAAAGAGCCGGCGAGCGGGCCTTCCTTGGGCTCCATTTCAATTGCAATTGGCCTACACCAGGCACAAGTCGAGCCGAGTCGAGCCGAGAACAAGTGGCCAGAGTGATTAATGTCGCGACAATCAGATTGACAGCCGGCCGCCGCCAGCTGAGGCCAATCTCGGGCGCCACTCGGGCGGCGCTCTGGCGGTCGTCCCGACTGCGACCCGATGTGGCGTGCACGTCTTCGAGGCGCAGCTCAGCGCGTCGCCTTGCAACGTCAGCTCCGCGATTCAATTGGCGTCGGGCCCAAGCCAATGGGCGCGACCGCGCGGAACCGGAAATCGGGTCGCAAGCATTGGGCGGCGCTCGTATAACTCATTTGTGAGCTCGTTAGCGCGGGCGCGGGCGCGCGCCTCCAGTGGCAATCTTTTTGCCAACAGCGCGAATATTAGCGCGGCTCAAGTCTCCATTAGCGCGCGTGCTTGTCGGCCGTGTCTCTGTGGGCGGGAGCAGTTGGGCCTAGCGGATCGCCAGTGGTTGTGCTCGGGGCCGGCAACATATTGCAGTGTGTTGCACAAAATGACAACCGAGACAAATGGGCAGGCGCACGACGGCGGCGGCGGCGGCGGCGGCGGCGGCGGCGGCCAATCGGCGCGATGATCTAATGGCCGATAATCAAGCGAGTCAGCGGGAGGCTCAAGTCGGTTGGATCGGACGCCAATCGGTTGGCAATCGGTCGACAGATTGTACGCGCAATTAAAACAGACCCACGAACAAGAGCACGGACATACAGACACACAGGCCTTGGGGGCGTGTGAGCAGATGGGCTGTGTACTTACAGACAAGTGTAGCTGCCGTTGTCGCGGAACTCGACGTGCGCGAACGAGAGTGTGGACGTGAACTCGTTGGTGGTCTCGACGCGGATGCGCGCCGGCTGCTGCTCCTGCTCGAGGTGCTCCTCGAGCGGCCGGCCGTCCTTGAGCCAAGTGAGGCGCACGGGCGAGTCGCCCTCGATCACGGAACAGGTGAGGAAGTTGCGCATGCCCTCGCGCAGCGTCTCGGACGAGCTGAAGGGCGAGATCTGGGGTGGCACCAGCGTCTCCAGGTGCAGCTCATTGCTCCAGCTGGCCAGGATCGAGTTGGCCGTGAGTTGGTGTTGTTGTTGTTGTTGTTGATTGTGGTTGAGGGGGTCGGTGCCGGCGGCATCCGGGCTGGCGTCGTCGCGCGACTTGTGGCCGGGCGCGGGCAACACGTGACACTTGTAGTAGCCGTGGTCGGCCAGCTGGATGTCGTGCAGCGTGAGGGTGCCATTGGCGTGCACCTGATGGCGCCGACTTTGCGGTAACTTGACCCAGTCGGAGTCGCTCGCCGAGCGACGCCGCCGCCGACGCCTCGAGCTGTCCGCCGACGAACTGGCCGCGCCGTCCACGTTGGTCAGGCCGCCGTCGAAGCCCGACTGCTGCTGGTAGTCGAGCGCCAGGTCGGCGTAGTCCTGCTCGATGGCGGCGCTTTCGAGGTCGGCCGTGCTCGGGGCGGGCGAGTCGGCGAGCAGCCACTTCTGGAGAGTGCTCGCAGGCACCGGGTAGTCAGGCAGCGGCTCCGGGTAGTCGTCCGAGTTGGGCGCCATCGTCATGGCGCTCGCCTGCGACAGCCACTCGTCGCGCTCCGCGTCCAGCGGCTCGGGCGGCTCGTCGGCCGCCTCCACGTCCACGTCGGCGCCTCCCACCACATCGGGGTAGCTCTCACTTCCGGTCAAGGGGGCGCGCAGACTGTCGCCGTGTCTCCGCAGTCGCGGCCGCGCGTAGAAGTCTGCGCTGGGCAATGGTTGCTGTTGCTGGTGCTGGTGCTGGTGCGGCGCGCTCTGGTGGTGGCGGCCCGTGGGCCGGAAGTACCACTCGATGGCGCCCACCGGGTGGCCGCTGTAAGGGCACTGGAGGTCGAGCTGCTGGTCGTGGCCGATGAGGGCGCTCACGTTGGCAGTGAGGTGGCGCTGAATAGTGGCGGGGCCGCGCACGTCGACGCGCGCCTCGTGCTCGAGCTGGTGGAGGCCGTTGTTGGCTTGACACTTGAAGAAGCCGCCGTCGCCGAGTCGCATGGAGCTGGAGTTGACGAACGAGTGCACGTGGCCGTCCTGGCTCACGTAGTCGCCGATTCGGAACTGGTGCTGGCCGGCGTAGGCGCCGAGCGGCGAGCTGGACGACGAGAGTGTGGAAGAGGACGCAGACGACGACGACGAGGATGAGGATGAGGACGCCGACTGAGAGTGAGCTGAGTGCGCGGACGAGGAGTCAGCTCGGCTCGGTGAGCCTCCGTAGTCGGCGGCCAGCTGGTCGAGCTGGCCGCCGCCGCCGCCGCCGCCGCCGCCCGGCGACTCACTCAGCAGCTGTCCGTCGAGGTACCAGCTGATCTGGGGCAGCGTGAAGCCAGTGGCCTCGCACTTGATCGACATGCGGTCGCCCTGCTCGAGCAGCAGCGGCTCGAACCAGCTCTCCAGTCGAGGCAGGTCGGCGATCACCTCCAGCTCCAGACTGACGAGCAGTTGGCGCGTCCCGCAGCCGCTCGTCAAGGCACTTCCGGCGGCTACAGAGCTCTGGAGGCTGTGGCCGGCGTTGCACAGGTGCAGCTGATAAAGGCCGCGGTCTGACAATCTGAGCGAGCTGATCTCGAGCTGCAGCAACACCAACTGCTCGAGTTGGTGGGCGGAGCCAGCCGCCCCCGGCGACCCCGCGCCCGCCGCCGCCGACGACGACGAGGGAAGGACGCACTCGTCGAGCTGAAGATGTGCGGCCAGCCGGCGCCAGTCGATCGCCTGGCCGGTGGCGAGCATCCGGTCGGGCGCGCCCGCGCTAGGCAAACTGTGCGTGGCGGCGCTCTTGAGCGCCTGGCTAATCGACTGGCGCACGCTGGCCGGCAGGTGAGCCTGACGGGCCGACGCATGCGGATGGCGGCCGCGCTGTTGCTGTTGCTGTGCCGCCTCGTTGCGCTCCAGCCGACTCAGCTGGCGCTCCTCGACGAAGGGGAACAACCGGAAGTCAGCGGGCTGGCCGCCCCAGTGCGGGCCGGTGGCGCCGACGCTGGCACTGATTTCGGGGCCGCCGACGTCGGCGGGCCCCACAGAGCCGCCCAGATACTCGGCATCCGGGTCCAGGTGGTGGAATATGCGCTGCTGGTTGCCGGCGGAAGTGGCGTTACTGGGCCCGCTCGTTGGCGGCCTGTCGAGGCTGAGCAGACGCTGTAGCTGGGCGGCGCCGCTCTCGCTGGCCAGCTGGATGCTGGCGAAGCGGCCGCGCGGCATGTTGAGGCCCGGGATGGGCGTGTCGGGCGAATCTCGACTCCAGTGGATGCGCAGCACCGACTCGTCGAGAGCGCCGGCGGAAGAGACCGGCGGATGCGGGCGATGCGCCAAGATCGCAAGGTTCATCTTGACACTCGTGCCCTCGACGGCGAGCACCTGGAGGGCCGCGGGCGGCGGGGGCGCGCGCGTCGAGCCGCGCCGCGTGTACCTGGCGGAGGCGCCCGACGGCGGGGGCAGGCACTTGGGCTGGCTCCGGCTGGCTGCAGTCGGCGCCGCGGACGGAAAGCCTGAAAGCTGCGGCTCGGGCTGGCCGGGTGCGCGCAGGTGCACCGGAAGTGGGTGGGTCTCCAGCTGGGCCTGGTGGAGCTCGACGAAGGCGAGCGGGCCGCGCGCCGACACGGGCACGGCGTGCACCAGGAGTGGGGCCCGCGCCGGCGAGTCCAGGTCGTCGCCACTTGTTGGCGTGGGCGGGGCCGGGTTCGAAGGCGCATTACCTGTGTGAGCGGGATTATTGGCATGGACATTGATTAGTTGTGAATACGAGCACGCACACGCACACACACACAGATACAGACAGAGACACAGGTGACTTGTTCGGGGCAGTGATGTTCTCTCGGGGGATTAGGGGCGTTGTTCTGGCGACGGAATGCACATGGGAATCATCGAGTGTGCGCAGAGAATGCGCCCGTGTGCGCTCGAGGCGCGCGCTGTCCATATTGTGCGGGCGCGGAAGTCGGGGGCGGCGGCCAGCCAGCCGGACAAATGGGCGCTCTCGGACGCGATTAATTTCCGATAACAAACGAGCGGCGAGAGCAAACAAAGGGGCGCGCGCACAGCGGCGGCTTTGTTTGTGCTCTCGCTGGCACCCGGCGAGCTGGAGCTCGAGATAAGACGCGCGTGGAGGCGAGTCGGCCAGGTGAGTGGAGGTGAGCGCGCAGGTGAGAGGCGCCGCTCATTCATCTGCACACACGCAGACTCACACACACACACTCAGACGCGCCCGCCGGCCCGCCACGTCCGCTTGTCTGGGAAATTGATACAAATCCCATGTCGTGCTCCGGCTCGAGACGCGCGCTCTCGTTTGTCCGGCGGCCCGCTTTTATCTCGCCGCGCGCTGGCCGCTCGCTTGGCCGCCCACTCGCCGGCCGGACGCAATCAAGTGAGACACGATGATTGGTGGGCCCGACGGCGCCGAGAGGTCCAGAAATTGAATTTGCGCGCTCGGCTCCTCGCGCATGACCAATTGAATAGAAGAGGCGGCGGGAGCGGAAGAAGATTATTCCATTAGGCGGCCGGCAGGTGCGCGCGACAAGACGCCCGCGCGCCCCGGAACAAACGAACACCTCGCGCGTCTTGGCGTCTCAGTGTCTCAGTGTGCCAGTGTCTCAGTGTCTCAGTGTCTCGACGAGGCGACAGGGCGGCGGCGGCGGCCGTCGCGGGCGTCGTTATGATGGATTTATGATCGCCTCGGAGCTGATCCAATTTGGCCGCCCACTCGGAGGCTCGCCGGCCGGACGATGTCAACATGAGGCCGAGGGATTAGTGGGCGCACGAAGGTCGCGCCGCCTGTCCGTCTCGAGGCGCCGGACGAGTGGGGCGAGCTGGACGTGCGAGCACTCGAAGTGGAAGCCGAGCGCACGGAATCCAATCAAGCGGCTTAATCTCGCGTGCTGAGCTCGCCGCCAGCGCCGCTCGTCGTCATCTGCAAGTCCATTTGGCACGCCGACGACCTGGGGGCCGTCTGCGACTTGCGAGCGCGCGTCAATCTTTCATCGGCCCCGCGCGCCGGCTACAAATTGATTTATTGTGACAGGCGCAAGCGGATCCAAGTGGACACGGGCGAGCGGGCCGGCCGTGCGACTCGAGGAATCCAAATCGAGCGACGGCCTGGCGTGCTGGCCCCCTCGCTACCGGACAGTTCTATAATTTTTTGAGTGGTTTTCATGAGTTCCCAAGTGGCCGAGCGGCGACAAATTGAATTCATCGGCGTCGTCGTGGTGGTCGTCGCGAGCGCGAGTCGGCAGGCCAAGTGCCCGAGAGGCCAAATTGAATTCGAGACATCGAGAAGATGGACGACGAGCGCCCCTAGCGACAACGAGCGCCCCTAGAGCCGGAGGTCGGGGCTCGGTCGAGCTCGAGCGGAGGCGCTGGCGAGCCGCGCGCAAACTGGCCGACAACGACGACCACGACGACCACGACGACTTGGAGTTGGCGCGAAAGAAATTGAAAAATCAATTCCGTGTCGAGCGAGCGAAATCATTACGCGCGCCCGGTGGAGCGCAATAACGAGCGCGCGCCTAACTCACCTGGCCGAAAGTGTGTGATGGCGCGGTGGTTGCGCAATCGCACCCGCCCACACCCGCGCCTCTGCGCCCGCCCTGACTTGGGTCGGTCTGACTCGGGCCGCCGTCTCAATGGGGAGCTCAGCTCGGCCAGGCGCTGTGTTCATCAGGCGGGCGGTCCAAATACACACACACACACAGACAGACAGACACACACACATACACAAATATCCAGCCGACTCGCTGGCAACGAGAACAAACAAACGCTGGCCGTGTTTACTTAAATTGTGAATTATTCTCTGCTTTCGCCGCCCAAACCGCTCAAGCCGCTCGGGCACGGCGGTGGGCGCGGGCGCGCTATGTGCCAAAAATTAGCTTCACTGGCGTTTGTTGCGCGCCATCATCAATTGCAAGAGCGGCGCCGCGGCCACGGCCGGCCGATGCAGCGCCGCTCGCGAATCTCGCTAGGCGCCCATCGGCGCTGGCGCCAACACATGTTGTTGACGGCTGAAAAATGTTTGCGAGCTTGCGCAAGCCACGCGCGGGGCGCCCAATATGGCGGGGGCGGCGCGCCGACTCGTGTGGCGGCTAGCGTCTCCTCGACGGCGCCGATCGAGCGACTTTTGCGGCCCGGCCAAGAGCGAGCGCGAAACAACTTGAACTTGGCCGCTTGTCACGAGCACGCGCTCACTCGCTAGGCGCCACCAAAACTCTGGCCACGCTCGGACTCTGGCGCCGAGTTGCAGTCCATCGGCGAGAAAGAAGCCCACAACTCCTGATTACACGCGACCAAGACGCACGTAACCCGAGCGGCGGAGAAATCAATTAGTCCAATGCTGGCTGCTCGCTGCGAGTCTGCGGCTCGTCTGTGGCGCATATAATTGCCACTTTGGTGGCGCGCAGTTCGGCCGCAAGAGTCGTCGTCGGCGTCGTCGTCGCTGTTGTGTGGGCGCCGCGTTGCGTCATTAGGTCAGTGACTCGGCGGCGCCGACATCAATTTGAATCCCGAGCGCTCGGGCGGCGGGGCGACTGGCGCCGTGTCGATCGCGCCCGAGCTCAGCCAAGTGTGATAATGTCTCGCCGGCGCCCACTTGCAGCGTGCGCGCGGCGCCGTTAATCGATAATTTGAGTTTGCTCGCTTGCGGGCGGCTGAACTCGAGCGTCTTAATTGAACGGAGGCGCTCTTGAATTCGCGCAGATCGAAATCGCGCGACCAGCGACGCCGGATGCGGGCCACAATTATCTGTATATGTGTGTGTGTCTGTGTGTGCAGCTCGAGGCAGTGGGTCGAGACGTTCGAGGGACTCCGAGTTGGCGCTCGCATGTCTTGCACAGTCGAAGATAAAAAGGGCCGCGCGCGTCGCACACTTTGTGTGCCGCGCCGACTCTCTTGAACTTTAGGCTTTCGCGGGCGCGTCGGCGGCCCCTTATCTCGAGCGGCCAAGAGTGAGGCCAGCGGGTGCGCCGCCGAGGGCGCAATCAAAGAGTCATCAGAGGCGAGAGCTCCGAGCGAAGATGCGTTTTTGAAGATCTGCAGCGGACATCCAGGTGACGTGCACGCGGCCCATGCCCACGCGCACCGAGTTCCGGTCAGCGAGCTGCGTTCTGGTCTCTTGAGCAGCGGGGGATTGGGTGGCTGCCTGAATGACACGCGCGCGGCAACACAGTGACGGGCGTGGCGTATCGTTAAGTGGGGCGAGCGCGGTGGGTGGGGACGTTTGCGGCCCGCGGGCTGGCCGACTTTTGGGCGAAGGAAACCTTGAACTCCGGCCGAGCAAAGATGGCCACGGGAGAAAAAGAAAGGAGACTCGGCCAACCGGAAGCGGGTCGAGGGGCCTCGTTTGTCGCGCGCGCGCGAAACTATTCGATTTGGTGATGTCGTGCTCGTAGATCGCGGCCGCCGCCGAGTTGGCGCCGAGGCTCTGGTCAGCGGGAATATTCGCAGTCGACGTGCAAGTGGGGGAATTCAAGCGAGCGAATGGCCGAGCGAGCGGGCGCTCAAGAGAGCGCTAGAGAGCCGCCGGTGTCAGCCAAGCGCCGGTTTGTGCGCTGCGATTGTGCCAATTTGTTTCCGTTTGCGCGAGCAGTCGAGTTTCGGTCGGCTGCTTGTGCGTGCGACAAGAGTTTGCAACGCATCGCATGCAAAGAGTAGAGTTTCGAGAAATTGATTCTGTCGACGAGCACAGGCGGCTTTTGAGCGTTAGAGAGAGAGAGAGAGAGAGAGAGAGAAAATGCGAATACGACGTGAGCATTCAGAGTTGTCGTGATTCGTCATTGTCACTGGAGCAGCGCGCAGGGCGCCGAGATTGCGCAACGCGCGTCAAGTCGCCGGCCGCAGGTGCGGTCGGCGGCGAGCCAGCGACCCGGCTCGCAGTCGTGGGCGCGCTCGTGGGCGACAAATTGGCCGCTCGCCGATGCGCAAACGACTCCGCCGCGGCGGCGCCGACTAAGGGGCGCAAACGAGCCGCCAACGAGCAGCGGCCACTCTAATGATCCGGTGCGCCCGCGCTGGCGGCGCCCCCGAGCTGCGCCCACGCTGGCGCCCTAATGATTTGGCAGCGCGATGGCTCTTTTTGTGCGCGCCCGTGCGCGAGTCTCTTTGTGCTCTCGACGCCTCACAGGCGTCCGCCCAACGCCTTGAACGACAACGACGACGGGCGGCCAGCGGCGCCAACGTGATCGCGACGCTTGTCGGCGGCGACAGCGCCGCGCGGGCGCTAACTGACTCGCGGTGTCGGCCTGTCGTAGCCAAAATGAATGATATTTGATACGACCATTTGCGAGTGTCAGCCGCACACTTGCGCCAGAGCTAGGCGTTGGTTCCGGTGAGCGGGCGGCGCAATAGGGCGCCAGTTGGACGAGCAGTGGCGGCGGGGCGGCCGCCGCAGTGGCAGCGCGCCTTTGTTGCATTGGCGCCGTGCCGAATGAGCGCCGCCGTCGGCCGACTCGAGTCGCGAGCTCGGCAATTTGACACTCGATAAGCGGGCGAGTGGGCGCGTGTGCAAGCGCGAGACAGGCCAGAGATAATTTAATGTTGGCGCCAGCGACCAGGTGACTTGGGCACGCACGTCCAGACAAAGGGCGCCGCCGTTCGGACAGGTGGCCGGTCGTCGGCGGCGCCCACTTGAGATGATGAAATCAGAGGCAAACGCGGGCACCAATGCGGGCACGATGACATAGCCAAATGCACACACACAGCAGTCGTGGGCGCGTGTCAAGTTGAAACAAATCGGCAATGAGATTGAATTCGAGAGCGAGAGTTATTGCGCGCTTACCTGTCGCACTTATTGGCCACTCAAGCTCTCCGGTCGTCGCGCTGGGCGCTTATTGGCCTGCGACTGGGCGCGCAGGCAGCGGACTTGGGCCCACTGGAGTCGTATAGTGTGAGACTTGTGCCGACTCAAGTCGACTCAACTTGACTCGAGCTGAGCAAAGATTAAAAAAGAATCAGCGAGGCCGGCGGGTCGAGTTTATTGCAACTGTCACACTTGTTTGGCGCTGTCGGCGCTGTTTCGTCAGCGCCGGCGTGCAGTCGGCCAAAACTCGACCTCCGTTTTATATTAATAAAACGACGCCACCGCCAGCGCCACCAGAGCGAGCGCGTGTCGAACTGGGCCAGCGGTGGCCTTGTTTGGCGCGCCGCTTGTTTGCCGAGCGCGCGCGCATAGGGGTGCGCCTAGCGACTTTTGATTCGGCGGTGAAATTGAAATTTTCGCTGCGCGCAACTCTTTGGCGTCGGCCACCAGTGTCGTGGGGGTGCGGTGGCGGCGCGAGCGGGGGCGGCGCTAGCGTGGCCAGCGGAAGTGTTCGCTGTGCGACGGCCACTCGACACTGCAAAGCTGAAACAACAGCAACAACAACGACGACGACGACAACAGCGGGCTGGTGTTTGCTCGCGCGCCAGCTCAGCAAATTGGATGCCAAGGGGCGCGTTTGTTCTGCCAGCTCGGCCGAGCGGGCGAGAGAGCGAGCCCAGTGAACGAGGCAAAAGTTGGCGAGCCGACGGGTCAGTTGGCGAGAGAAATTAAACTCTCAAATCGCGACCGGTGGCCGGGCGCTCAGCAGCCGCAACGACAAGGCATGACCGCAAGTCGCTCGCTCGCTCGCTTGCCCTCATCTTAGGGGACCGACGGCAACGTTGGCAAACGTTTGACATTTTTTGTCGCGCCTCACGACCAGTCACGACCACTGGGGCGATGTATTCAAAAAGACTGGCCGCTGCCGGCAGGAAATTGAGTCGACAGAGTTGCCACTCGTCGGCGTCCGTTGGTCGGCTACCGACACACCAACGAGAGGCAGACAATCCAGCGGCGCTAGCCAACACTCACTTGAAAGGGGTCCGCGCGCTTGGGCAACAAACGAGAAATTAGATTAGCAGCGCGCGAGCGGAAATTTTAAATTCCCGCCAACTCGCAGGCAGTCGGCGTTGTGTCGCCCTCGCCGTTGGTCAGGCGGCGGCCCCTTGTCGAGTTGGCCTGATAATGGAAATAGCTCGCAAAACGCGAGCACGCACACACGCGCGCAAGCGTTGTTCATTTGTTGTCACTCGGCCGCTCCAGTCGATTGTTCGAGAGTGCTCGCGCCCATCGCTAGGCGGGCGCTCTAGGAACGCGACATAGGGGCGCAGCGAAAACAATGAGCCCGTCGCGCGAGTGCGGAAGTGCACTTTGGGACAGCGCTGGCTCGCCAGTCGGCCAGCTTGTCGGGCCGCCATCTCGCCGGCTCGCTGGCCATTTGCATGTCCGCGTGAGCGCCGGGGCTATATGGAGAATTAAAAATGGCAACCAGAGAGAGATCGCGGGTGCCGCCGAACTACAACTCGATCTCGATGCTAGTCGGCCTCAAGCACGGGCGCGATCTGCAGCCTGGCCGACTACACAATGGCGCTCGTCTAGTAGACTGACTGACTCGCTGGCTGGCTGGCAAACAAATGAATTGATTTTTGTTGCAAAGTGCGCGCTCGCCAGTGCCCCCGACTAATGGAAACAAATGCGCTCGGCAGCTCGTGGCAGCTCGACAGCCGCTAGGCGACATTCCGTCGCCGCGGACTTTTCACTTGGCGACAGTCAGGGACTAGAGGCCGGCCGATTGGGGGAGGCGGAATTTCGACTGCAGCGGCGGCGCCGCAGTGGGCCATTGATTTGCGCCCGCGAGCGCCAATCAATTATTGACGCGCGCGCGTCATTCACTTGGTCGGCATTGTCGTCGTCGCGCCTCGGCGTCTGGCGCGCTCCAGAGGCGCAACCACGACCGAGACAATGGGCGACTTGAGGAGCGGCCCAGAGCCGGCGAACACACGAGAGCACACCACAGTCGTCGGCCGGAACGGAGTCAAGTTTCCGACTGAGCCGCGCGCTTGATGTTGGCAGTCGGCGCGTTGCAGTCGAGAGCTGAGATCAAGATCAATGGGCCGCTTAATTGGCACGCGCACTCAATCTCGAGGCTGCGACTGAGTGGCGTGGCTGCACCACCGTACTGCGCCTAATGAGTGCGCAGGGGCGGCCGATGACTTGAGGTGCCAGCTCGAGAAGGGTCGAGTTTCGCGCCCAGGGGCCGGGCGTCAACGTCATGCTCGTCGTCGTCGTCATCGTGGGCGACCAGAGCGACGCCCACGACGGCGGCGCTCACAATATCGTGCGCACTTCAATCGAGATGCAAATTTTGATTGCCCGCCCCATTCGGTCGCACTGGGACGGCTTTTGGCAGCGCGCGACGGCCGCAACAACTATGTCGCCCCGCCGCTCACGTAATGAGCTCTAGGCACACGCGCGCCGCAACCACAACTACGACCACGACCACGACCACGACAACGACAACGACAACGACAACGACCGGCGGCCCGCGATAATGAGGTGCGCGTGGCGGCGTTCGCGGGGCGACAAGTGAAAAGTTTAGAGTGGCCGCCAGAGTGAGTGCGCCTTCACAATGACTTTAATGAACTCGGGCGCGCGTGAAATATGAGGCCGCCGCCAGCGCCAGCACAATGGAGGCGAGCCACCACTTCCGGCCCGACCGCCGCTTTGATTTCCTGTGGAGGCGACGGCGGCCACGCTCCCGCGACTCTAGCCGTCGTCGGTCGGCCAAAGAATGGAAAATAATTGGCCACTGTCGATGGGCTGCTCGGCTCGTGTGTCAATTAGCTCCAGTTGTGAGCTGACGAGCCCGTCGGACTCTCGGCCTGAGTTGTGTTCGCCCGTATGCCAAGTGGCAAATTATCGCCACCACGAGCGAACGAGCGAGCGAGCGCGTGTTTGTTTCAGTGGCGCTCCCGCCGGAAGTGACGCCTTCCTGCGAGTCGTGCGCATTGCATGTTCAGCTCATTAGCGGGCGCCCAAGCTGGCTGTCCTTGGACAGGTGAACTCATCAGCGGCCAGGACGACGGTCGAGGCTCGTTAACCAAGCGCTCGGGTAGCGTGTGACTGCGGCGCGGCTCGCCAAGGCGGCCAATCTAATTCAATCAGCCGCTTGCGGTCGGGCCGTCCAGACGAGTTGCGGAACAACTGATCGATGGGGCGAGTTATTGGCACTGGCGTTCGCGCTGGCGCCCGTATGCTCGCGTGTGAGTTCTATTGCGAGGCCCTAAACTCGGAGCTCAATCGAGGCTGAGCTCGCCAAGACGGTCTCGAATGTCATACGAATACGAGCGCGACAATGCGCGCTCGTGGGCGTGCGCATATCAATCAAACGGGCCGTGTGATCGATCGCGGGCGGCGTACAATTTCAATTAGGCGTAATGGCGCTAGAGACGCGCCGACCACCTAGCGCCGCAAGTCGCTAGGTGCCCGCGGCCCGTGCGCAGTCTGGCGGAAATGGCGCCTAGGGCCAGCGCCGGCCGGACCGACGACAAGGCGAGCATATTTTATTGGCCGTTAAGGCGAGTGGCCGGAAGTCAATCAGGCGGAGAAGTGGGTACTCTGGAGAGCGTGGGCGGAGTTTGTGAGCGAGCGAATGGGCCCGCGAGTGAGTGACCGGCGAGCTGCTCTATGTTCTGAGGGGCACAAAATAATGGGCGCCTCTTATCTCCAATTAACACGCTGATGCCCAGGCGCAGATTGGGCGCACGAGATAAGCGCCGCTAGCTCCTCAAGGTGGGCCCACGAATAATATCGCGCGCGCAGTGAGGCCGAAAACGAGCTGTTCGGCGCGTCTTTATGTTGGCGCGACGGCGAGTCGCCCGCTCGCTGGGCCACACAAGAGCTCTCGAGTCGGATCCGAATCTGGATTTCGATTTCAATTGGGTCGCAATGCGCAAGCGCTCGACTGCGACGCTCGAGGCGCGCCCACTGGCTCGCTCGCTCAGTCGCTCGGCGGGGCCATCAATCATTGTTGGCGCCGGCGGTCAGTGTCGAGCGCCCGGGCGAGTGCGTTTTATTGCCGGCGCGAGTGGAAATGTTGGCGCCGTCAGCAGTGATTTGTTGGCCTAACTCGCAGACGGACGCTGGCGGCGTGGGCGGCGATGAGTTGCCTTGGGCGCCGATCGGAAACATTCCTCCGGTCAGCTCGGACATGGCGCCGCCGCCAGGGTGTAGATTGCGGTGTCAGGTGTCATCACGGCGACGGCCAACATTGTTTGCCGCGCCGACTGCGCGCTCGGGCGCGGAGGCGGGGGCGCGGGCGCAGGTGGGGGCGGGGGCGCGCCTAATGACGCGCTCGAGTGGATCGCCGACCATCAGGTAAACAGCGACGACGTAATTGATTCGCGGCCAGCGCGAGCGTGCGCCGCTGGTCGTGCTGGTCGGCTCGCCAAACTCGACGGACGTCGGGCCCGAGCGGCCGCTAAGCTCCGACAGTGCGGAGGGCACGAACGTGGACGTGGACGCGGGCGCGAATTTGCAACAGCCGAGCTAATGTTCGCGCCGCTCGGGCCGCCAGTGCTCGGCGGGCATTAGCCAGAGAGAGCGAGAGATTTGCGCACTCTCGAGCCATTGGCGCGATGTTACCTTTCGGCCGAATGGCGCCCGCACACTTCCGACTAGCGGGCGAGCGGGCGGCTCGATGGACGCGCACTTGGCAGCAGTTTGCCAGCCTTGACAATTAGTCGCGTGAGCTGTTGCGTGCGGCGGCGGCGGCGGCGGCGGCTGCAGATTTTGTGCGAGGCCGCTTGCAGACGGCACGCACAAATAGCCGCCCCCGCTCGTCGTCGTCGTCATCGTCCGCGTCGGCGTCGTCATAATTCATCCATCCAGCAGCGCTGTTGCCGCCGACGCCGCGCAGCTAATGAGCAGTTTGGCGAGGCCACATTTTTTCGCGCCTCGCCCGGACGAGAGAACACGAACGAGCGAGGGCGACGGCTGCATTAATTGCAGACTTAAGCCGGCGTTTATTATTTCGATCGGTCGCGTTGGCCGGCGCCTAGCGGGCGCTGAGCGCAGGCGGCGCCATCGATCCGAGTGAAAAACGGCGCCGAGTGGGGGGATTTTGCGTGCGCTGAAGCCCTCGCCAGGCGCACGAGCCGCCGGCTGCTGGCCGCCGGCTGCCGGAAGTCGGGGGCCGGGCGCGTGGGCACTCTTTCCGGGAAACAGCTGGCGCGGCGGCGGTGTGACTGCAATGAGCTTCACGAGCGGCTCGCGCGACTCGAGCTGGGCGCTGGCGACGTCTGGCCGCCGACACGCGGCCACACCTGCGCGAGGATAGCCTTTGCCGCCGCCGCCGCGCACAACAATGTAAATCGGCCCTCTTTTATCGTTATCGCCACTCGAGCGGCCAGGCGCGTGCTCTGGCGGCTGGCCGGCTGGCCGGCTGGCCGAATGGCCGCCGCGCTCGGCCCTGAGATGGGCGCGCTCGCCGGATCAAGTGACAGGTCGGCAGGTGTCACGCGCCCCGCTCGTTTGTTCAGAGGCGTGCCTTTGTTCTTGGACTTTGGCGTACGACGACGACGACGACGACGACGACGACGACGACGACGACGACGACGACGGCGAGACGGCCAACTTGTGCAGCGTAAGCAGCAAGAGGCCGGTCAGGTGAGCTTACGGGCGCATTGCTTTGGCTCGCCGCGACCGGCCAGCGCGCACGCCAGACGAGCGCCCGATTGCTTATCATGTGTAGGCCGAAGTGCGCTCAATTTAGACGCCGATTGCAACGATTGCAACGGTGGCGCGGCCGATCGAGCGGCTGCTCGGCGCGCTGTTTGCGCCGGCAGCCGAGATATTTCGCCCGCGCGCCCGCATTCGGGTGGCCGCGGGCGCCGCCGCCGGTCTGCTCAGTGATGCAAATAAGTGGCGCCGCCTGGCCGCACGCTCGCTTGCCAGCTCGCCTGCTGTGCGCCTCCCCGGGCGCGCTCACTTCCGGCCGCGCGCTCAAGTGCGAAATATTGATTGACTTGTGCCGTCGGTCTGGCGCGTCGTGGATGTCGGCGTCGTCGTCGGCGTTGAGCACAACGAGAAAACGAGCGCCAGTGAATTCAATCGAGTTCGACGGCGCCAACTCTTTGTGCGCGTCTGCGTGGGCGTGCGTCTCAAAAAGTCGGCGTCGTCGTCGTCGTCGTCGTCGTGGACGAGTTCGCGGCCGCGCAAGTAACCTGGAGACGCGCGAACGAGTGGGCCGGCGAATGTATGAATATGTCACTCGCAGTCGCGACGTGCGCAACTTATTTGCGCGTCGCTTTGTCGGGCGCCGGCGAGCGAGTTGTTTGCAATCGGCCGGCGTCAGTTGGCAGCCGGCGGCGCACAATTGAAAAATGCATTCGGCCTCCACAATGGCTCTCGGCAATGGCGACGACGCCGGCGGTGGCGGCGACAGCGGCGATATTCGCGCGCGGGAGGCGTTGCGCGAGCGAGCGCCGCTCTGGAGCCAATCAAATGGCTCTACGGGCGCTTTTTGGCCGCCTCGCTCTTCCGCTTCCGCTCTTGTGTGAGGCGCTCGCAAGTCGCCGAGTCGAAAGCAATCGATTGTGTTCGCGCGGCTTCGGCCGGGCCTGTTCGTTAGTTGAGATAAGGCGGCCGGCGCGGTCGCCGTCGCCGCAGACTTGACGCCTTGCATAGCGCCCGGCCACGGCCACGCCCACGCGCGGGCTTGCGGCCAGCACTTGGGACACTCCTGGGGCTCGAGCGGGCCAGCTGCCCGAGGGGACGGCGGTGGCCGCGTGACGCGAGGGCCGGCTGACAAGTTGAAACAACGGCCGCTCATCGGCGTCGTCGAGTGGCGCGAGCTCATTTGACTCGCGCCCGCCTCAAGACGACGACGACGACGACGACGACGACGACGACGACGACGACGACGACGACAAAGAGGAGGAAGAGAAGGATGGCAATAATCGTAAATCGTAAAGAGCGCAGGCCGGGCGGCCAGGACCGCGCGACTCAATCTCGGCGAGCCATGGCCGGCGGAGAATACGCGCGGCGGCCCAAAAAAGGCGGCGCCAGCGGCGGTGCCCAGCGGGCGCCCTAAGTGTGACGCAAAAAGTGTCGTAAATAATCAGGCGGACGTGTGCTGGGCTCGCGGCTGGCGCGCACGACACCCGTTCGAGCCGGCGAGCGGCCCAACAAGAGCGACAACTCAATCTCGCCGCCAACTGTTGACCGACCGTTTGCGAATGCGCGAGAGGCAATTGAGAGAGCGAGAGCAATCAGGAGAGCGTGGCCAATGCGAGCCGAATGGCGAGATTGGCGCCAGATATGAGAGGGCGCGTCTGGAATGGAAAATTCTTGGCCGCCGAGATGATGAAGAAAAGTAAATCGACTTACTTACCTAAATCAAGCGCCGACCCCGCGGCTGGCGAGTTCCTCGCGTCGGGCGAGCGCATTTGTCGCGTCCGGACTTGAGCTGTGCGCGCCGGCAAACTGGCGCCGGCCAGATCGCTCGCCAAGACGCACGTGGCCAGCACGAGCGAGGCCAGCGCCAGTCGAGTTCTCGTCATGGTCGTCGTCGTCTTCGTCGTCGTCGTCGTCTTCCTTGTCGCTCTCTTCTCAGTCGTTTCAGCGCTCAGTCTCGTCGACTCGGACTTGCTCTTGATTGGCGCCCGCTCGAGTCGCCGGCCTCGACTCGTTCTCACCTCTGGCGGCGCCCGCTCGGCTCCACTCATGACAACATACTCGAGACACACTGGCTCGCGGCGCCGGAAGTCACTGGGGCATCTGTGTGTGTCGACGAGCTTGACACGTTTGTGTTTGTTCGCGCTGGCTAATTGGAAACAAACGGTGGCTTGCGAGCGAAAGACTGGTTGTGGCTGGATGGGCGCCCGCGCTCAAGTGAGCCAACGAGTCGCTGGCAGGCCGGCTTGTTGTGAGCTGGACGAGCTCGCGACGAGACTGGTGGTCGATGTCGTGCTCGTTGCTGGTGTTGTTGTTGTTTCTCGTTGTCGTTGTTGTGGCCACCCAAGACAGCGGCGGCCCCACTTGAGCGCGCTCTCTGTGTGCGTATAGAGCGCGCGCGCGCGCGGACAAGCGCGAGATTCAATAATTCAATGAACGCGCCGCGCATGCTGGCGAGCTCATGGCCAGCGAGTTGCCACTCGCGAGTCGCGACTAGCGAACGGACCTAGCGACCGCTCGCCACACATGCGCACTCGGCTCTAAGATTGCCCAATTCTGGTGCTCGCGCTAGAGCGCCATCTGGCGTCCGCGGCCGCCCGCGCCTCGACAGATCGCAACTCGGGCGCGGGCTCGTTGCCCGAGGGCACTAGCACACACACACAATGTGAAGTCGCCAAAATATTGACACGCACGTCTGCGAGGTCCGTCCAACTATTTGCATGCGAATTGCCGCCCACGCAGCCGGCCGCACTCATTAAAGCAATGGATCGCCGCGGGCTCGTTAACGAGCGCCCCGAATCTCGCTAATGGCCGGCTGATTTGCACCTGACCACAACCTCAAGCAGGAGTGTAATTAATTGAGCGCTTGCAAGCTATGAATTATACTCTGCTCCGGGCAACACTAGCGCCGACCTGGCGCCGGACATCGATAATAATGACGCGCGAGGCCGAGGGCGTGCGCCTCGTAAATAAGCCGGCGTTCAGGTGGAGAGTAGAGGTGATAACTGGCGAGCGGTAAGGTCCTCGAGAGCTCCACGTCCGGGCCTGCGATGTCCCTGGGATGCACTGCGTGCGCGTTGCCACCCAGAAGGCCCAGACATGGGCCCCAATGCAAAAGAGGTGGTTCTCGCATACTTGACTCTGGACGCCGGCCGAGTGCGTCCGACCCCACGATCGGGCGGACGCAGATTTTTCACGAGCCATTAAACATCCATAAATAAGCGTGGCCGTGGGGTGGACGAGACGAAAGCCCGAGAGCCCGGCTACAGTTATGGTCCTGGTGGTGGTGCAGCTGCGGCAAAGTAGACGAGTGCTCTCGAGTGAGGAGATCAGACCAATATGTTTTGAATGATGATGCTTGTGTATCCACACAAAGTCAGTCCGTGGAATCAGTGTTGAGATTTAATAACAACAACCATAAGGAATGCAGAAGGAAAAGAGAAACATTCTTGCCCATTACCTTGGCCCAAACCTTTTTGCTCGAGCGCATGTTTCCTTCGGGTGCGATCCGGTCCACTTCCGCGATTTTGCGCCTCATGTGCACGCGCTCATGCAAGTGCCTCTTACCTTGAGATAACTCGAATCAGAGCCGCCCGCAACTATTGGCGCGAGAACAAGCACTTCAGCCTGGGCACTATGTCTGCGGGTAAGATCGCTAACGCCCATAAGTCACACCACTTGGGGGACGGTGCGCATGAAAGCTAGGCAGCGTCGACAGAGTATAAACATGCTGTTAGCCTCATGTTTAGTCCGCGACAGGGCGATTGTTTGGCGTGCAAAGAATCAATTTGCGCTAGGGTCGGCGAGGAGAAAGTTACCATGCGGATAACATCGTATGTTTGGCTTAGGTGAATACTTTTTTCAGTTCAGAACAAGTGGCGCTCAAAGGTTGGCTAAAACTATCGGACGCCCTCTTGTTCGTTCTTAGAACGACCTAAGCGTTCGTGTGAGTGCTTCAGTTTAGGGATGGTATCCAGCAATGTCAGCAGCATAGTAAGCCACTCCCTCTGTGGGTCTTCTCTGAATAATATCAACCACATCATCAAGGGCCACGTGACAAGAGAACACCCTCGATCGGTCGACATCCTGTGACGCCCACCAAGAGTCATCAGCATCCGTGGTCGTTTCCATTTGGTTAATGTTGTTTCGGTGGTCTATTTGGGACTGTGTATGGGTCACATGTCTAGGGCTGGCCGAGAGTTGGCCCTTTTACGCAGTATTCTTTCATCTCGGGATATCTCCTGCAGAGCATTGCCTGGGAGGCAGGCCTCAAATTTGTGCAGTATCTCGTCATTGTCTGCGTGACGCGTTTGCATTCTCTCAGACTCGCCCAGTTGAGCTCGGCTTCCGCCAAACTTCTGTCTGCGTTCTTGAACTGGACCTTGAACGCGAGCATTTTGACTTTTTCGCCGCGGTCTCTGTAACGATGGTACAGAATTCGTTTCACTTTGCGTTTGTCGGGCACGGCAACTCCGCCGTCAGTAAAAAAGTACGAGCCGTCAATCTCTGCTGATCTCATTTTGCTACTGTGGACTGTCGGAGTTACCCTAATGGCGACTTTGCGTTGATAATAAGTCCGCCACTGTTTGTATCGGTCCGCACATCCGGGACAGGGTCTGCACACTGGACAGTTGTCGCGATTGATCGAGTTCTCATCAGGACTGTAGTCCTCAGTGCTGGCGTCATCCGGAGCAGTTCTGATATCGCCCATATTTGAGTTGTCATCATTACCATTCTGCTGCGGCACATTTTCAAAGGACATTATCTGTTGGCTTCTAGAATCTGATGAACTTGCCCTCGGTGACCGATCACCGACACATGCAGATTGCGATGAGGTTGATGTTCTTTCATCATGTTGTTGTTCTTCTTCTAGGTGATTTTCGCGATTCTCTGTCACAACCTCGTCCTGCTCAACCTGACTTTCGTCTTGAGTTTCGTCATCGTCGATCTCACTTGGTTTGGTGCTAATTCCTCTCTCGCCCGAGATATCACCATTGTTGGCCTGACCGCTTTCTTGATCGACTTGTACAGCATCACATTCGCTCGCAGCTGGATCCTTCTGGCTGGACTCGACTTCAGTGTGAGTTTTAGAGTCGTGAGAGGTTTGACGAGTCTGACTCTGCGAACCTAAAACTTCTATTTCTGTATGCGTGTCGCCATCCACCTGCGAACATATCTCAGTTTGTGTTTGACAATCTTGCGAGCATAGCTCGGTCTGAGTCTGACAGTCTTGTGAGGATGGATTAGTTTGGCTACTCTGTGGAGCGCCTATGGGGGATCTTTGTTCCAATTTGATTTTGAAGCTCGAGAGCGAGGGCTTACGCTCGCTCAAGGGCAATTGGGATGTGTTCTTGATGTCCAACAATACCGGATGAACTTGTTCACAGTGATGATTCCAATCGAAGGGGATCTCTGGCTCCTTCCTTCTCATATAAGCCATAGTGGCCTCGGCGAGAGTTGTCAATGAGTGCTCATCCGAGCAGCAGTTATCTCGTGCCAATCGTAGGCCAGTTCTGAGCGCCTCGAAAGCAGTTGGAGCTTGTGAGCTCGGGGCGCTGAAGGGTAACAAATCGCATTCGCAAGATGGGTTCTGTGTTTTGTTGTTCTGGGGGTCTGCTGGTTGGTCTTTTGGTATGCCGTCTTCATTCAGTTTATCTTTGGTTCGTTTGTAACTATTGGTGGTGGCGGCGCTAGCACTGTCACTGCCAGTTGTGGTAGTGTTTTTGTCGTCTTGGGAGTCACTGGAACTGTTTCTCACCAGAAGCGGTGCGGCGTCGTTGTCTCGCCTAGGTGTCTTGGTTCGGATACCCCGTTGTCTTGGCATCGGATTGTCTGTTAAAATTCTACGCGCTGACTCATTTGTCCGGGCAGCTCGTTCCCAGATCGCGGGATCGGGCGAGTCGGAATTGGCGCCCTCTTTGAGGGGCGAATAACTCGGAGATATTGGGCTCGCATCTCTTGTAGAGACTGAAGGATCTGAGGGAGTTGAGTTGGTGCTCTCTTTGAGAGGCGAATAAATGGGCAATGTTGGGCTGGTGTGTCGCGTTTGGACCGATGTTGGCTCAGTATTCCGTGCCCAGAGCGGAGGATCGGACGAGGATGAGCTCGAGCTTCGTTCGAGGAACGGATAAGTGGGGGATGGTGACTTGGTGTTCGGATTGACAGGAGCTCGTTGGGGTACATGGTTATTGGGGTGCAGATCGAAGGGCGATACCGGCTGATCTCTCTTCGCTTTGGATCTCGACCTCTGGCGAGAGGGTTTAGTCCGTGTCGAGTGCATTTGGTGGCGCGACTGTTGATGGACAGCCGACGAGATGAACGGTTTGAATTGACATCTAGTCAGCCAGAGAGACGATATTGAGGGCGGGATACCAAACGGAATGCTATCTCCAAGTCAACGATAATAACTCGTATCAATATGTTGACTTGTTGGGAGTGTGTGGGAAAGAGTGTGAAGGTGGGAGGAGTCTGATGCGCGGCTCAAGGGCAGCTGCCGTGGGGTCGGCGGGATGCGTGAAACCAGGCGCGCGTGTTTGCGCGCTCCAGCGAAACTTGTGCGGGGATGTTGAAACGGCCAACTCCACGTGGCCATTTGTTGTTCCGAGTCAAAAGTCATCAGATCAGACGCAAGGAGGCAAGGTGAGTGCATAATAATAACATCAAGCCCAGCTCAGAAGTCGATAAGTCAACGATTGAGTTCGAATATTCTATTACAGGTGTGAGAGAGCTCGGCCTCAGTGTTGGCGCCGCATCCCAGCAGCCGGGCCAACCCTTTCAGTACTCGAGAGCAATAGCGCGCCGTCGCGAGTTGACTTTCGCGCGTGGGCGCTCGTGGTGACCTACCGATGCGGTTCGGTGGTCCTGATTTCGAGCCAATCAGGAAGTTGTTGAAATTCTCGCTTGCCAGACTGTCATGACTTTATAACACCCACAAGTTTGTCTACCTCCAGCACTCGGCTCACAGCGACAGGAACGACAGAGGCGTGAGCTCGAGGACGACTACGATGACACGGACACCGACATCGATTGGACACGACACAACACGACACGACACGACGCGACGCGACGCGACGCGACGGGACGGGACACGACACACGACACGACAAGATACGACACGAACAACGAGAACTCGGCCGCTCAATGACGAGACACGCGTCGTCGAACAGGCGTCGATTAATATGCAAATGATGGCGCACTTGGCGCGATCGGGCCAGTGCGTGAGTAAGCGATCGGGCGATCGGCGGACCAGCCAGCCAGCCAGCCAGCCAGTCAGCCAGCGCGTCCTGCAGCCATTGTTACCTGACAAAACGCGAGTGTTGGCTGTCGTCTGCGCACAAGTCGACAAGTCGGCCGAGATGGACACTTGTTCGAGGCGCGAAGTGGCCCGCTCGCGATCGACCAAGAGCGTCGGGCCGAGGCGAGCCGACAGGTCGACGGGGCTCGCCGGATGAGCGATGAGTCGGATGGCGCGGCGCTGGAAGCTATGCAATGGTTCGTATGCAAGCCGACCCCATGGCAATTTGTCGGCGAACAATCGAGTGGTCGACATGGCCATCACGCGCCAGTAAGGCCGCCAACTCGGCGCCATTTGTGTGTCTCGCCTCTCCTCGGCGCTCGGCGGCGTCTGGCCGGCTCGTTGTGTGGCTCTCGTGGAGCGGCCCGCATGCGAGTCGGTCTCTCGTCTGCGTCTGCATCTTCGTCTGCAAGTTCATTGATTCCCAGCGCCTGCAAATCGCCGCCTCCGCCCGGCCGACGCGGACTTGGCGCACAATTGGCTATCAAATAGGAAGCGAGCCCTGAGCCGGCCTTTCCTTCCGGCCGACACGGACATTGCGCGGCGAGTGTTCATTAATTGGCGTCGTCGTCGTTTTCGGTGTAGTTGTTGTTTTCTCGGTTCTCGTAAAGCGTCGCTCACTCGCTGGCTCGAATGGCCAACCCTTTGGCGCCGGATCGAAAGTATCGCGGCCGCGCAACAGGTCGGCCAGGTGTTTGTGAATGAGTCTGTGTGTGTGTATGTGTGTGTGCGCGCGCGGGCGGACGGACGAGCAATGAAATGTTGCCAGGATGTTTTAGAGAGAAACACACCGCTGCCGAGATGAGCTGGGCCGATGTTTGCACACCTCCGCCTCGGCTGATTTGAATGCGCGCCCGTCGACTGGCCAAGCGGCCGATTGCCAGCGCGCAAATCGGCGATAATTATCCGCCAACCGCCGGCTGTGACCTGGCGCCGCCGACAGTATTGGCCTTCATTGCGCTCGTGCGCGCGCGACCGTTTCACTTGCGTCGGCGAGTCTGAGCGTCACGCCGGCCGACATTGGGCCTAGCAGACACACTCACTCACTCACTCACTCACTCACTCATTCACACCGACGATGGGCTGGAATGAATTCCCAATGGGAGCAAAGGATGCAATTTGTTTTTTTAAACAATATATTTCGGCCGCCCGAAAGGCCGCGCCTCGCGGCGAATGTAACGGGCGTTTGTTGGCCCGCCACAGACACTCGCTAACCGGCACTGTGTTGCTCTTCAACTCACAAGTGCGAGTGTGTCTCTGTGTGTCGGCCGACCGCTCAGGTGGGCGCCGCACGAGTAAGTCACACGCGGCGAGCGCGCGCGCCCGGCCAATGGGCACTTGAAAGTTCGGGCCCGCGATCGCCGACTTTGCCTTGAGGGCTGGAGCTAATGAATGGCCAGTGTGAAGCCGTGAAGACGCGCAGAGGCTGTCGGCGAGAGCACTGGCGCGCGCTAACGACGACGACCACGAGAACGACGACCACGACGACCGCGAGCACGAGCGCGAGCGCGATGATGATGATGATCGATTTCGTCCGCTCCCATTGGCTGTCGGCGAGTTAATGAAGTTTGCGCCTCTCCGCCACCGGGCGCCCGCTGTCTGCTACCTGTCGTCGTTCAGTTGCCGTTCAGTTGCGCCGTCGATGGGAGCGCTTCTGCTCAATCGGCGCCGCTTTCGTCCGCCGCTGTTTGTTCATTAGTCAAGACGCTCGCCACCTGTTGACTCGTTGTGTCGGCTGACTTGTGTTTGGAGTCGCGAGTGCGAGCGTCAGTTCGAGTGCGAGTCCGAGTGCGAGTTGAGCTTTGTGTTTGTGTTTGTGTTTGTGTTCCATTGTTTCGGGCGCCGATTGAGCGAGCGAGCGGGAAAAGTGCTGGTCTGGCTCGCGAATATCGTTTACAACGACGTCGTCGACGAGCCGATGGCACGATAATTGAGTTATAAAACTGGCACGAGTTTGCGCTTATTTGCTCGCCACCGCTCGCACTGGCGCGGCCGAGCGAGCCGACGAGCGAGCGAGCGAGCGAGCGGTGAAAAACAATATTGCCGGGCGCCCGCTGGAAGTGGCCAGCCGACGTTTCGCGATTGACTCGATCCATTCGGGCCCTCGCGAAGGCTCGCGAGGCGCCTCTTTTTGCCGCCGGCGAGCGTCCGCCGCGAGCACCGCCGCTCGCCTTTAGCCACCACCATAACCTGGCCGCCGCCCGTCAGCTCTCGCGATGCGGCCGTTGATTGCCGTGCTGGCGACGGCGGCGGCGGCGGCGGCGGCGCGAAATTGGCGCCGACTCGAAAGAGCCGAACAATTTCCGGCGCCCGGAGATCGGGCGTCGAAATCAATTTCAGGCGTGCGCTTGCGCGAGCGCCGCCGAGAACAAACGGCTGCGTGGGCGAGCGGCGACAATGCGCCCGCACGAATTCGGCGCCACGTAATCTAAACTCGCAATTCCACTTGGCCGTCTAATCCGCCGCGGTCGTCGTCGAGTCGCCGATTCGCCGAGTCGTCGAGTCGTCGAGTCGCCGGCCAGTCGTGGCCATAGCCGCGGGCCTAAGCTTCAACCCTTTGGGCGAGCGCGCGCGCCCATCGGCGCCGTCGACATGGCGCCGCTCGCGTCCGCTAATTAGTGGCCACCGCCCGAGTGCGCGAGACAATGAGCTCGCTATCGGCCGATCTGCATCGCGGCGCCTTTTCTCTTTTCTCGTTTCTCGTTTCTCCTCGCTGTCCTCTCTGTGTCTCCGCTCGGCTCACTGCGGCCGGCGAGCCCGCGCGCCGACTGGAGTTCGTCGATGACTCACTCGAGCTGGCCGTCGGCGCCTCGCCGGAGCGCCGTAAAGCCGCGCCACTGGCGGCAACAATTTGAAGCCGCTCGACTAGCCGCCGCCGCCGCCGCCGCCAAGGCAAATTATATGTGAACGCACTCGGCGAGCGGATTTGTTTGCCCGCTAAGCCGCCGATCACGCGCGCGGCGATATTCAAATTTGCGCCCGGCCGACCGAGACGCAGCTGGCGCATTGCGTAGCGCGCGACGACTCGCTCGCCGCCGGCGCCATAGCGCACGGCCCTGGGCCGACTGGACCGGCGGCTGACCACCAACGAGCGCGCTCGATTAGCATAAAATGGCGATATTGGCCGCGCGGCTCTTCCTGCGGGCGCAAATTAACTCTCGACACCGCAAACAAACGAGACTCGAACGAGCGCAATAATTGTCGCTCGTTGCGAGTCGCGCGCTCGCCAGAGAGTTTGGCGGTGTTGCCACAATATTGCCGGCGCCGTGTGCTCGTTAGCGACCAAGGCGCAGGCTCGAGCGGGCGCCGCGCCCGGGCACCTGCCGAGCGCGTCGCAGGTGCGCGGCCTCGCCGAGTGGGCGCGCGCGTTCGTGTGGAGAATCGGCAGAAAATTGATTGCACTAGCGAGCGCAAACACGAGCGCGCATTGCGTAACGAGTAGCGCGTGCGAGAACGAGATGCGCTTGCGATGTGGCGCCGGTGTCCTCTTGTTGGACGGCCGCCGAACGCGCGGCCCACACGCACACGACGAGCGGCGGCTCGATTTGGCTCGCGCCCAACTGGTGGCCATGCGGGCGATCTGCGAGTGGCGCGGCCTTGCGCTGGCCAGCCGCCACGCGGCGCGACGAATTTCCGGCCCCCGGACGCGCAATCAATTTGCGCCCGGCGCCGAGCGAGCCCAGACTGATACATAACTCGCGCTGGCGCCCAGTCAGCCGTGTGTTTTATGGGCCTGTCGAGCGCGATCGATGGCCGGCCCTATTTCGAGCTCGAGACGGCGCCGCCGCCGCCGACGCCGACGAGCAGACGACGCCGACCAGTCGATCAGCCGACCGGTCGACCGGCCGACTCGTTAGCCGCTGACGAGCTGTCGACGGCGACGCGGGCGTTCCGCTTGTCAGCCGAGCGGCGGCGCCGCTCAGATCAAATACGCGGCCCCGTTCGCGCGGACCGAAATAGAGCGGCGCGCTCGTTGCGTCAGCGCGCGCTGATCGGCGCGAAACAACAACACTCTCGTCACCTGCGCGCCGCGCGACGCTCGTTGACGTCGTCGCGACTCGCGAGATTTGATTGCGGCCGGCGCGCGAAATTAGCGGCTCGCTCGGCGACGCGCACGCACGCGAAACTCGAGCGCCGGCGCCGGAAATCCACGAGCGCCGAGAGGAAGTGAATTAGTGCCGGCCGATCGGCGCGCGCGCCGGTCGTGAGTCAATCATTATCTCGGCACTTCGAGGTTTTGATGGAGCGGCCGGAAACTGGCGAGGAGCGCGCCGCTCGTCCACACGACGCTCGCCGGCGGAGCGCAAATTCAATTGGCGAGCGCCGGCTCGTGTCGTGTGCGGCGGCGGCGGCGGCGGCGGGGCGGCGGCGGCGGCCACAAAGACGTCCACTTCCATTGACAGGCCAGATCACAGCCGCTGATCGACATAATCATGCATATCGCCAGCGCACAGGTAAATCACCGCCGCGCTCGCGCTCGCGCGCACGCCCACGACCAAGACAATGGCCTGCGGGCGAGCGGGCGGGCGGGCCGTTGCGCTCGCGTGCTCGTAACCGTTTAATTACCGCGCGCACCGGCGGCGCTACAGTGCCTACTGCGTGACAGTTATTAGCTCTGCCGGCGGCGGCGGCGGCCAGAACACCGAGTCGACGCAGGACGATCGATATTGTCATCATCGGTCGTCGTCGTCGGGTCGTCTCGCGGCCCGGCAGCAATTAGCGGCCGTCGATCGCGCCGGCCGGAAGCCGACGGCGCCCAGACAGGTGTGCGTGCGGGCGGCGTGCGCGCGCACACGAGCGAAAGTGAGCGGTGTGCGCAGTGCGGCCACTGCGCAGGCGCCGGTCTGGCACCACGCGCGCACTGGCCGCCACTTTCGCCCGCCCACTCGCGACTGGGCGCTCGCATCCGCTCACGTGCTCGTGCGTGCGCGCCGACTGGCCGGCGCGTGGGATATGCACCCGCGAGCGCGAGTTGCGCAATCGCGCGCGCACCGCCGCCGCCGCCGCCGCCGCCCGAGTTCCGAGTGCCGAGGGGAGGCGGACGAGCTCGGGCCCACAGGTGAGCTGTGCGGCGCGGACGGGCTAATTGAGTGGCGGCCGTGTGCTCGCAGTTTGTGGCCTGTGTTTGGCGTCAGCGCGCGCGCGCCCGCTCGACGAGAGCCCAAACTGCCGCCGTCCAGAGCCATTTAGTGGCCAGACAAAACTCGCACGCCGACGCCGACCAGCACTGCAGTTCGAGCGTTGGAGGCGAGGCCGAGCAGACGAGTCGAGCGCAGTAAAGTCGAGTCGAGTCGAGTCGAGTCGAGTGGCGA
>SNVD02009584.1:0-395506 GCA_013180625.2 Boswellia sacra | reverse complement strand
AAATTTTATTTAATTATCTGGACCTGTAATTATATATATTTTGTTTTAGTCAAGTCTTTTAAAGTTTCTTTGTAATTAACCTTGCAGTTTTATCGAAAGCGGATCAAGTTTGTGTGACTCAGTTGCCTTTGTCAATCTCCTTGAAAAAATATATATTCAACTCCGCAAATTAATCGGTAATTCGCATCAAGTAGTTTACTTTAGTCCAATATGCATGTGTTAAGAATTTTCTACATATTAGCAATTTTGTGCAAAATTGGAAGAAAAAAGCTTACAATTCTAATATATATATTTAAATTTGTAATTTTTCTTATTGTTCTTATAATAAAATTGTATTAAATATCATTCTTTTAATTTTTTTTTTACACCAAATAAACATATCTTCAAATAATGGGTGTGTTTGAGACTACTGTCCTGTGAAAAATTACAATAGAAAAGTATTGTAGAAAAAAATTTTTGTTAGCTGTAGTGTTTTAAGTTTAAGGTGTTTGATAAATTACTTTTTGAAAATTGTTGTGAAAATTATTGTGCGTTCCAAAAATTATGAATATGTGTTTGGTAAACCTAATTTTCAAAAGCAAAATTTCAGTATACATATAAAAATATACCAAAAAATTTAAAAAAAGAGATATTATTAAAATATTAAATTAAATTTAAAATTGTAAATTGTAAAGATAAATAATAAATTAATAGTATAATACACAATTTATTTTAATAATATATTATTGAAAATAATAAAAATAAAAAATAAAATTCAAAACAGCTTGCCAAAAATAGTTGTAGGATGGTCGTCGTTACCGTCGCTAGTCACTTTGGGCGTCTGACAACATTGTCGTCATCATTGTGCTTCCCATCAGGCACTCTCCATGGATTCATCAGTGTATAAGCCGTTCAAAAAACTGATCGATGAGATCAAGTCGTTTAAATTATGACATCGAAACTTTAACCGTCCAATCTCGTCGATTGGATTTGTGAACTGTTGAGACATTGGTGGATCCGTGGAAAGTGACTGACGGCAAGTACGGTCATGACGACGATGTTGTCAGATGCGCCAAGTGATCGGTGGTCAATGATGGTAGCGATGACCGTTCGACAATTGTTTCCGATTTCCAGAAAAATATTTTTAAAAAATATTTTTTTCAACAAATTAGGTTTTGTATTTATAAAATAAATAATTCATTTATTAAATTTAAGATTTTAATATATGTAAGGGTATTTTTGGATTTTAATTATTTTATGAGGATAATTTCGATATTTTTGTTTATCCAAATTTAGCTATTATCTAATTTTCAAAAGTTGTCTCCTACCTGCTTTTGCAATTTAGCATAAAAATATATTCTTCAAATAACAGCTTCTTAGAGAAGCAGTTTTCAAAGTGTTAGTGCCAACGTGGACTACACTTGCATGTGCCATACACATGATGATTTTTGGACCAACTTGTGATAAAACAAGAATATTATATTGTTTATTATTTTAACTGTTTCTAGAAGTATATTTTAAGAAATATTTGATTCTTAATATCCTCTTAAATTAGGACATTATTTAATGTATCCTAGTTAAAATAAGAGAATTTTTATTTGTGTCCTAATTCTTTTAGGAATCACTTATATTACTTCCTATTATATTTGTCTTTATCCTAATAAAGGTTTGATTAGGATTTTTATAGGATTTTATGGAGATTTTGATCAAGCATACCAATATTTATATAACGTTATGTTTACATAACATATATATATATTTGTTGTGTGAGTTTATGTTACAACATTACATGAATTGAAAGGAGAGCTTCAACGCAAATTGGAATGCTTCATTGATTTAATTTTATTAGTGTTTTATTTATGTATGAGAGGTTGTAATCGTGCATAAATCTTTGATTAGGTCTGTCTGAGTTAGTATACACTTGAGAGAACTTGCGAGTTAAGTGTTTATGTAATTTAGATATCGTGGTTATGATTTACTTAATAGTGTGTTGTTAAGTTATCTACGACAGAGAGTGAGCAGTGTCACTAGAGTTTAAGGTCTTGGCGAGATTTTGTTTTACAAAAATTAGATCAATATGTGAGAGTGAGTCAGCACTGTAAACAATCTTAAAGATTGTACAAACAAGAGGTTAGTGAATTGCAGCTTTAAAGTTGTCCGTGAATGTAGGTTTTATAATCGTACAACGTAAAATCCTCCTATACCAATTTTTTTTATAATATGCTGTTATATTACTTACAACTGCATACTTCCAAAACTAACAATTGGTATCAGAGCAAGTTCACTGATATACAAGTGAAGAAAAGATCACATTGTTTTGGAAGGATGAAGTTTATTCGAAATGAATGATCCGGAATGCAACTACCTATTCTTGATGATGGTAATTATCCATAGTGGAAGGTAAGAATGATGATTTATATCAAATCTCTTGATGACAAGGCTTGGACCAGTGTGCTTAAAGGATGGACACTGCCAATAAATTGAATGCTTTTGGAGATTATGAACCCAAACCTAAGGAGGAATGGACAGATGAAGAATACCGACGTTCAAGCTGGAACACAGATACTCTCAATGCAATTTTTGTTGCAGTGGACTTCAATAATTTTGGATTGATTTCTAGGTGCAAAGTGGCCAAAGAAGCTTGGGACATACTTGAGGTAAGACATGAAGGTATTGCATCTGTTAAAAGATCTAAATTGATGAGAATGAATTCTCAATTTGAAAATTTGATAATGCATGAGGATGAGTCAATTTCTGAGTTTTATTCTAAGATATGTCACATCACAAATTCTGCATACATGCTTGGCAAAACTTTCACTGATGCAGAAATTGTTAGCAAAATTATTATAACTGTTTCAAAAAAATTTCAACCTAAAATTTCAGCCATTGAGGAAGTTAAAAACACTGATGAGATGAGGGGTGATGAACTGATTAGTATTCTTCAAAATTTTGAAATTAATCAGAGTACTAAGAAGCAAAAAGGAAAAAGCATTACATTCAATGTTAAAGATGAAAAATCTAATGATGAAAGTAATGATGAACTGGATAAAACTGATTCTAAACAAATTGCTTTTCTAACAAAAAATTATGTCAAGTTCATGAAAAAGAATTTCAGGAAAAAGAATCAAGGAAAGCCATCAAACTTAAATAAAGACAAGTTCAGGAAATTCAACAAGGAGAATGACAAGAAGAAAACGAAGCAGCCTAAAAGAAAGGATAGATTCAGTGTTATGAATGTTCTAATTATGGGCATATTTAGTCTGAATGTGCTAAGCTCAAAATGAAGAACAAAGGCTTGACAGCTACCTAGAGTGATGAATCAGAATCTGATTCAGAAGATTAAGAATGCATGAGTAATTTTGTTGCATTTACAGCATCTGCAGCTGATAAAGGGAACGCTGTTATGACTGACATAACAGAACACTACAAAACCAATGTTGATCATTCAGACGAAGAAGATGATCCAGAATACTATGAAGAGTTACAAGAAACTTACAATGCACTCTATAGTGAATGGTTGAGTCAGAAAGAAGAAATCGAAACTTTGAAGAAGGAGTTTGAGGTGCTGAAATGTGAAAAATCATATGTTGAAACTGTATCACAGAACTGGAGAATGCTTTGACAGGCAAAATAACACATATTGAGTAAATTATAACATAACTAATTGAGAGCAAGAGATGTGTTGATCAACTCAGAATCGGGTCAGCTAAACTTGATCAGGTCTTGAGTCTTGGAAGAGACAACTCCAGCAAAAATGGATTGGGATACACTGAAGGTAATGTTGCATCCTTATCAACAATAGTGTTTGTAAAAGCTACAACATCAAGTAAAAATTCTGAACCGAACTCAAAAACATCAAGTCCTAGTTTAAAAAGCAATGAAACATTTGTTTCTCCTTTGAGCTCTTTCAAATCCAGTCCTAAAAAGGTAAGAAAATTCCCAACTTGTTATTTTTTTGGTAAAAAATGACATATTAGGCCTAGATGCTTTAAATTATTAAATCTTTTGCAAAAAAGATCAAAACAGTTCAAACTGTTATCAAAGTCAGAACTGCAGTGGGTTAAGAAAGAGAAAACAGCATGCAAAGTTGCTCTTACTGCTTTTAAACATTATTCTAATGATTTGTGGTATTTTGATAGTGGCTGTTCTAGGCATATGACTGGAAATAAACAATTTTTGAAAAATCTTGAAGCATGCAGGGAAGAAAATTTCACTTATAGAGATAGAGCAAAGAGTAAGATCATTGGCAAAGGCACTTTGAATATCAAAGGCCTATCTAACTTCCAAAATGTCTTGCTGGTTGAATGTTTGAAAGCTAATCTAATTAGTATTAGTAAGATATGTGATGACAAGTATATTGTTAATTTCACACAAAACAAATGCATGGTCTTAGATAATTTTAGAAAATGTATTTTAGAAGGAAAGAGATCTTCAGATAATTGTTATTTGGTAAAAATTGCATTTTAAGCTAAGATTTCGGATTTAGAATTATGGCATCAAAAATTAGGACACTTAAATTACAAAGACTTGATTAAATTAACTAAGTTAGGTGCTGTAAAAGGAGTTCGTAAATTTAATGACAAAGTAAATGAAATTTGTGGACCTTGTCAAATGGGAAAACAAATTAGAAGTTCACACAAATCCATTTCACATCTTAGCACATCCAAAATACTTGATTTGTTTCACATGGATCTTATGGGTCTTATGCAAATTGAAAGCATTACAGGTATGAGATACATATTTGTTTGTGTGGATGACTTTTCTAGATATACTTGGGTTGATTTTATTAAAGAAAAATCTGACTATTTTGAAGCTTTCAAGAATCTTTATGTTAAGCTCGAAAATGAGTAAAACAGAAACATTGGCAGGATAGTGAGAATAAGAAGTGATCATGACAAAGAATTTGAAAATGTTAGTGTAATGACCCGCGAGCCCAACAACACCAAGAATTGTCCGCTTTGGGCTGCCCGCGTTAGGCCCGTCACACAGGGCCGCACAGCCCATCCCGCTGTATCAAGCCCCCTCACGACTTTGTCCCTGAAGGGCGCGTCCCCCTCATGATGAACCGCGGGTGCCTTTGAGGTCCTGGATTCGAGTGGGGGACGCGCCCTTCGGGGATAAAGCCGTGAGGGGGCTTGATACAGCAGGATGGGCTGTGCGGCCTTGTGTGCCGGGCCCGATGCAGGCAGCCCAAAGCGGACAATTCGTGGTATTGTGGGGCCCGCAGATCATCATAATCAGCTATGCTGACTTTTGCAAACATCATGGAATTGAACATGAATTTTCAGCTCCCAAAACCCCTGAACAAAATGGAATTATGGAAAGAAAGAATAGAGCTCTTCAAGAGATGGCTAGAGTGATGCTCAATAGCAAAAAGTTGACTAAAAGGCTATGGGCTGAAGCAATAAGCACTGCTTGTTACATTTCATCTAAGACCTGGCTCTAACCAGACGCCTTATGACATTTTGAAAGGTAGAAAACCAAATTTGAAATATTTTCATGTTCTTAGATGCAGGTGTTACATATTAAATGACAAAGAGCAGTTAGGCAAATTAGATCCAAGAAGTAATAAAGGAGTTTTTGTGGGATATGCACAAAACAGCAAGCTTTCCGAGTTTATAATCTTCGAATTGAGGCAGTCATGGAATCTACAAACATAGTATTTAATGATCTAAATGATTATGCAAAAAACTCTCAAGAGGAAAGCATAACAACGCTTTATAGAATATATAGAAAAATCAAATGAAAAAGGAAACAACTATAGTTACATCCGACACAACAAAGACCATTGACAACTCAAATCTGAACAGTACCTCAATTAGAAATGAAGATAAAAGAAAAGATCCACCCACTAAGATTCAGAAGGCACATCCTACCTGCTCTATCATTGGAACTCCAGATGGCATGCTGAAAACTAGGAGCAAGGTAAGGAATTAGGTAGGATTTGCATGTTACGTTTCATTAGTTGAACCAAAAAATGTGAAAAAGGCTTTAAAAGAAGATATCTGGATTCAGAATGCAAGATGAACTTAATTAGTTTAAAAGATATGAAGTATGAGAATTAGTTCCTAGACTAGAAAATGCAAATGTCATTGCAACTAAATGGATATTCAAAAATAAAACTAATGAAAATGGTCAAGTAGTAAAAAATAAGGGTAGGCTAGTAGCACAAGGTTACACTCAAGTAAAAGGCATAGACTTTGATAAAACCTTTGCACCAGTAGCTAGACTTGAGTCAATCAGATTACTACTTGCCATTGCTTATTTGCTTGATTTTAACTTGTACCAAATGGATGTCAAAACAGCCTTTCTAAATGGCTATCTCAACGAAGAAGTTTTTGTTGAATAGCTTAAGGATTTTGAAGATCCTAAACATCATGATTTTGTCTACAAATTACACAAAACTTTGTATGGGTTGAAACAAGCTCCCAGAGCTTGGTATGAAAGGTTGACAAACTTTTTGATCAATAGAGGTTATAGAAGAGGCAGCAATGATAAGACTTTGTTTATCAAACATGCATCTAACTATTTTATTGTTGCTCAAATATATGTAGATGACATAGTGTTTGGATCAACTAACGAAAGCAAAACTAATGAGTTTGCTAAGTTGATGCAGAAAGAGTTTGAGATAAGCATGATAGGAGAATTAAATTTCTTTCTTGGATTGCAGGTTAAGCAAATGAATGATGGGATATTCCTATCTCAATCAAAATATGCTCAAAATCTTATAAAGAAATTTGGACTTGAGAATTCAAAACCAATGAAAACTCCTATCAGCACTAACCTGAAACTTTCAAAAGACAATGCTGGAAAAGAGATTGATGCAAGTTTGTATAGAAGCATCTTTGGCAGTCTATTATATCACACAGAAAGTAGACCAGACTTGTGCTTTAGTGTAGGACTTTGTACGAGATTTCAAGCAAATCCCAAAGAATCACATCTGGCAGTATCTAAGAGAATCATCAGGTATGTACATAGAACTGATGAACACTCAAATACGTATGCTTAATAAGAGTTTAATTCATCATATTGCATTAATAGTGTCATTAAATTCCTCAACTTAAGCATATTTGTAGCATTTGCATCTTTAGAATTAACTTTCTCTTAATTTTGGTTTTGTTATAGGTTCGATAAAATGGGTATAACTTTCTATTTATAGATAAGAATGGTACAAATCTTAATGTTTTCGAAAGCTCATCAAATTATCTATAAGATTGTATTTCATAAGCTTCATCAAATTCAGGCTCTTAGTGGACCAAAAATGGGCTTGAAGTGAATCCATCTGCCATTTCAGTCCAGCCTGACCATGCCTCAGTATTTTGACCATATCTCTCAGAATACGCATCCAAATCGTATGAATCAAAATGTTCTAGAAAGCTAAGAGAAATATCTACGACTTTCATGAAGATATGTGATTAAAATCCTCAATAATTCAAGGTCAAAATCGGTGGTCAAAGTTGGTTCACCTAATTACTCCAATTGTCAAAGTTGGTGCATATAATATTTAACAATTATTCCCTTATAATTTGACAAGTTTGCCCCTGAATGTATCTATAAATAGAGGTGCCTTGTGACCCATTAGGGCATCTTGGCCTTAGCTGGGATCTTGTATTGTGTATCTCTTGTTATTGTGTTTTCTCTCTTGTGTGTTAATGTTATTAATGAATTTCCTTCTTCTTGCAATTTGTTTTCTTTCTCTTATAATATCTTTCTAATCTCTCTCTTGCTAAGGTGAAAGGGTGAAACCCTTGATATGAGAGTAAGGATTCTCTAACCCTTTAATATGTTCTTAATTATCGTAATCTTATGTTGTTTATTTTATATGATTTATATTTACTTTCTTAATCAATCTTGACACCACTCGTAAAGTGGAGGTCTTGATCCATTGTAGACAATCCTTGGCACATCAAATGCTTAGATCCTTTCTAGATGTCGTATGATTTTTTCTTACCGACACAAATCTAGTTAAGAACCTCGATTTGCTATCGACATATGGAGATTGGCACATTGGATACTTGAACCCATTTACAAGTAGTGGTATAAATATTGGTAACGAAGCAAATATAATTCATATAACTAAAATGGATTGTTTATCCTTATTCGAAATATCAAGGGCGGATCCCCTAACCTTAGCTCTCATTATCATTGTGTTAATTACTCTTGTATTATTCTCATTTATTGTTTAAGAACTTGTTCTTTACTCATATTTGTTAATATTATCTTGTCATCCATTTGAATCAACCATAGCATATTTGCCTAGCTTATAATTTGTAGTGCTAAAATCCCCTTCCTCGTGGATTGACCCCAGTCTCACCGGGTTTATTACTTCGACACTCCTATACTTAGGAGACAATCCTTTTTCGGATGTATCAAGTTTTTGGTGCCGTTGTCGGGGAAGGTAAAAATTGGCGTGCAAAATTGTAAATATTCTCTTCTCTCATTTTAGATCTTAATTTTTTACTTTGTTGTGTGTTCATCTTTTCTTCTCTTTTTGTCTCTCTTTCTTGCATGAAAATTTTGTCACAAATATCTAGTGGTAGACTTGTTAGAAAGACATCATCTTCCTTAGAAAACATGGCCGACAATCAAGTGAAAAGGTTCATGGATGAAGGGGACAACCGTTCCCAACAAAATGATCAAAACCAACCAAAAACCCTCAGAGATTACATGAATCCGGTAAGGGCTAGTGCACCATCTTATGCAGTTTCTCCTCCAGATTCAATCCATTTCAATTTTAAACCAAGTCTTGTTCGACTTCTACCCACCTTTCATGGGCTTGATATGGAGAACCCATATTCGTACTTAAAACTCTTTGAAGAGATATGTAACTCCTACACTGACCCAAATTGTAGCATAAACACCATTAGATTAAAGCTTTTTCCTTTTTCTTTAAAAGATAAAGCTAGAACATGGCTACAAAATTTGAGGTAAAATTCCATCAGTTCATGGGATGAGATGAAACAACAATTTTTGAAAAAAATTTTTCCTACCCATAGAACAAATTATCTTAAAAGACAAATTTCTGATTTCTCTCAAAAACAAGGAGAAACCCTTTGCCAATGTTGGGATAGGTATAAGGAACTACTTAATACCTGTCCTCACCATGGTTTTGAAACTTGGAGAATAGTTACACACTTCTATAAAGGGTTAACACCTCAAGATAGGCAACTAGTGGAGTTAATGTGTAATGGAGAATTTGGAGATAAAGACCCTGAGGAAGCAATTGAATTCCTAGATTCCTTGATAGAAAAGGCACAAAATTGGGATACTGCTGGCACCTATGAGGTACCAAGCAAGGCCCCAACCTCGACATCCAATAGAGGTATTTACAACCTTAGGGAAGACCATGACCTTTAAGCCAAATATGCATCCCTAGCTAAAAAAGTTGAGGCTTTAGAGATGAAAAAGAGTGGTCAATTGAATTCTATTCAAGAAAATGTCTGTAACATTTGTAATGAAAATGACCATTCTACTGATGATTGCCCAACTTTGCCTGCCTTTAGGGAATGTCTCCATGAGCAAGCCAATGCCTTGAACATTTTCAAAAGGCCAAATCACAATCCATGCTCACAAACCTACAATCCTGGTTGGAGAAATCATCCAAATTTTAGTTGAAAAAATGACAATCATGCACAATCTTCACAAGTCCCTTTTCAAACACGACAAAATCTTCAAAATTCTCATGATCATGCATATGCTCCTCCTCCTAGGAATGACCTTGAAGAAACATTACATTCATTCATTACAAAGCAAGAGACTTTCAATAGTCAAACTGCTCAAACATTAGCAAATTTGTCAGAAACTCTTGCAAAATTTGCATCTACATTTAGCATCCAAGAGAAGGGAAAATTTCCTTCTCAAACATTGCAAAACCCCAAAGATCAATCTAACTCAAATGCAGGAAGTTCAAGTAACCATTATTTTGACCAAGCCAAATCAGCCATGACCCTTCGCAATGGTAAGGCTGTTGAAAAACATATTCCTAACCCTTATGAGAAAAAAGAAGAATCGATCTCTAATGGACAGGAAGAGGTTGCCAAACCAACACCTAGCGAAGAAGAAACCAAATCATCATCTGTGCCTCCATTTCCTCAAGCATTAGCTACACAAAAAAAGTCAACTCATAATTCTGGAATCTTTGAAATTTTCAAACAGGTAAAGGTCAACATTCCCTTGCTTGATGTGATCAAACAGGTACCTTCTTATACAAAGTTTGTGAAAGACTTATGCACTGTGAAAAGAAAACTAAATGTGAAAAAGAAGGCCTTTCTAGCCGAGCAAGTAAGTGCTATTCTTCAAAAAAATAATACAGTGAAATATAAGGATCCAGGTTGTCCTACAATTTCATGTGTTATTGGAGAACATAAAATTGAACAAGCTTTACTTGATCTTGGTGCTAGTGTGAATTTGCTTCCATACTCAGTCTTTCAGAAACTTAATCTAGGTGAGTTAAAACCGACTTCTGTGACTCTTTTGCTTGCTGATAGATCAATTAGAGTACCACGAGGAATAGTAGAAGATGTGTTAGTTCATGTCGACAAATTCATTTATCCAGTGGATTTTATCGTCTTGGACACACAACCAGTGGAAGTATGTAATTCAATTCCTGTCATTTTAGGGCGTCCATTTCTAGCTACCTCTAATACTTTGATTAATTACAGGAATGGAGTCATGAAGTTATCATTTGGGAACATGCCATTGGAACTTAATGTTTTCAATATGTGCAAACAACCACATGAAGAAGAAGATGAAATTGAGGAGGCTAATATGATCAAATCTATTATGGAAGATCACATCCAAAAAGGGAGTTCTTCTGACCCTTTAGAAACTTGTTTAGTGAATTTATTAGAATCAAGTATGGAACTAGAACCTGATCTTTCTGATATGTGTTCTTCACTGGATTGTGCACAGGTAATGGAAAAATGCTCAAAACCAAGATTCGAATAATTGGAGCAAATGAATGAAAGCAAGGAAGAGGAAGCTCCCAAGTTAGAATTGAAGCCCTTGCCTGAAGGACTGAAATATGCATATCTTGGGGAGAATCAGACATATCCGATGGTAATTTCTTCATCCCTCACAAGCTAGCAACAAGGTAAGTTGATAGAAGTGCTTAAAAGGCATAAAAATGCAATCGGATGAGTTTAAAAGATATAAAGCATTAGCCTTTTAATTTGCACACATAGAATACATTTAGAGGAAAATGCCAAAACATCCCAACAACCTCAAAGAAGATTGAATCCACATATGAAAGAGGCTATTAGGGCTGAAGTTCTTAAACTACTTGATATGGGAATTATCTACCCTATTTCTGATAGCAAGTGGGTAAGCCCTACACAAGTAGTACCTAAAAAATCTGGCATTACAGTTGTCAAAAATGCAAAGGGTGAATTATTACCAACTCGAGTCTCATCTAGTTGGAGGATGTGAATTGATTATAGAAAATTAAATGTTGTCACCAGAAAAGACCATTTTTCCTTACCATTTCTTGACCAAATTCTTGAAAGAGTAGCAGGACACCCCTACTACTGCTTTCTTGATGGATACTCAGGCTATTATCAAATTCTCATTGTACTTGAAGACCAAGAAAAGACCACATTCACGTGCCCCTTCGGCACTTTTGCATTTAGGAGAATGCCTTTTGGACTTCGTAATGCCCCAACCACTTTTCAAAGATGCATGTTAAGCATTTTCAGTGACATGGTTGAGCATTGTTTAGAAGTTTTCATGGATGATTTAACTGTCTTTGGAAACTCTTTTGATAATTGTCTTGAAAATTTAGAAAAAGTCCTAAAAAGTTGTGTAGAAAAATGTCTTATTTTGAATTGGGAAAAATGTCATTATATGGTCACTTCGGGAATTGCTTAGGTCATGTGGTGTCTTCTAAGGGAATTGAAGTGGACAAAGCAAAAGTGGAATTAATTTCTCATTTGCCTCCACCAAAAACAGTCAAAGAGGTTCGTTCATTCTTAGGACATGCTGGATTTTATAGGAGATTCATAAGAAATTTCAATGCTATATCTAAACCTCTTTGTAACCTCTTAATAAAAGACATTTCTTTTAAATGGACTCAAGAATGTCAAAATGCCTTTGATAAATTAATTAGACTTTTAACAACTGCTCCAATTATGCAATCTCCTAATTGGTCATTACCTTTTGAATTGATGTGTGATGCAAGTGACTATGTCGTTGGTGCTGTCTTAGGACAAAGAAAAGAAGGTAAGCCTTATGTAATATACTATACAAGTAGGACTTTAAATAATGCACAAATGAATTACACAACAACTGAAAAAGAACTACTTGCAGTAGTATTTGCATTGGACAAATTTCGATCTTATTTAGTTGGCTCTCCAACAATTGTTTACATTGACCATACAGTTATGAGATATTTAATGACTAAACAGGATGCAAAACCTAGATTGATACAGTGGATCTTATTGCTCCAAGAATTCAACATCACAATAAAGGATAAGAAAGGAGCCGAAAATGTCGTTGCATATCATCTTTCAAGACTGACAACAGAGACATTAATTGAAACTTAACCTATCAATGACTCTTTTCTTGATGAATTTTTATTTTTCGTTGCTGTTGTACCTTGGTTTGCTAACATTGTAAATTTCCTTGCAATAGAAAAAATCCCACCTCATTGGAATGCTCAAGACAAAAGGAAATTTTTAACCGAGGTGAAAAATTTTTATTGGGATGATCCATATCTTTTCAAATATTGTCTGAACCAAATAATAAGAAGATGCATACCCGACAATGAGGTAAGTAGTGTCATTAACTTTCGTCATTCCGAAGCATGTGGAGGACATTTTTCATCTAGAAAAACAGCTGCTAAAATCTTGCAATGTGGATTTTATTGGCCCACCTTATTTAAAGATGCACATGCATTTTGCAAAACGTGTGAAAATTGTCAAAAATTGGGATCCATTTCAAAAAGAAACATGATGCCTTTGAATCTCATTCTTGTTGTTGAAATCTTTGACTGTTGGGGTATTGATTTTATGGGACCCTTTCCACCGTCATTTGGTTTTGTGTACATCCTTGTTGCAGTAGGCTATGTTTCAAAATGGGTCGAGGCAATTCCATGTCGAAACAATGATCACAAAACAGTTATCAAATTCTTGAAAGAGAATATCTTGTGTAGATTTAGAATTCCTCGAGCCATTATTAGTGATGGGGGTACACATTTTTGTAACAAACCATTTGAAAATTTAATGAAGAAATATGGAATAACCCATAAAATTTCTACACCTTATCACCCACAAACAAGTGGACAAGTTGAGTTAGCCAATAGGGAGATAAAACAGATCTTAGAAAAAATGGTTAACCCAAATCGTAAAGATTGGTCTTTAAGACTTAATGATGCACTTAGGGCTTATCGAACTACTTTCAAAACATCATTGGAAATGTCTCCTTATAGACTAGTTTATGAAAAACCTTGTCACTTGCCTGTGGAAATTGAGCATAAAACTTATTGGGCCATTAAAACATTTAACACAAACTTGAATGATGCTTGCAAGTTACGTAAACTTCAACTGAGTGAACTTGAAGAAATCAGGAATGAGGCTTATGAAAATTCTAAAATCTACAAAGAAAAAATGAAGGTTTTTCATGACAAATTCATTGTTAGAAAATATTTTGAACCTTCACAAAAAGTTCTTTTGTATGATTCAAGATTGCACTTGTTTCCTGGTAAACTTCAGTCTCGTTGCACTGGGCCTTTCATTGTTAAAAATGTTTTCCCTCATGAAGCAATTGAAATTGAGAACCCAAATAATGGTAATGTGTTTGAAGTTAATGGACAATGGTTAAAACCATTCTTTGAAAATTTTGATCAAAATGAAGAGTCCATTGCTTTAATCGATCCTTTTTAAGGATTGATTTTTCCCGGTCAAGTGGCAGATACGGCACTCCGTGACTTTTAAAGTCGATTTTTTAGTTCCCTAAAAACTGTTGCTCACCTTGCATTCATTTTCTTTTCTTTTCTTGCATTTTCACATGGACACCATTCTCTCAAATCTGCACAAACATTTTTCCTCTCTTCCTCCAAATGATTTGCTTAAAATCTACAAAGCTCGCACAGAAAGACTAAGGATGTTGATGCGTAAGGGTATGCCTGTTGAAATAAGATGGTTAATTGAAGCCAATGTTCGATTTTCTTATGCATTTTTAGATAATCTTGTTTCTCACATGTCAGGTATGGGAAAAAGCCCTTACGCCAAAAAGCGAAGAGCGAAAAGGTTACAAGTTTGTCCCAAATGTGCAAGATGAACTTGTAACCAGCGTTGCCACTCCTTGGGATATTTTGCTAACAATCGAGAGGATAAACTACAGTTCATCAAGAATGGACTGAGTAAGGAGTCTTTGGATGATATCCGAATGACTCTTGAGACGCATTCTTGTGGACTTGTGCAGCGTGAAATTTTTAAGTTGTGGACACAATTCTGAGATGAGCAGGAACGCTATAGTCTTGGGAATCTGACTCAAAACGACCCTGTTTGCCAGTTTATAAGAAAACTGGATGGGAAGCATATCCCTAACTCATAGAAGGTGTTTAAGCCGTTTCTGGACGTAAAACTAGAGGAAGATGTGAGCCACAGTCACAACTACCTGTACATATGCATGCGTGCCATCATTTTTTAATTTTAATGCATCATAGCTGTCATTTTTGAATTTTATCTTTTGTTTGAGTTATAGTGTCTTATTTCATCATCTTTTTTGAATTTTTATGCATTATTGTCAACTTTTTCAACAACCAACCGAGCTACCTATATAGATGTCATCATTAGCATGCCTTTTTGCACTCCATAAATACCACATCTCTTGTTCTCTTCTTCACACATAGTTAGAGAGTTGTATAGACATGGAGGGAACTTCAAAACGTCGAATCCAAAGGATATGTGTATTTTGTGGATCTCGACCGGGTAAAAGTAAAGAGTTTATCGAGGTAGCTAACTATCTTGGTAGACTATTAACTAAAAGAAAGATTCATGTGGTTTATGAGGGAGGTAGCCTCGGATTAATGGGTTGTGTGTCAACAACTACACATGTAGGAGGTAGTCAAGTTTTAGGAGTTATTCCTAAAGCTTTGGCTGTAGAAAACGTCGTTGGAAAAATGGTTGTGAAGGAGTTACAGGTCTCCTCTATACATGAACGCATGGCACATATGCTTATCAATTCAGACGCATTTATTGCTTTACCAGGTGGCTCTTGGGCCCAACTGAATCTTCATCAAAAACCCATAGGTTTGTTGAATGTCAAAAATTTCTTTGATCCTTTAATAAGTTTTATTGATGCAGTTGTGGAACAAAATTTTATCCCTCATTCGGCGAGACAGATCCTTGTTTCTGCCACTTCTGCTGGTGAGTTACTTGACAAATTAGAAGCAGTTGAGTATGAATCTGACCCAGCTAGTACTCAAATTAATTGGTCAGGAGGGCAAAACAAAAAGTGCAAATTGGATCTGAATCTTCGTTTGTAATTTTTCTTGTCCTTTATTTTATTTTATTTTTATCATTTTATTTTATGAGTCTTTCAGGTCATCTCTCTTGAATAACAGAAGCTTCAGGTAATGTCTCCTATACTTTATCCCTCTACATTTAAACATTGAGGACAATATTTCATTTGGTTGGGGGGGGGAAGGATAATAGACATACGTGTGTCTTGAATTTTCTTTCTTTCTTGAAAAAAAAAAGTGAGTTAGTAATTAGATTTAGAGTGCGGTGTAAGGCGTTCAAATCCTCTTGAGATGCATTTTGGGTCAGGAATGGCAAAGTAAGGAGAACCAGTTTGAACTCTTGAAACACACTCTAACCAATTTGTCATTTTATTTTTGCATTTTTGAAGACTCATTTTAACTAACTTGATATTATTTAGTTTTGATTTTTGAATTTTATAACATGGAGGTCTTATTCATTTCACTTTGAATTATTCAAATCTATGAACTCTCACAACCTTATCAAATAAACAGTGTGCTTATGTACTCATTAAGCAAGTATTCATGAACCTTTCTTCACACACACACATACCTTGATGCATGATTATGGGTGGCGAAATGAAATGTTACAATATTTGAGTTCTTTTGTTTTGTTTAGGAAAACAACAAAAGGAAGGGGAAAGTTAAAAAAGAAAAAAAATGAAAAATGAAAGCAAAAAAAAAAAGTGAAAAAAAAAGAAAGCAATTGTGGATAAGTTTGATCTTGTAGCCTCCTTAATTCGAGCAATTAAGTCCGAGGGATGCCTCAACACCTAATATCCTAAGACCAACTGGTTTGGGAGCTATTGGCCCAAAGCTCACTATATGGATTAAGGAGAAAGCTTAATGGGATTGAACATTGCACTATCCATAAGTTTCTAAGCAAAAATAAAGCATCGGCAACCCGAGTCGTTAAACTCATAGGGGTGTCTTAACACCTAATGCCCTAAGGCCAACTAGTATTGGAGTCATTAGCCTAAGGCTCGCTACATGGGTTAAAGATGCATTCTTTCAAAAAAAAAATAGAAAAAAAAACAGAAAAAAAATAACATATATATATAAAATGAATTAATGCCCCCCATTTAAGGTTGTTAGCCTTAACAAATACTATAACCGATATGGCTTCTTTCTAACAAGCCCCATAATCATGTGTCAACTGAGCACAAAAGAAGGTTTGTGGATATCTTGACTAAAGAATACATGAGTCATTAACCAAAAAAAATGGTTGAGAGTTTGTTTATTTGGATAAAATCAAGGAGAGTGCAATAATGACCACCTTGGACGTAAAATTCTATAAATCACTTCTAAATAATAACGCTTTAATTGCTAGGGACTAGAAATAAGTTAGTTGGGGGGTGTGATAATAAAAGTTTAATTCATCATATTGCATTAATAATGTCATTAAATTCCTCAACTTAAGCATATTTGTAGCATTTGCATCTTTAAAATTAACTTTCTCTTAATTTTAGTTTTGTTACAGGTTTGGTAAAATGAGCATAACTTTCTATTTATAGATCAAAATGGTGCAAATATTAATGTTTCGGAAAGCTCATTAAATTATCTATAAGATTATATTTCATAAGCTTCATCAAATTCAGGCTCTTAGTGGACCAAAAATGGGCTTGAAATGAATCCATCTGCAGTTTTGGCCCAGCCTGACCATGCCTCAGTATTTTAACCATATCTCTCAGAATACGTGTCTAAATTATATGAATCAAGATGTTCTAGAAAGATGAGAGAAATATCTATGACTTTTATGAAGACGTGTGATTAAAATTCTCAATAATTCAAGGTCAAAATCGGTGGTCAAAGTTGGTTCACATAATTACTCCAATTGTCAAAGTTGGTGCATATAATATTTGACAATTATTCCCTTATAATTTGACAAGTTTGCCCCTGAATGTATCTATAAATAGAGGTGCCTTGTGACCCATTAGGGCATCTTGGCCTTAGCTGGGATCTTGTATTATGTATCTCTTGTTATTATGTTTTCTCTCTTGTGTGTTAATGTTATTAATGAATTTCCTTCTTCTTGCAATTTGTTTTCTTTCTTTTATAATGTCTTTCTAATTTCTCTCTTGCTTAGGTGAAAGGGTGAAACCCTTGATATGAGAGTAAGGATTCTCTAACCCTTTAATATGTTCTTAATTATCGTAATCTTATGTTGTTTATTTCATATGATTTATATTTACTTTCTTAATCAATCTTGACACCACTCGTAAAGTGGAGGTCTTGATCCATTGTAGATAATCCTTGGCACATCAAATGCTTGGATCCTTTCTAGATGTCGTATGATTTGTCCTTACCGACACAAATCTAGTTAGGAACCTTGATTTGTTGTCGACATATGGAGATTGGCACATTGGATGCTTGAACCCATTTACAAGTACTGGTATAAATATTGGTAACGAAGCAAATATAATTCATATAACTAAAATAGGTTGTTTATACTTGTTCGAAATATCAAGGGCGGATCCCCTAACCTTAGCTCTCATTATCATTGTCTTAATTACTCTTGTGTTATTCTCATTTATTGTGTAAGAACTTGTTCTTTACTCATATTTGTTGATATTATCTTGCCATCCCTTTGAATCAACTATAGCATATTTGCCTAGCTTATAATTTGTAGCGCTAAAATCCCCTTCCTTGTGGATCGACCCCAGTCTCACCGGGTTTATTACTTTGACACTTCTATACTTAGGAGACAATCCTTTTTCGTATGTGTCAAGAACCATGATTATGGTATATGGTGCTCTAAAGATACAACTGATTATCTTGCAGGGGTTAGTGATGCTAACCAGGCTGGAAATCAGATGACAGAAAAAGCACATCAGGAGGATATTTTTATCTTGATACTAACTTAGTCTCTTGGAATAGTAAAAAGCAGAATTCTATTCCTTTATCTACTACTAAAGTTGAATACATAGTAGTAGAAAGTTGTTGCACACAACTACTATGGATGAAGCAAATGTTGAGTGATTATAGTATTGAACAAAAACCTATAACTGTGTTTTGTGATAGTACTAGTGCTATAAATATTTCCAAAAATCTTGTTCAGCATTCTAGAGCAAAACATATTCACAGAAGATACCATTTTATAAGGTAACTTGTTGAGTCTAAGGTGATACACATTGAACACATCTCCACTGATAAACAATTAGCTAAGTTATTTACTGAGGCATTAGATACAACAAAATTTGAGAATCTAAGAAAGGCCTTAGGCATCTGTCAGTTATCTGAATAAGTATTGCTTGCTGTTATGTTAATTATATCTATAATATCATAAGTTTTCTTCTAATTTAGCATGTGTGAGCTGTAATATAAAAATTGTGTGAATGATAAGATACTGGTTTAATAAAAAATAATAATAATAATACAGATAGGGCTACCAATAGATGATGTATGAAAGCCATCGTTGCGAACAACTTTAGGGCATCTAAGAAATATGTTGAGGTCACTCACTCAAATGAAAAGGCTACCTCTATATTGTGTGAAAGCTACTGTATTCATAATCCAATGTGATTAAATTATAATATGTCAACATAATATTTTTGGCATCTCAATCAATTGAAAAGATAAATGAAAACAGCTTTCATGTAAAAAGATTAAACAGCTCTGAAATATGCTTCCTTAGAATGATTCATATGATGTCCAGATATTGTTGTTATATTAAATTTAACTATTTTCTGTTATGTTTGTCTTATCATTCGATGCTCTTTGTGCCTATCTGAAATTTGATTTTCTTGTGTGTCTATATGTCAAAATGCCATATCCGCTTTATTAAATTGAGGAGGAGAAACTTTAGTGGCGGAATCCTAACTCTATTAGAATTCCCTATTTTAATAGAAATCAAATTTTGAATTCTTGTTCATTAATGATATTTATTAAGTTGTTTTGGAAAAGGATTTAAAATTAAATTTTGTGGGAAACAAAAAATATTAAAAATCAGCCAAGTATATCACGAAAATAGTTAGGTTATTTTCTATTCATACCATACTTAATCAACAGTTTCTCCACTCTCTCTCGTCTTGCTTCTCTCTATTCTGAGAAACTTTTGCAGTCTTAAAACCCTAACAATGGTGACAACTTCTGATTCTTCAAAGAATACCAGTTCCTCATCTTCCTAACACGACTTTGGTTACAAAGTAACAAGAGTGTACAGTCATCTCATTCGCAACAACCTCATGCAGAGATCTCGATTGATCCTGCTATGAGTGAAGACGAGTTGATTCCAGTTAAAAGAATGAAAGACAAGGTGAAATCGAAGTTTAACAAATTCCTCACAGCAGCTGTTAAGCAAAAATTCTTGAAGTATATGTCAAAGAGGAACTTGCAGATGAAAATACCAGTGAAGCTAACCGACTTCAAAAAGTATGGTTTGAGTGAGCTTCTTGAGTCTATATACTGGACTCGAACGATAAACAACTTCTTATCCACTGTGACGTCTTTAATTTAAGAGTATTATGCAAATATCACCACTTCCATTGATGATCTGAAAAGCTATCATTATCACAAAGTGTATTGAAGAGGAAAGTTTGTGAAATTCTCACCGAATGTCATCAACACTTTTGATATACCAATAGGTAGTTTTCACTCTGTGGATGAAAACTGTGATATGGTAGTCGTGATTAAGGAGTTAACAGGTCATGGAGATGTAGATTGGAATCCTAGAGATGGAATTGATCAATAATATCTTAAAAAGAAGTAGAGGGTGTTGCATAAAATTGCTCAATTTAACTGGTTTCTCTTGTCACATCAAAATTAGGTTAGGGAAGATAGAGTGAAGTTTTTCTTCTGTTTGGGCACCAATAAACCGATTAATCTAGGTTTATGGATTTATCGAATGATTGTTCAGATTGCACCATATCAATCTTACTACCATTTGCTTGTCTTTCCTTGTTTAATCCAAGGCATATTAGCATAAAATTGTACTCCTATTAGCCCCAAATGGTATTCCTATTAGCCCCAAAGAACGCACAGAAATTTTGTCTAAATCCATCATAAAATGATTTCTACATTGCTTGCATGATAAATCTAATCTGCCTACACTAGAACCCAAACCAAGGAGAGTCCGAAAAAATCCCATGAGCAATGTAGCAAAACAGCTTGATTTGATTAATTTTGTTTTGACTGATATTGAACAAGATCTTAGAGACATCAAAGCAAATCAGTTTGTTTTAGAGGCAAAGCTTACAGGACAATCTGGTGCTGTAGAAAAACCACAACCTATCGAAACTAAAAAGATGATTCATAAGCAATCTGCTGAGCACATGCCACAGACTGATGCACCACTGCCTGAAGCAGTTGAGCCAATACCTGCAGAATATCACGTTGAACAACTTGCTATTGAAACAAACATGACAACAGAAAAGAATAAGAAAAAGAAATTCAAGATGAAAGCAAAAGGAACTGAGTTAAAGTGAAAGAGGAAGGTTAAAATGGTGAAGAAAACATCTGACAAGAGGAAGAAGAAAATTGAATCAGTAGCTCCATAACTAAGGGATGAGTCCTTGTCAGATGAACCAACACAAGCAGAACTCGAACTGACATTGCTTTCACCATTTGCTGAGGCAGAGCCTCATGTTTCTCGAGTCCCTGACACAGAGCATCATGACTCTCCACCATCACCACAGTCCTTTACACATGAAGCAGAAACTACACCACATGCAGAACACACCCAGGAACCCTTTCGTACAACAGACACAATAGAAGCAGCCACAATACTCCCATCTACGCTTGCAACAGAATCATTGGTACCTCCACATCACCTGTTGTTGAGTTACAGACAATAGAAACCAGTGTTGAACGTCTTGATAAGAAAATCTGCAAGTTGTGGTTGTAGTCACTTCTACTTCTAGAGACAACTGAAGCACAACCCGCTCTTATGCCTACTGAATAGCCTACACCTACTACTACTGGAAAATGGTTCAAAATTAAGGTTAGAAGTTTCAAGAGGCAGTTGTTCTTCCCCACGTGTTCGCAAGTCTCTTTGACTGCATTAGCTTTTGCAAATTGTTCTGAAATCAAGGGGAAGAAGAAGTTTTTGATATAATTCTGTTCTGATTTTTGCTTTCTGTTTTGATTTTCATTTGATACTACTAATTCTAATTTTGTTTCATATTTTTTGTTGCTTCTTCTTCTCAAAGGCAGTATGTAAGAACTAAGGGGGAGTAAAGACTTTTTAGGCTTTGTTTGCATTCGAACTACTTTCTGCTTTGTGTTTTTAACTCATTTCTTTACTGTGTTTTGTGTTATTCTCTACCTATTTCATTGGATGTATGTTTTTGTTATTTGCTCTGATCATGATTTGGTTGAAGTGTTGTTTGACAAGTTTGTCCACTTCACTTTGTGGTGTTTTGCAGGATAAACACATTCAAACCTTGTTTTCTTATGTGTTTTGTAACTACATACTATTGTTGTTTCTTTAAGTATTATATTTCTGTTTTCTAGATTATGATTGCTTATAGTTATATCTAACTTATCTCTGTGTGATTTTCTTTGATCAGAAACAGTGTGGTGTTTTCATCATAAGTTGTCAAAAAGGGGGATATTGTTAGTGCCAACGTGTAGTACACTTGTGTGTCATGCACATGATGATTTTTGGACCAACTTATGATAAAACAAGAATATTATATTGTTTATTATTTTAATTGTTTTTAGAAGTATATTTTAGGAAGTATTTGATTCATAATAAATATCCTCTTAGATTATGACATTATTTAATGTATCCTAGTTAAAATAGAAGAATATTTATTTGTGTCCTAATTTCTTTAAGAACCACTTATATCACTTCCTATTATATTTGTCTTTATCCTAATAAGAGTTTGATTAGAATTTTTACAGGATTTTAAGGAGATTTCGATCAAGCATACCAATATATATATAATGTTATGTTTACATAACATATATATGTTGGTTTTGTGAGTTTATGTTATGGCATTCCAGGAATTGAAAGGAGAGTTTCAACACAAATTAGAATGCTTCATTAATTTAATTTTATGAGTGTTTTATCCATGTATGAGAGATTGTAATTGTGCATGAATCTTTGATTAGGTCTGTCTGAGTTAGTGTGCACTTGAGAGAACTTGCGAGTTAAATGTTTATATAATTTAGTGTTATATATCGTAGTTATAATTTACTTAACAGTGTATTATTAAGTTATCTGTGACAAAGAGTGAGCAGTGTCACTAGAGTTTAAGATCTTAGTGAGATTTTGTTTTACAAAGATTAGTTCAGTGTGTGAGAGTGAGTCAACACTATAAACGATCCTAAAGATTGTACAAACAAGAACTTAGTGAATTGCAGCTCTAAAGCTATCCGTGGATGTAGGTTTTATAACAGAGCCACATAAAATCCTCATGTATCCATTTTCTTTATAGTGTACTGTTATATTACGTATAACTGCATACTTATAGAACTAACACAAAGTGTTTCTTAAACACTAAAATAGTTGTAGCTAATAGCATAAACTAAAAGTTGTTGTGCAACAATAGCCCAAACGCACTCAATATCAAACTCATTTGAATTTAGTATAAATTTTTTTACTAATTTTTAATTTATAAATATAAATTTGGTACTTTAAAAATATTTATGTATCAGGTAGAGTCATAATACACGTAAATTTTTAATACTAAAATCATCTACAAAGAATCCTCTAATTTGAAATATTTTTTTAATTTTTCATCAATTAGTCGCACCTAAGTGCTATAAACAAGAAGCCGCTATTTTAAATTTTTTTATGTCTTAACTTTCCAGCTTTTTGGACCAAACAACAAAGCGTCGTCTTCTCACCATCTCGCTTTCAAACTTGATGACTCCAGGTGCACACAATCGCCCCTAACTAGTAGCAAAAAAAAAAGGGAAAAGAAAGAAATGGTTCCGGACCCAATCAGACCCATGCGGATCTCATATAAATGAAAACTATTGAAATTCCAAATTAGCCCCTAATCACTCGTAAAAACAAGTCAAAAACAAAGCGACAAACACCTTCAGACCTCATTCGGATCCTTGCGGATCGTGATGAAGAACCTACATCAGATTGGTTGTTCTAGACAGTTTCAGATTGGTTGTTCTATATATATATATATATATATATATATGTGTGTGTGTGTGTGTGTGTGTGTGTGTGTGTATGTTAATGGTGTGTGAAAGATCTATAGCTTTGCAGATCTGTTCTTAAGTGATCTTAATTTTGCCTTCAATTTTCGATTCGGTCTCTATTTCTTTAATCCGATTTGAATAGGGCCATGAGGATTCGAGAAGACTTATCCGTGATTTCGGATCATTCCTTGAATTCGATTTTTTTAAACGCTTAAATGGGAACAAAGCAAAATTTTATCAAATACTTCCCCCTTGTTAACTTAGCTATCATATGTTAATGGTTACTTTTTCTAGAATAAAATTTTATATAATCACCAACTAATTGATCAAATATCTTTAACATCCTCGAATCAAAAACCCTGAAACCCATCAAAAGTTAAAATTTTCTTTCCAATTGATTGATCTAATTCTCATATTTAGATAAACATTTATTTAATGAAAATTTTTAAATTCAAAAAATTTAAAAAAATTATAAAATTTGTAATTTTTCTTGCACAAAAATATATTTTCGATAAATAAAAGAAATATTTTTGTACAACTTATTGTAAATTATCTACTCGTTTCATTCAACAAATAAACATATGTTCAAATACGATCAAACTCAATTGAATTTAGTACGAATTTGTCTACCAAGTTTCGATCTATAAATTTGAGTTTGTTATTATTTAACGTTATTTGGATGTAAGCTGTTTATTGGATGAAATTTGCTTGTAATTTGAGATGAATTCAATATTACATAGAAATAAATTTGTTTGGTGGTCCGATAAAATTCATTTAAAATTTAAGATCATTTTGTGGAAAAATTAATTTTAAAATAAAATAGGGTCTTCATAATTTTTTTTAAATCTAAAAAATATTTGAAATTTTTATTTAAAAATAAGATCAATTACTTAAAAGGATTCTTAATCAAGGAAACAAGCAATTACGGACTTAATCTGATCCGTTATGACACCTCCTTTCTTCCAAACATCTTGACTGCACAACATTTCGGACCTCATTCGGATCAGAGTATACGTCAGCCTAAAGTGACGTATTTTCTACTCACTCGTTTTCCAAACATGAGGAGCCTACACATGACAAAGACTTTCGGACCTCATTCAGATCCGAGTTTTATGAGACCATCTACAGTGCACCGCGTATGCATACACGGGCTGTTTTTACGATTTTATGAGTCCTTAAATCAGCGGCTGCACTTTTTCCGCAAAACAAAAGGTAACGAAACAAGTGTTCAGGATCCTTGCGTATCTTACACATTTTTTTAAGTTGAATTTTTAATAAAATTACAATAGGAGTAATAAAATAAGATAAATCAAATTACTTGTAAAGGTAATTTTTATTAACGTATCTTACAATTGTTTATAGTACTTCCAGAAATAATTTCTTTTCCAATCCATTGTTATTTATCAGAAGTGACCGACCTTCTCGAGCAGCTTCCAGCTTTTGAACCTTTTGATCACAATTTTCACCCTCTTTACTCGCAACAACTGTTGACCAGTTATTACGGAACAGCGGTTCCCATTTTTGCGTTCGATTCATTTCTCTTTATAAAGCTCCTCACCCTTCTACACCATCCTTCCATTTCATCTCTCAAGTTGTTTCCCCATAAAAAAAGATTTAAAAAAAAAAAAAGCTAACTAAGTTGGTGTAAAGATCAACAGCTTCATTCTCGCAGTGAAAGCTCAAAAAAAAGCCACTAATCGGTCAAATATAATTACAATGTCTTTGAATTAAATATTACAACAACCCTTCAAAGTTAGTCTTCTTACCCATTCACTAACTTATTTGATCAAATACTTATTTTATCCTTATCTTCAAATAATATCAAACTCAATTAAATTTAGTATGGCTTTGTTTGCTAAGTTTCGATCTATAAATTTGAGTTTGTTTGTTATTTGGTGTTATTTGGAGGTAAGCTTGTTTGTTGGATTGAATCTGCATGTAATTTGAGATGAATTTAATTTTATGTAGAGATAAATTTACTGGCTGGATGAAATTCTTCCATAATTTAAGATCATTTTGCAGAAAAATTAATTTTAAAATAAAAAGGTCTTCATTATTTTGTAAAAGAATGATAAATATTTGAATTTTTTATTGAATTTTGATATAAAAATAAAGATAAAATAAGTCTTTTATTTAGGCTTGGAACCAGGGCGGGGCGGGTATGAGGCAGCAATTATCCAGTCCGCCCCACTACCCCATTTTTTTTCCCCGCCTCGCCCCGCCCCGCAGAGGGGCAAAAAAATTTTGAGCAGATCCGACCCGGTCCGCCCTGTTTATATTTTAATTTTACATCCCTATAATTTTTATATTTTTCAACTTCATCCTCTGTAATTTTTACATCTTTGCAAATAACTCCCTTATCAATTTCTCATCATATCATTTATAACAATGATCATTTTTTAACAATAATAAAAAAATAAATCTTCAAACTAAAATCAAAATGGTTGTATATTACCATTTGATTTTATTAGTAATAATATTGCATACTTCATTAGAAATAATGTTAAAAGTTTATTATTACTTGTAAACTAGTTAATTGACAATTTTTAAAATAGTTGATAATACAATTAAATAATTTTTCAATGGCATGTTCATTTAATTTCAATCTAATAATAGTAATAATATGATTGGTATATACCAATTAATTAATATTATAAATATTTATGAAATATTAAAAATTTAATTAATTAATTTAAATTACGATAAATCATATATTTAAAGTTATAAGATTATTTTTATCATATTTCTATTTACATATTTAGAAAATAATATATTGATTATATTAAAGATATACATTTTTTAAATAATATTGTTAATATTGCAATAATTTAATTAGTACTTAGTAATCTATATCAATATTGTATATGTTATACAAATTTAATTACTATAAAATAAAAATATTTAATTACCATTTGATTTTATTAGTAATAATGTTACATGCTTTATTAGAAATAATGTTAAAAGTGTATTATTCTTGTAAACTAGTTAATTAACACTTTTTCAAATAGTTGATAATACAATTAAAAAAATTTTCAATAGTATGTTGATTTAATTCAACCTAATAATAGTAATAATATAATATATATATATTAATTAATTAACATTATATGTATTTTTGAAACATTAATAATTTAATTAATTAATTTAAATTAAGAATTTATGATAAATCATATATTTAAGATTATATGATTATTTTTATCCTATTTTTATTTACATATTTAGAAAATAGTATATTGATTATATAAAAGATATACATTTTTAAAATAATCTTGTTAATATTACAATAATTTAACTAGTACTTAATAATCTATATCAAGATTGTATATATTATACAAATTTAATTACTATAAAATATAAATATTTAATTACCATTAATTGTCATTTGATTATATTAGTAATAATGTTACATACTTTATTAGAAATAATGTTAAGAGTGTATTATTGCTTGTAAATTAGTTAATTGACAATTTTTCAAATAGTTGATAATACAATTAAATAAATTTTCAATAGCATGTTGATTTAGTTTCAATTTAATAATAGCAATAATATTATTGGCATATACCAATTAATTAACATTATATATTTATGAAACATTAATATTTAATTAATTAATTTAAATTACAATAAATCATATATTTAAGGTTTTAAGATTATTTTTATCGTATTTCTGTTTACATATTTAGAAAATAATATGTTGATTATATTAAAGATATATATTTTAAAAATAATCTTGTTAATATTGCAATAATTTAATTAGTACGTAATAATCTATATCAAGAATGTATATATTATACAAATTCAATTACTATAAAATATAAATATTTTATTTTGTCATTATAATATGACGAAATTGATGTTAATATACAAAAAGATGTTAATTATAAATTAAAATGTAATTTTTATTAAAATATTTACTTTTTTTGTAAAATTATTAAGAATTTATATATATGAAAAGTTTAACAAATATAATTTAAAAAATTACTTAACAATCCTAAACTTTAAAAATTTTATAAATACATCCTTAGAGCTTGCGGGATGGGACAGGTCTACGGGTCCAAACAGCTAAACCCGGACCCGGACTTGGACCAACCCCAACTGGGGCAAAAAATTTCTACTACGCCAGACCCACCCCTATGAATACTCTGGGGCGGGTCAAGATCCACTGTTGATCCAGATCCGACGAGTCCATGGTGGGTCGGGGCAAATGCCCCAGCCTACTTCTATTACTGAAATGGTCTAACATCACTTTTTTTAACGATTTGCTTAAAATGATTCTTAATCAAAGAAAATGGCAATTACGGACTTAATCGGATCCTCTATGACACCAACTTTCCACGACTTAGCCGTCCAAACTTCTTGACCCCAAAATCACTTCCGGACCTCATTCGGATCATTTGAGATGACTTTCGAAGCTCATTCAGATCAGAGTTTTCTATAAATGAAGGGAAAGATCAACAGCTTCATTCTGACAGTGGAAGCTCAAAAAAAGCCCACAAAGGAAAGGTGAAAGAGGCGAAGGAAGATCCGTAGGCGTTTTGGTGTAAGTATTCATTTGTTTTCTCCCTGCTAATGTAAATCCACGTCATTAATTCTTTGCCAAAAATCTCATTCTTCGGTGCTTTTTGGTTGCTCAAACCATATATATGCTATATATGTTTTCCATTTTTTTTCACTTGTAAAGATCGTTAATGAGTTAAACTCTTGGTGGAAACCTCTTCACCAGCAGAAGCACCCTCTCTTTTCATCATCATGGAAAAAGATCGGCAAAGTCAACAGGTACGCTCTGTCTCCAGAGTAGCCAGAGAGTTTTGAATTTGGGAAATGAATTGAGTTCTAAAAGTAATATCACGGCAAAAGATCTGCACCGTCGACGATGGCTACGATCCCAGGATAGCTAGCTTCTATGATAGCCGGATAGTTAGCGTTTTGAACGATAACTAGAACCATTTTTTATTAGAGATTGTGCAATTGCTTGTGAATTTTTTTGTGTTTTTATTTATATAAATAATTTGAAAAATGAATTGGGTTTCCGAGAACAGTGGACTAATTTTTGGTTAGGGTTAAAAAAAAAAAAAAGAAATGTTTGTTATAATTTCCACAAAAATTGTTATTGATGTTCCAATTTTTTTATTTAGGCTCGTGCGTTGGAATCAACTTTTCAACTTATTAGGTGGCTAATTCCTCTCTCTCTCAATTTAATTTGCTATTGGCAGAAAAATACGAATTCCAAACCCACCGCTGCAATGTTGAGGTCAAACGGGGAACCTGTTACCAAACGACAGAGAAGGGAAAGTTCAGGTGTTTGGAAAGATACGGAACTTTTCAAACACAAGGATGGCATGGTATGGGCGATATGTAAGCATTGCGAAAAAACATTCGACGGTTCAAGCACCAAGGGAACCACACATCTCAACAATCATTTGAATAGATGCCTGAACAAATACGGAGGTCAAGATCATGAAATAAATAAAGCAGGTTCAGGTTTAGATATTTTTATGAGCTGATAATAATTCTGTATTTTGTACCTGCATTTAGTGTTTGTATCTTGTTATAATAATATGTGTGACTATATATAGAGTTTAGAAAATGATAGAATGATTCTTATTGATTCAATACAAAGATTACAAGGCTTAGCTACCAATTTATAGTACAAGGAAGAAGAAAATACAACGGCAATATAATCTAAGAAAGGAAAATGAATTAATGCTGGTTATCTAAATAAAGATATAAGCTAAATAAGGAAATGAAGTAAAGAATAAAGAAAATGCTGCTGCCGATTAGGAAGGACATGCTGATATTTATGGAAAACATTGCACAACATTCCTCTGGAAGATAAGGAAGATGCTGAGAAGTAGGAAGACGCAACTATATTTTGCAATATTCCCCCCTCAAGCTGGATGGGGTTCTGGTAAGGAAGCAAATCCAAGCTTGAATAGAATAGAAGATTGTTTTGGAGCACTGAGAGACTTGGTGAACATATCAGCAAGCTGAAGTGTTGTAGAAATATGACTGGTTGAAATGAAGCCTTCTTTGATTTTATCTCTGATTACATGGCAGTCTACTTCGATGTGCTTTGTGCGCTCATGAAAAACAGGATTTGAGGCAATGTATAAAGCAGCTTTATTATCACATGAAAAAGGTATTGGTAGAGGAACAGAAATGTACATATCTTTGAGTATTGAGGCTATCCATTGAACTTCAGCAAGGGTTGTAGACATACTTCTGTATTCTGCCTCTGCAGATGATCTTGAAACAACCTTTTGTTTCTTGGTTTTCCAAGATATCAAGCATGTCCTACTTCTCAGCATCTTCCTTATCTTCCAGAGGAATGTTGTGCAATGTTTTCCATAAATATCAGCATGTCCTTCCTAATCGGCAGCAGCATTTTCTTTATTCTTTACTTCATTTCCTTATTTAGCTTATATCTTTATTTAGATAACCAGCATTAATTCATTTTCCTTTCTTAGATTATATTGCCGTTGTATTTTCTTCTTCCTTGTACTATAAATTGGTAGCTAAGCCTTGTAATCTTTGTATTGAATCAATAAGAATCATTCTATCATTTTCTAAACTCTATATGCACTAGCAAAGTTCTTTTGATTTATAATCAGAACTTGCTGCATGGTATATGTGTATATTGCATTGTAGATGGAAATGAAGTGAGAATTCTAGTTCAACATGGAGGCCAGTGGATTCACATAGAAACTGGGTCGTGGTATGTCGGTGGTGCAAATACACTTATGTCGGTACCTAACAGAATTTCGTATGGAGATCTAAGAGAAAGGTTGCATCGCAAACTAAAGTTAGGACCAGATGAAAACAGCTTCACTATGAAGTTCTTGGATCCTGCTGCAGCACCAATACCACCGCCGCCGGTGGTGGAGGTAAACAATGATAAAGATTTGCGGGCTTTTCTCGATGGGAACTCTGTTGATGACGGCATCAAAATTCCTTTGTGTGTTGATACTATTTCTAATTCCACAGATAAAGGAATTAATTTATATGTCGGTGGTACAAGTACACTAAACAATTATGAAGATAATTATGAAGATCTTAGATTGCCGGTGGATGATGTCGGTGGTACAACTACATCGACAGGAATTAATTTATCTGAAGGAAGTTCAGATTTGCTTTCTGTTGAAGATGTGCTGGCTTTGGTCGATGAGAACGAGAACTCCGTGAAAATTCCGAAGATTTGTGGGCTTTTCTCGATGGGAACTCTGTTGATGACGGCATCAAAATTCCTTTGTGTGTTGATACTATTTCTAATTCCACAGATAAAGGAATTAATTTATATGTCGGTGGTACAAGTACACTAATAATGAAATTTATTGAGATAATTATGAAGATCTTAGATGCCGGTGGATGATGTCGGTGGTACAAGTACATCGATAGGAATTAATTTATCTGAAGGAAGTTCATATTTGCTTTCTGTTGAAGATGTGCTGGCTTTGGTCGATGAGAACGAGAACTCCGTGAAAATTCCGAAGATTTGTGGGCTTTTCTCGATGGGAACTCTGTTGATGACGGCATCAAAATTCCTTTGTGTGTTGATACTATTTCTAATTCCACAGATACAGGAATTAATTTATATGTCGGTGGTACAAGTACATCGATAGGAATTAATTTATCTGAAGGAAGTTCAGATTTGCTTTCTGTCGAAGATGTGCTGGCTTTGGTCGATGAGAACGAGAACTCCGTGAAAATTCCGAAGAAGCTAAACATCTTATTTGAGTTGCGGTCGCACTCCGTGAAATTTCCGACGGAAAGAAAGATCTTAAAACATTCGTGGCAGTTGCAGTTGCTTGATATTGGCATTGGTCGCGCATGGAAAAACTTCGTTTGAATTCTCCACCGCAATCAGAACGTATTGTTACAAACCCTTCGACGACCCAAAGGAGTTCGTAAGATATTTAAATATGTTATGATCATTTGTTGTTACTGGGCGATGTGGGACTGAAAAGGAAAATCTAGGGGTTTTAGTGTTATGGAAGGCGTTGATTCCACGGGTTGGATTGTGGACCAGGTTTTTTGGAATAATATCGCGCCATTAGATAAAAATGAAGCCTTTAGCGCTAGAGTGTTTGGAACCATAGCGCAAGTATGCTTAAAACACTTGCAGTACACTTCAGCGAAAATTTTCAGTATTACTGAAATGGTATTTTCTTTGGAGTATGGTATAATTATTAATTGTTGATTTGATAGATAATGACATTCCAGAAGCAGATGGAATCCTGGGGACATCATGTTAATTATTCCAAAAGTGGGGGGTAGAGGGAATTTAACTAAAACTAAGGGGTCCCTTTTTTACCTTATCAAGTATTTCGAAGGACCAACAGAGGCGGTACGGATGCGCCACTTGTGCTCTTAGCATTTATGTGATTGCCTTGAGTATTGAGCTTGGGCTGGGCGATCTCCATAACCAACTTCACTTTGTTTGCATTTGGGGCTCAGCGTTTTTTATAGGGAGTTGTATTATTCGATTTCCACTTTTTTAACTCTTTAACTTTCACTTTTAAATTCATTCAATGTAAAATTTAAAATTTATTTTAAATTCTCAATAGATCTCAATTAGTTTTCAAACTATCCTTGAATTAGATATTTATTTATTTTTAATAAGCCAACATATAGTTTTCATTTTTTAACAAAATAAGAGATAATAATTCTTCGTTTTCACTTTTCTTGGAGCTTCATGTCATTGATTCCATATCATTTGTTAAATTTTGCTAACCTTACGGAGTTTAGTATGCATAGAACTTCCACCTGGATAAGGAACGAAACATTTTTTAAGAAAAAAATTCGATCTGATCTAATTATTAAAGATACATGAATTAGCTAAACTTAAATATTGATTTTAATATAATAAAGCAATTATGAACCACCTGGAAAACCCAGATCATCCCAAGTATTGCAACTACACTTGGTAATTTAGATTTTTTTAAAACCAGTTCCTAATGAAATCTCCACTCCTTCTCTTGTCATTGCTGGAAAAGAGGATGAAATTGGCCATCCAAAGGGAGAAAAAAAGAAGGCATGTACGATATGTGAGAATCAATAATTCATTAATTATGATCCTTAAATTTTCTATTTATTGTACACAAATTCTTACGGCGAAGACAACAAATAGGAAAGTCTATGAGAATAATTATTTGACTCATTTTAATTTTATATAAGGATAAAATTGTCAAAAAAATAAAAAATAAAAAATGGGGTTTGATAAGTTAAAAAGCGGGGGCTGAATAGAATTTCTCTTTTATATGTCAACAGATAGGCTCAATTTTGTTGGATAGTTTTAGATATTTTTCCATACACATTTTTACAAAGCGGAGAGGGAATTGCATTTTTCACCCTACTAATGATCTCAAGAAATTTTCCTTTTTATGTTTTTCTATATACAAAATTTCCATGGAGTAAAATTACTTAAAAATCAGTTAACTCAATTCCTTTTTTTTTTTTTGGTTAATTCCATTTGCATCTGAGTAAATTATAATTTGAAACCATTTAAAGACTTTTATTAAATACAAAATTGATTCAATTTGATGTCACAAAATTGATTAAATTGATAAGACAAAATATCATAATATTTAAAAGTTTTATTTGAATTTTATTCTGAATAAAGAACTCTAACATATTGACAACAAATAAATAAAAAAGAACTAAAAATAGAAAAATAATCAAAGTGGAACTCCATGTAAAGACACAAATGAGATAACCTTTATAAGGAAAAAAAATTAGAAATTTTTTTCTTTTGAAGTAAAAAAAAAAAAAAAAAAAAGAGGTCAATTTGTTAACTACTATAAATTTAGGAAGGGAAGAGGAATGAGTTATTTTATTTCAACTATCTATAAGAATTTACAAATGCAGGGGGAATTTTAAGAATAACAAACTCCCAGAGCCCCGTACAATCTGAGTCAATAATGTTACATCTGTCATTTATCTACAACTAATATTTTTACAATATAAATTCGTAAATATTTATAAATTAATAATTATCATGTTATATAATTTAATCTCTTTCTTTTTTTTTCCTCTATTTTCTAAAATCCATTAGGCTGTGTCAATCAATTGGCCAATGGAATCAATTTCCTACACTCGTCATCCAATAAAAATCTTACATAACATTAAGCCAATGGAGGGTTGACAGCTCATTTACTCGACAAGGAAGAAATCCGCCTTAATTTACAACAATTTTTTAATAGATCAATTGGGTTGACTTGGAGATTATTGGATAATGACAAAAGCAATGTCAATGCAACAAAATAAAATAATGTAGGGCTTGGGGCCAACTTAAAGATATAAATATGTCACCCGCTTAGTTGCTTCATATAAGCTACCGAACTTGGACTTTGAAAAGAAAAAAATAATAAAAATAAAAACTAATTAAACAGATTCATCAAACATCTGCAAGCTTTTTTAATTAGAAAGAATGGCAATGATTGAGTTGGAAGTGAGGAACAACCAGGTGAGATCGAGGGACTATGTCTCTGGTTGTCCCAAAGAATCTGACATGACAGTCACTACAGGCACTGTCACTCTGAAGATTGCCGAAGGCTTTAATGGGGTTTTTGGTGAAGAATCTTTACTTGGCATGTGATCCATGCATGGTTGGCCTCATGAACAACAAGCCTGATGGGATTAAGCCTCGTTCTGTTAGTGTTCTAGAGTACCTTTTCGCTTCCATTTCATTTATTTACTGCAAGTTTTGGTTTTGGCTTGGAAGTTCAATGCTTTATACACGTTGCAACTTGTAATATAGCAAGGGATAGTTTAGCTATTGAGAAACGAATCATGCTAGCTTTGCATATTTAGTAAATGGACTTGAAGTTATTCGAACTGGAATTGGTAGGATTTAGCCTCCAATTCTTCAACACATTCCAGTTTTATAGCAGAAATCACTGTCACCATTGTAATCTTCTGTTTTGCATGTATTGTACTGTACGATTGGATAGAATAAGTTATTGATGTAGGAATGTTTTATATGCAGCATATAAAGGGTAATGGAGTGGCTAAAGTGGTGGACTCTGGAAATACAAATTTCAAGATAGGAGATTTGCTTTGGGGTAAAACTACATCGGAAGAATATAGTCTCATTGCATCACCGGATTCTATGCATAAAATTGAACAAAAAGATGTGCCCCGTTCCTACTATTCTGGAATTCTTGGTTAGTTGATTTTACTTTTATCAAGTTCACGTTACTGCTATCACCCTTTCAATTCTTAGTCTTGTAAGATTCTAGGACTAAGCATCCCATTCCGTTACATGTGCATAATTGGAACCCTTTTAGATTGTTATCTTCTCCGTGATGTTCTCTCTTCTAATGTTTGTCTCACATCGAACTGGTTGAAATCTGTACCATTTAGGTGTGCCCGGTCTGACAGCTTATGGTGGTTTTTTTGAGGTATGCTCTCCGAAAAAAGGACAGTATATCTTCTTATCAGCAGCAGCGGGAGCAGTTGGTCAGCTTGTCGGGCGGTTTGCAAAATTGTTGGGTTGCCATGTTGTTGGAAGTGCTGGAAGTAAAGAGAAGGCGAGTCTTATCCCTTCTATCAATTTCAGTCATGGTTATGATTTTCCAGTTGCTACTGAATGGAAATCTTGATATTATGATGCAATGCATTTGATGAAGATATGATCTTTGCTTAACAAGAAAAGTCAGGAGTATGTCCAATTAATTGTCTTGTTTCATTTAATTTCCTCCAAGATCTTTTACAAGGACTCTTTCCTTTAGTGGGATTTGATTTTTGGACCCAAAGAAGAATGCTCATTACTTTTCAAACTGTTTGTATATTGCATTTACCTTGAACGCATGATTAAGTGACAAGCAGGTATAGACACTAGCACTTTAATTCAACAAAGATGATTATATCTCCCAAAATTTGTTCTTGAACTTTTCATAATGGTCATTAGATAATTTATTCAGGCTTGTAGTCAGGCACGATATGGTTTTTGCACACTGGTTGTGGATAGATGTGCCCAACAAGTAGCTAGCAACCATATAAACAACCTGGTCAACTGGTTCTTTCAACTTTTATCCCTTTCTTTAACCTTCCACGACATCAGGTTGGTCTGCTGAAGAGCAAGTTAGAGTTTGATGATGTTTTCAACTACAAGGAGGGGCCAAACATTGATGCAGCTTTGAAAAGGTATGCTTTGACTAAAATTTTAGCTATGATTGCATAATTTCAACTGAAGTTTTCTAGATAATTCTCAAAGAAAGAGTCATGGATTTGGTTAAGACAGAGTAGGACAACTTCTGAACACTAACATTATACCGAGTTCAGCTTAAAGGAACTTTATGCTTTTCCTTTCTTATATTTTGGGTTATTTCTGCTTCCAACATAACATTAGTACATTAAAAAGCTTCTATATTTTTCTTTTCCGATGGGAACAGTGGCATTTAATGCAAATGTTGTATTGTTTTTGGCAGGTGCTTTCCTGATGGCATTGGCGTTTCCTTTGACAATGTTGGGGAAAAGATGCTGGACGCAGTGCTACTCAACATGAGGCCCTTTGGCCGCATTAGTATTTGTGGGATGATCTCACAGGATGGCCATGAGCATGAGCAGTATGAAGGTGTGCATAACCTGATTGCCCTTGCTCGGAAACATGCTCGCGTAGAATATTGATTTTGAGTAATCCTTATTGTTTTTAAATAATATTATAATGCTACTCACTCCAAATTTGTATTTTTTTTCTTTGCTCACTGTTTTGTATTAAAATCCTTATAAGCAAGGATAGGACCAAATATTTATCTCAAAGACCGCACGATTGCACAAAGATAAAAGGTTAGATTTAGATAATTCAATATAAGCAGTTTAGTTATAAATTTTAAAGTACAGCATATAATATTTTGATTCAACATTATTTAGAGAGTCAATTTTTGTAAATAATAACGTGCTGCTTCTTACATGTAAGAAGAATCAATCACGCATCTCTTTAGTAGCTCTTTCTGAAGAGATCCCAATTTTGCCTTATATTTTCTATTTGATCTTTACGTCTTAAATCGGATTTGAATAGGATCATGAGGATTCGAAAAGCTTTCTCAATCTTGTGGAAGCAATTTTGGAGGGCAATCGGTATCAATGATTCACTTTGTTATAAAATAAAAGAACTGATTCTAGATTGAATTCGATCATTTGAAACGGTTGCGGATTGTGAATGGAATGCAAATTGGAACAAATTAAATAGCGGGTCAAGACAAAGTGCGTTATATATAACTACAGTTACTACACCTACTTTTGACACACTCCTTTTTTAATTCATGAGCCCACCATAAAACTCGTAAAAACAATGAGACAAAACACTTTCGGACTTCATTCGGACCCTTCCGACCCTTGCGGAGCAGTTCATCTGAAGTGATCCTAATGTTGATCTTTACTTCTTTGATTGAATTTGAATAGGATCACGAGGACCAGATAAAGCCCTGCCTAACTCGTCAAAGAAGATCAGAAGTGCAAACAGGGTCAGCTTTAGCAATCTGGTCAATGATTTCGGATTCTACCTTAAATTCAATTAGTTAAAACGCTTAGAATTGTAAATTCAATTTGGATCAAATTAAAATTGTGCTTCCAACACCATGGGTGTGATATAACACCCAAATTTTATTATACAATATGTCAATACAAATTTTGATTTTTTTAATACAAAATTTTTATGTAGTATATTAATACAAATTTATAATCGTTTTTTAACACAAACTTCTGACCTAATATATTAATACAAATTTTTTATTATCCATTTTATCGTTGATAATTTAATGTTATTAAATATAGTTTTTTATTTTAAATCACAATTATAGGATGAAGTAGGATAAATAACTATAATATGTTCCCATGATATTGTCTCAAAAAAATTTATTTAATTATCTGGACCTGTAATTATATATATTTTGTTTTAGTTAAGTCTTCTAACAATAAGTTTCTTTGTAATTAACCCTGCAGTCCGATCGTAAGCGGATCAAGTTTAAGTAATTCGATTGCCTTTGCCAATCCCCTTGAAAAAAAGAAAAAAAAAATTCAACTCCGTAAATTAATCGGTCATTCCCATCAAGTAGTTTACTTTAGTCCAATATGCAAGTGTCAAGAATTTTCTACATGTTAGCAATTTTCTGCGAAAATGGAAGAAAAAAGCTGACAATTCTAATATATTTAAATGGGATAATATCATTAACCTTCCCTGAACTTTGTCCTAATATCACGCAGAAAGCCTCTTATAGGTTTATATCAACGCGATACCAAACCTCTATAATTTTGTATCACTCAACTCCAACTAACGGTTTCCGTTTCTTTTTTATTTAACAGACTGGGGTATTTAAGTAAATTATATGCTAACATGAATTGTTTATTTAGGATAATATCATTAACCTCCCTTAAACTTTATCCTAATATCACGCGGAAAGTCTATTATGGGTTTATATCAACGCGATACTAAACCTTTACAATTTTATATCACTCAACTCCAACTAACGGTTTCCGTTTCCTTTTGATTTAACAGATTGTATAAAAAGATGATATTACCCCTGACTTCACATGTAATACATAGTTCAACTCCTGCAATTTAATATGCCTAGTTAAATACGAAAATGCCCATATAATCATTTTAAAGAACCACTAATATAGTGAAGACAAAATACTATGTAATTACTATTTCGCCATTGCATTCAACAAGCTCAAAATTTATTAAAACCAATAGCTTTTGACCTTCAAAAAGTGGACCATGGAGGCTAGAATGAATCAACTATTTAAAGAACAAGCAAACCATCGTTTTTAAGCCAACAACTTCACTTTTCTCAATCAAAAACTTTGTAACCACAAACTAGCATAAGATTAAAAAGAAAAATAAAATTAAAAAAAAAAGGAGAAAAACAAAGAAACCCAGATGAGATCTGATATGAAGTTTAAGGAAATAAAAAATGTTTGTGGGTTGGGTTAGATGGGGGTTTGTCTAAGAGTAAATTTTGAGAATATTAATAAGAACAATAAATGAATAATAAAAATTGGAAATTGAAATGTCTGTCTAAGATGGAGACACCAATTGAGATGTCTATCATGTTAAATTTATTTATTTATTTATTTATTTCAACCCATTCAATAACAATTCTTGTTAACATGTATTTTACTTAAATACACCAGTCTATTAAATCAAAAGGAAACGGAAACCGTTAGTTGGAGTTGAGTGATACAAAATTATAAAAGTTTGGTATCACGTTGATATAAACCCATAAGAGGCTTTCCGCGTGATATTAGGGCAAAGTTCAGGGGAGGTTAATGATATTGACCCGTATTTTTACATGTGAAGTCAGGGGTAATATCGTCTTTTTATATAGTATGTTAAATCAAAAGAAAATGGAAACCGTTAGTTAGAGTTGAGTGATAAAAAATTGTAAAGGTTTGGTATCGCGCTGATATAAACCCATAAGAGACTTTCCGCGTGATACTAGGGCAAAGTTCATGGGAGGTTAATGATATTATCCCATATTTAAATTTGTAATTTTTCTTATTGTTCTCATAATAAAATTGTATTAAATATCATTCTTTTAATTTTTTACACACCAAATAAACATATCTTCAAATAACGAGTATGCTCAAGACTGTCGTGCTATGAAAAACTACAGTAGAAAAGTGTTGTAGAAAAAATCTACTGTTAGCTGTGTTGTTTCAAAAAGTTTAAGGTGTTTGATAAATTACTTTTTTAAAATTATTATGCTTTCCAAAAACTACGAATATATGTTTGGTAAACTTAATTTTCAAAAGCTAAATTTTAGTAAACTTACAAAAATATACCAAAAAATAAAAAAAAGAGAGATATTATTAAAATCTTAAATTAGATTTAAAATTATAAATATTAAAGATAAATAATAAATTAATAATATACTACAAAATTTATCTTAATAATATATTATTGAAATAATAAAAATAAAAAATAAAATTTGAAATGGCTTGTCGAAAATAGCTGTAGGACAGTCATCGTTGTCGTCACTGGTCACTTGGGGCATCTGACAATACTGTTGTCATCATTGTGCTTGCCGTCAGGCACTCTCCATGGATTCATCAGTGTCTAAGTCGTTAAAGGAGTTGATCGACAATATCAAACCGTTTAAATTCCAACGCCGAAACTTTAACTGTCTGATCTTGCCGATTGGATCTGTGAAACGATTGAGACATTGGCAAATCCGTGGAAAGCGACTGACGACAAGTACGATGATGATGACGATGTCGTCAGATGCGCCAAGTGATCGGCGATCAGCGATGGCATGATTGTCCGACAGTTTTCGATTTCCAGAAAAATATTTTAAAAAAATATTTTTTCAATAAATTAGATTTTATATTTATAAAATAAATTATTTATTTATTTAATTTAAAATTTTAATATATAAGGATATTTTTGGATTTTAATTATTTTGTGAGAATAATTTTGGTATTTTAGTCTATCCAAATTTTAACTCTTATCTAATTTTTAAAAGTTACCTCCTACTTGCTTTTACAATTTAGTATAAAAATATATTCTTCAAATAACAGTTTCTTAGACAAGTAGTTTTAAAATATTTTTTAAACACCAAAATAGATGTAGTTAGTAGCATAAACTAAAAATTGATGTGCAACAGCAATCCAAGCGCATTCAATATCGAACTCATTTGAATTTAGTATAAATTTGTTTACTAAGTTTTAATTTATAAATATAAATTTGATACTTTAAAAATATTTATGTATCAGATACAGTTATAACATACATAAATTTTTATTACTAAAATCATCTACAAAGAAATCTCTACTTTAAGATATTTTCTTAATTTTTCAATTAGTTGCAGATCAGTGCTATAAACAGGAAACCTCTATTTTAAATTTTTTTATGTCTAACTTTCCGGCTTTTTGGACCAAACAATAAAGCGGCGTCTTCTCGCTATCTCACTTTCAAACTTGACGATACCAGGGGCACACAGTTGCCCCTGACTAATAGCAAAATAAAGGAAAAAGGAACAAGAACATCCGGACCCAATCGGACCCATGCGGATCTTATATAAATGAAAAGTATTGAAATTCCAAATGAGCCCCTAATCACTCGTAAAAACAAGTCGAAAACAAAGTGACAAACACCTTCAGACCTCATTCGGATCCTTGCAGATCGTGATGAGGAACCTATATCAGATTGGTTGTTGTAGACATATGTTCAGATTGGTTGTTCTCTCTCTCTCTCTCTCTCTCTCTCTATATATATATATATAATATAATATCTACGGCTTTGCGGATCTTTTCTTAAGTGATCTTAATTTTGCCTTCAATTTTCTACTAGGTCTTTATTTCTGTAATCGGATTTGAATAGGATCATTCAAAAAGTCTTGCCCGTGATTTCGGATTCTACCTTGAATTCGATTTTTTGAAACGCTTAAAGGGGAATAAAGCAAAATTTTGTCGAACACTTCCCCTTTGTTAACTTGCCTACCATATGTTAATGGTTATGTTAATGGTTACTTTTTCGAGAAGAAAATTTTATATAATCGCCAACTAATCGGTCAAATATAGTTAACATCTCCTCGAATCAAAAGCCCTGAAGCCCGTTACAAGTTAAGGTTATGATTGTTTGTGTTTTTAAAATTTTTATTTTCAAAATTTTGAAAGAATATACTGTTAGTTTTAATTTTTTTAATTTTAAAAATGATATATAGTTGATATTGATTTAAATGTATTGAAAAATGTATATTTTCATAAAACAGAATTTTAGAAATGTAAACAAATAAAACCTTATTTTCTTATCAATCGATTGATTTGATTCTCATATTTAGATAAACATTTATTTAATGAAAATTTTTAAATTCATGAAATTTAGACAAATATAAAACTTTTTTATTTTTCTTGCACAAAAATATATTTTTGTTAAATAAAAAAATTATTTTTGTACAACTTATTGTAAATTATCTACTCATTTCATTCAACAAATAAACATATGATCAAATACTATCAAACTCAGATGAATTTAGTATGAGTTTGTCTGCCAAGTTTTGATCTATAAATTTGAGTTTGTTATCATTTGGTGTTATTTGGATGAAATTTGCATGTAATTTGAGATGAATCTAATATTACGTAGAAACAAATTTGTTTGCTGACCCGATGAAATTCATCGAGAATTTAAGATCATTTTGTGGAAAAATTAATTTTAAAATAAAATAGGATCTTCATAATTTTTTTAAAAAATCTAAAAAATATTTGAAATTTTTATTTAAAAATAAAGATAAAATACGTATTTTACTAGTCAAGTCGTCTAACGTTACTTTTTAGGAAAATTAAAAAAATAGATATAATTAGGGGCCTGTAGTGAAATTTAGACACATCACGTAAAATTTTCATATTGTAGACACTTTGCTCGCAAAATAACCAAAATACCCTTATGTATTCAATTTATTCCTAAAGCCTTATTTCCCTTTTCCCGAAACCCCTCAACTCTTCATTTCTGAAACCCCTCGACTATACTTGAAACGGAAACCGAGATGAGCATCCTCTAAGGATAAAAGCAAGACGACGCAGAGTAATTTATTTGTTTCTGTTTTCTGTTTCGTTAGATTTGGGTTAGTTTTTAGGGAATTTGAATTAGGGATTTGAGTTTCCGTCGGATTTGTGAACTTATTCTGTGTTTTTAAAGATAAATCTAGTGTTATTAGGTGATTTTTGTAGTTTGATGTGCATGAAAACTATGAAAACCGACGGGCTTGGTCGCGAAGTAGATGATGGTCGAGTATCTGATATCCGACTGTCGATATGTATCGGATATCAGAAACTAGACATGTCAGATGATAGTGAAAACAATTTTGTCGAGTGTCAGATACATCATCCGAAGAGTTTACAGTATCGGATTTTGTATCCAACACTCGACAAAATTGTTTTCTCTTTCATCTGACATGTCTAGTGTCGGCTATCCGACACATCTCGAGTGTCGAATGCACTTGAATCCGACACTCGATAAATTGTTTTCACTTTCATCCGACATTAGATGAAAGTGAAAACAATTTTGTCAAGTGTCGGATACATCATCCGAAAAGTTTGCAGAATCCAACACTCGAATAATCCTCAAATTGTGAAGTTTGAGGAACATTCATTGCTTGATTAACTCAAACACATTTTGATTATAAGTTGATATTCATTAGTTGAAGATGACTCATCTCTGCTCACCAACATTTTACAAAACTCTTCGGATGATGTATCCGACACTCGAATCCGACACTCGAAAAATTGTTTTCACTCTCATCTAGTGTCGAATGAAAGTGAAAACAATTTGTCGAGTGTCGGATACATCATCGAAGAGTTTACAGTGTGATTCTTCATCCGACACTCGAGATGTGTCGGATAGCTGACACTCGACATGTCGGATGAAAGGGAAAACAATTTTGTCGAGTGTCAGATGAAAAATTTGACACTGTAAACTCTTCAGATGATGTATCCGACACTCGACAAAATTGTTTTTACTATCATCCGACATGTCCAGTGTCGGATATCAGACACTCATCCATCGTCTATCTCGCGATCAAGCCCATCGTTTTTCACAGTTTTTATACACATCAAACCACAAAAATCACCTAATAACACTAGATTTATCCCTAAAAATACTGAATAAGTTCACAAATTCGACAGAAACTCAAATCTCTAATTCAAATTCCCTAAAAACTAACCCAAATCTAGGGTTGGCAATTGTACCCGGGCGGGGCCGGGTACCCGGCTCCCCGGCCCGGAAATGTCCGGGGAATTATCCGGAATTTCGGGGATCTAAGTCGGGGATGGGGATGAATTTTTCGGGGATTACCCGGGGCCGGGGAGCGGCCCCGGCCCGGAATTAATTAATTAAATAAATATTTATAATTTATATATAATTTAGGCCCACATCCACTAATTTCACAACTAACCCAATGCCCAACAACTATAAACCCAACCCAATTCACTAATTTCACATGTCCAACAAATATAAACTAAGCCCAGCCCAATTAAATTACTATTCCCGACCCCTTCCCGGAATTAATTAATTAAATAAATATTTATAATTTATATTTAATTTATATATAATTTAGGCCCACATCCACTAATTTCACAACTACTATAAACCCAACCCAATTCACTAATTTCACATGTCCAACAAATATAAACTAAGCCCAGCCCAATTAAATTACTATTTACTAAAAAACATAAAACATAGCAAATGCAGCCAAAGGGATTCGAACCCGAGTGCTCAACCAAGGCAACATACAAACATACCACCAGGCTACACATAAACATTAAACAAAATTTGGAAATCAATATAAAATACTTTAATTACATACAGAAAATTAAAACCGGGTACATATCCGGGGAATTTAATTCCCCGGCCCCGGGATTGAATTCCCCGGACCCGGCCCGGCCTCGGAATTTCCAGGGAATTTTCCGGGGACCGGGATTAAAAATTTTTCCGGGGCCGGGGCCGGGGACCTCGGCCCCGGGTTTTTGCCATCCCTACCCAAATCTAACGAAACAGAAAACAACCAAATAAATCACTCTACGTCGTCTTGCTTCTATCCTCAGAGGATGCTTGTTTCATTTTACGTTTCGAGTGTAGTCGATGGGTAAATTAAGAGTCGAGGGGTTTCGGGAGAGGGAAATAAGGCTTTAGGAATAAATTGAATGCATAAGAGTATTTTAATCTTTTTGTTGAGAAAGTATATATGACATAAAAATTTTTCAGGAAATGTTTAAATTTCACTAAGGTCCCTAATTATGTTTATTTTTTCAATTTTCTCTTACTTTTTTATTCTGGGAATGGTTAACTACATTTGGCCAATGACTTAAAAAGGATTCTTAATCAAAGAAACAAGCAATTACGGACATAATCGGATCCTCTATGACACCTCCTTTCTTCCAAGCATCTTGACCCCACAATCATTTCCGGACCTCATTCGGATCAGAGTATACGTCAGCCTAAAGCTAAAAAAAGCCGACTGACTCGTTTTTTCCGCTCACTCGTTTTCCAAACTTGAGGAGCCCACATATGACAAAGACTTTCGGACCTCATTCGGATCCGAGTTTTATACATACAAGAGAAAGATCAACAGCTTCATTCTCACACTGGAAGCTCAAAAAAAAGCCTAAAAAAGAAAGGGGAAAGAGTACAAAGGAAGATCCACTGGCGTTTTGGTGTAAGCATTCATTTGTTTTGTTTTGTCGCTGCTAATGTTAAGTCCACTTCATTAATTCTTTACCAAACATCTCTTTCTTTTGGTACTTTTTGATTGCTTAAACCAAATGCTATTAGTTTTTTTTTTCTTGTACTGATCATTAATTAAACTCTTGGGAACCTCTTCACCTGCAGAAGCACCATCTACTTTTCAATATCATGGCAAAAGATCTGCCCCTTCGATTGGTACGCTCTGTCTCTTTATTTATATATGTAAAGTCATGGTATTGATATCAGAATAGCTAGCGTTTTAAATGATCAGTAAAACCATTTTTTATTAGAGATTATGAAGTTGTTTATGATTTTTGTGTTTTTCTTTTCAAAAGAATTATTCTTCGAAAAATGAATTGTGAATTGCCGAAAACAGAGAACGAGTAGTTTTAAAATTATTTTAAAAAAAAAGTTAGAGATGAGAAAAAAAAAGTGGTATCGATCTTTTTTAAAAAAAAAAACTGATAAAATAAAATTATTATTGATTTAGATAATTAATTTATATCTACTTAATTACATAGATTACATATTTAGTACATTTAATAATAATCATGCATATAAAGGATTTTTGTTTTTGTACAAAGATTTACTTTTAACTAAAGAAAGGGTAAAAATATTTTATAGAAGTCGAAATGGATCAACCGGTCAATTAGTTTTAGTAAAACAAACAAACAACCACAAAATTTTTTTATTGATGTACTAATTTATTTTTAATTTTTTTTTATTTAGGCTCATGGGTTGGTCAACTTTTCGGTAGGATTATTAGGTGGCAAATTATTATTATTATTTTTTTTAATTCGGTATTTGCAGGAAAACACTCTACTGGGGATTGAAAATACTAATTACAAAACCAAATCTGCATTAGTGATGTCGAATGCGGAACCATCTACCAAACGAAGGAAGATTGTTTCAAAAGTTTGGGAGGATTTCAAAAAGAACAAAGAGGATGGAGCAGAATGGGCAATATGTAACCATTGCAACAAGAAATTCGTTGGTTCAAGCAAGAGTGGAACCACACACCTCAAAAATCATTTGGACAGATGTCCAAATAGGATGACCAAAGATGGAGCTGCCCAAGATCATGAAATAAATAAAGCAATTGCAGGTTCAGTTTATTATTGGATTTATTTTACTTTGTATCTTGTTGTAATCTGTTTGACTATAGGTTTATTACAGATTCAAATGAGGTGAGAATTCTAGTTCGGCATCAAGGTGAGTGGATCAACTCTAAGGACAGTTATGGGTACATGGGTGGTACAAGTACAGTGATGTCAATATCGAACAAAATTACATATAGAGAGCTAACAGACAGATTATTTCAAAAACTGAAGTTAGAACCAGATAAAAACGGATTAAAGATGAAGTTTTTATATCATACAAGAGAACCAATACCGCCTCCGCCGGTGGAGCTAAAAGACGATGAAGATGTGAGGGCTTTTATCGACGAGAACTCTGTTGATATCAGCATCAAATATCCTTTGTATGTTGATATTACTACGCCCTTACCTAACATACCACAGGGGTCAGAACCAGATGTGAGGGCTTTTGGCATTTCGGGACAACGCACTAGTTTCTTTTCTGCAAGCAATCACTCAGAACCGGACATTGTTTCCTCTGTTCCAGACTTTAGTGTAAATATTTCAAGGAATGGGCAGCGTAACGCAGCAGCCAGGTGGTGCAAGATTCGAGCTGCTCTTATAATGTGTGTATTATTGAGGCGAAAGTTGGCCAGAAGAAAGGCCTTAATTAATTCGCATTTATCTAACACACTGAGGGATTTTGGTATGTGGGGACAAGGCAATAGTTTCTTCTTTTCTGCAAGCAATCACTCAGAACTGGGCATTGTTTCCTCTGTTCCAGACCTTAGTGTAAATATTTCAAGGATCAGGCAGCGCAACGCAGCAGCCAGATGGTGCAAGATTCGAGCTGCTGTTATAATGTGTGTATTATTGAGGCGTAAGTTGGCCAGACGAAAGGCCTTAATTAATTCGCATTTATCTAACACATTGAGGGATTTTGGTATGTGGGGACAAGGCAATAGTTTCTTCTTTTCTGCAAGCAATCACTCAGAACTGGGCATTGTTTCCTCTGTTCCAGACTTTAGTGTAAATATTTCAAGGATCAGGCAGCGCAACACAGCAGCCAGATGGTGCAAGATTCGAGCTGCTGTTATAATGTGTGTATTATTGAGGCGTAAGTTGGCCAGAAGAAAGGCCTTAATTAATTCGCGTTTATCTAACACACTGAGGGATTTTGGTACACGGGGACAAGGCAATAGTTTCTTCTTTTGTGCAAGCAATCACTCAGAACTGGGCATTGTTTCCTCTGTTCCAGACTTTAGTGTAAATATTTCAAGGACCGTACAGCGCAACGCGGCAGCCAGGTGGTGCAAGATTCGAGCTGCTGCAATAATGTGTATATTATTCTGGCGTATGTCGGCTGGAAGAAAGGCAAGGAGTAATTTGGCCAGAAGAAAGGCCTTTATTAGTTCGCCTTTATCTAACATACTACAGGGATCAGAACCAGATGTGAGGGCTTTTAGTATTTGGGATCAAGGCAATAGTGTCCTCTTTTGTGCAAGCAGTCACCCAGAACTGGGCATTGTCTCCTATGTTCCAGACTTTAATGTAAATATTTCAAGGACTGGACAGCGCAACACAGCAGGCAGGTGGTGCAAGATTCGAGCTGCTGTTATAATGTGTGTATTATTCTGGCGTATGTCGGCTGGAAGAAAGGCGAGTAAGTTGGCAAGAAGAAAGGCTTCTATTACTTGGGCCTTTGTCTAACATACCCACAGGTATCTGAACTAGAATGTGAGGGATTTTGGTGTGTGGGGAAAAGGCAATAGTTTTTCCTTTTTTGCAAGCAATCACTCATGACTGGGAATAACGTGTGTATTATGCTGGCGTAAGTTGGCCAGAAAAAAGGCAAGGAGTAAGCTGCTAGATTTGTTTGATTTTGAGCGCCATTATAATGGGAATTTGAACTAGATGAAGATTTTATAGAATGGTATCAGAATCAGATGTCTCTAAAGGAGCTTAAAGAGCCTATAGGATATTTAAATATGTAATGATCGCTTGTTAGCAGGCTATGGGGGACTCAGAATGGAAACTCACCAATCTACGGGCTTTAGTGTCACAGAAAGCATTGATTCCAAAGGTTGGATTATGCACCAGGGTTTTCGGAACCATATCGCATCATTGGATAAAAAGAAAGCCGTAAGCACCAGAGTTTTTAGAGCCATAACGCAGGTATGCTTAAAACACTTATAACATACCTTAGCGAAAACTAATTATTATAACAGAACTTGTTTCTTCTTTAGAGCATGAAATAATTAGTAATTGTTTTGTTATGTATGCTTTTTGTTGTTTGAATTGTCAATTTCATTTAAACAAATTTCATCTACATATTTTTCATATCTTACAACATAACATTCAACTATGGATATATATAATTTGATTAAACTAAAAACAATTATACGTATTACTAGTATTCCATTTGTTCGACACGTTATACTAACAGAAGAAAGTAGATGTCATTAATGGACAATACTAGCCGGGAACCCCTGCAAAAACGCTGATCTATTGGTTTGGTATCTATATGTTTAAAAACATTTGCTGAAAACTATTTTTAAGAAAACAAAACAACAAATTTTCAATGGATAACCTAGCTGAAACAACCAGGAAAAGCATTTCTAATGTTTTAATTTAGCTTATATAGCATCCATGATCTCTTGTCCCTAAAACCAATAGGACTCAATACCCGGGACTGTCAAACCGAGTGCATTATCAAAAGAAATCTGGGTCATTATCACAAACTGCTGGAGGTTTGATTAATTGACAAGTGGAAACAATCAATTAATAATAAGAATTAATTGTACTGTGGCAAGTTGTATGAAGTCCAGAGAAAATGGTTAGACATGGGTCTATGCAAATGGGGACAATCAAATAGATTAATTTCCAGAGAGGAAAAGTGTCCCAATAAGTGAATTTGGCATTACTTCACAAAGATAAAGTTGATGATACATCCATTCTTGACCAAATAAAGAAATTAAAAAACAAATTTCGGACACTCAACCGGTCAATTTTTCCTGCCTTGACATTAGAGTTGTCAATTTGTCAATTATTACGAAGGACACACGGCAGATGGACATGCATGTATGTTTATCATTTATGAGCTTGCTTATAGTATTGGGCTTGGGTTGGGTATCGCATTGACCTAGTTTGCTTCATTTGTATTTGGACCTGGGCCTCACTTTGATTTCAGTTCGGACGGGCGCAAATATGACAGGGGTTTTGGATTTTTATGATGTATTCTTTTATGAATCCAGTGTTTTTGTTTTCAATTGAATTCAGTAATATGTGGTTGATTTTGAATTATTTTGAATTTTGAAAAGAATATGTGGTTGAGATTGAATATAAATTGCATTGGAAAATGTGCAGCACAGAAAACAGGATTTGGATTCATAAAAGGACAGAGCCTTAATTTTTAGATTAGAGCAGTTTGTTTTCAGTCCCTACTTTTCGTCTCTTTAAAAACCCCTCCCCCCCTTTTATTTAGACTTTTCTTTATAACTTTTCCCCAAAAAAATATATGTACTGATTTTGTGTATTATCAAACGAGTGCTTCTGTCTATTATCAAGGCCTTAAAAAATATATGTATTGATTAAAATTAAACAAAAGGACTTTTGTGTTATTATCAAGAGGCCAATTTTTGTATACAGTAATGGGCGGGAAGATTGATGGATGGAAGGAGTTTGAATTTTTTTTTTCTTTCCAACCGTTGGGAAAATTAGGGTTATTTTTTCAAATAACCCATTTTGGGGTCCCTTTTTCAAACATGACCCCTTTTTTGTATTTGACTAAATGTAAGCCCTTGTAGACATGAAAAGTCTAATTTACCCTTGTTAGTTAATATGAAAAGATGAAATGCAATACATACACTCACTCTCCCAACTCTCCAACACTCACACCCCAAAACAGTAAACTGAAAAATTTCTCATGAAAGAAATGTCGAGCCAATGAGTGAAGGTTGTCCAAGAAGTTAATTGTTGAGTCAACATTGAAAAAGTGAAGGTATTCATAGTGTTGATGACAATTATTATGTGAAGTTAGGTTTGGATTTATTATTTAGATTTGTTTTTTTCATTGTTTATGTTTGATATCTATTAAAGTGGACAATGTTGAACGAAAATAATTCTTGAAACTGTGATTTTTTGGTGTAAAAATGTATTTGCACGACTCTTTTCTCCAAACAGTCGTGCTGCACGACGCTTTTCGTAAAGTAGTTTTGCAAATTTTTAAGTTAAAAGAAAAAACGTAATTTGAGATATAATATCAAAAGAAAATGACAAGAGTAACATCTAAATCAGGACAACTCAAAGAATCGATAAATTAAATTCTCAAATTTGGCACAACCCAGTCGTGCAATAAAGTGAAATCGGTTTTGTTGCACGACTGGCTCATGCTATACCTAGTCGTGCAATAGAGTAAAATTTGGCACAACTCGATTGCACAAATTACAGTCAGAAATTTGGCACAACCTAGTCGTGCTAATTACACGACCAAGTCATGCAATAAAGTGAAATCGGTTTTGTTGCACGAACCAATCGTGCTATCAGCACGACCTCGGCGTGCAGTGAATGTAAACAAGCGAAAATTTTGCACGACCCGGTCATGCGACATACACGACCTGGTCGTGTAGTAAACGTGAAAATGGCAATTTTGCACGACTCAATCGTGCATGTTAGGGGTGCACACGGATCGGGTCGGGTTTTACCAAATCTGACTGAACCCGATCACGTGTCGGGTTAAGAAAATTAGACCCGTTTTCGAGTTTTTGAAAGGGAAAACCCGATGTATAACCCGTTGTTTCGGGTCGGTCGGGTCACAACACAAAATTACAGGAAAAAAATTTCCAATCCAAAATATGATCTATTTTTCGTAAGTCTCAAATATCAATCAAACAAAACACAATAATCGGTAATCAAGACACACAAACAGCTATAATTAATCAAGCAAGAAAGACCAACAAGTTCATTAATGGAGTTTCTCCCTTCACCTTTTTTTTTTAATTACTAATTTTTGTCTTTTAATCATATTATGATCACTAATTTCCTTTTTTTAAGCTTTATTAAATTTTCTCTTAGTAATAATTTATTATTAGTTTATTTTTTGCTAATTATAACAAACTAATATAAAACTCTTTTCAAGAAACAGAATCAAGAACTAGAAATTAAAACCACACGCCATATAAATTACATGAAAACATACATCTCACAAATAATTTGTACATTCGGCCACATCTTGATTAATAAAAACCAAAAAAAAAAACCTCAAACTCAATATAAACTCCTTGAGACAAAATCTGAGAGAGAGAGATTGAAAAAAAATAAAAAAAAATAATATGATTACACAAATAAAGTAAGCAGACATGAGGGAAAGTAGGTGTGAAAGTAGGCGTGGAAATTTAGTGTGGAAGTACACATCAATGACTGTGCAGCAAGCAATAAGAAATTGTTGCAAGATTTTTGCTGAAACGGCCTTGGAGAAGACATCACTTTCACCCTCACGTTGCATGTGCGTTTTGGAGCAGTAGCTTTGTAGAGAATCATTGTTTGTTTCAAAGCTACGAAAGTGGAGGTGAGCCGCTACGGTGAAGTAGAGCCATGGAAGAGCAACGGCTAGGACGGGATGAGCAAGGCATGGAGGAGCGACGGCTGGGGCGGGATGAGCAAGGCATGGAGGAGCGATGAGTGCAGCGGCTCGGGCTGTGGAGGAGCGGCGGTTGTTGAAAGAGAAGGAGATTGTAGGATTTGAGATTCAATTTAAATTAGGGTTGGAATTGGGGAGTTGTAACTTTATATCATTGATTCATTACGGTAAGGTTCACAATAATATTATGTTTTTCACCTATCATAGAGTGACACGTGATAATCTTAAAATTTTTTAAAATATATATCGGGTCGGGTTTTTTCCGGGTCTCAATTAAAAACCCGATTGAAAACCCGATCCCAGAAAACCTGATTCTTTGAACCCGAATTCGGGTTTTTCTTTAAACCGCCCCGATCATGACCCGATCAACCCAATCAAACCCGATCGGGTCGGATCGGGTCGGATTATTTTGTGCACCCCTAGTGCATGTTGCACAACCCGTTCGTGCAAAGTTACAGATTTAAAAGGGTGAACTGAATTACAGCCAACTGCAAATAGGACGAAAAATGCCTAAAATATTATAAGAAGTTAATAGATGATATGTTTAAAATTGTTACATATACACATTTAAACCACTTTTTTTGACACCATGTAGATCGTCGTAGAGATATGAATAACGTGATAGTAGATATACACCTTTAAACCACTTTTATTGACACCAAGAGACTACTCAAAATTGGCATATAATAACCAAAATGACACAACTTTTCAAAAACTTTTACGTCGATACAAAGACGATAAAATCAGCAGAGGTTATATAATTCTGCAATTACTCATTCCCGTGAACCACAAACATATATCCAAAAGAGTTTTACAAAGATTGATAGGAGTTTCGAGAACATAATGCAGGTTACTTTTGGATGGAGTGTAACCAAACTCAAAAAAATGTCCATTTTGTCATGGTTTGTAAAATTCGGAATGTCAACATGGTTTTGCAATTCATTTCCACGATCTCATATGAAACATATCTGTCACTAACTCTTTCCTATAGTTTCGAGTATGGTCTGGATGACGTATAACTTCCATAGACTCACCAGTAATTAGACAACAGAGATACAATATAACAAAAACTCACAATCTTCACTACACGAGAAAAAAACATACTGGTTTGTTGCTTGTTCAAGAAAGAATGTTACGATAAAAGAAACAAGTTTAACGATAAATTGGAGTGACACCTTATCTATTGTTAGAGAACACCTTGAACTCGAATGACCGGCCATGGATCTGCACCATCACCGTTCTTCCCATCAACGGCCTGTACCAATAAAGGTCCAAGCTTGTAATTCTAGAGTAGTAGCTATGCTAAAACAGAAGCTTATAATCTGTCAATTTACAAATCAACATTTTGCCTGCAGTATCTTGATTCGTAAAAATACCAATTCCTCTGGCTCTTTTATAGGGTTAATTAAGTTCAATCCTAAGCAATAAAAACATCTTCAGTAATTACAATGCACCAACCCAAGGTTTGTGTAACAGATATCCAAGTAGATACTAGATAAACTGTATCAAAAACAAAACTTCCCTTGGATTCATTTCAATCTCGCTAAATTTCTGAGGTTTATGGATTCTGATCTACAAAATATAAATCTTGTACATAGACAAGGTTCAAATCCTAACCTACCAAATTAAGCTATTGTAGAATTGAGTGATAGCATTTTGGTTCTGAAACAATTATGCATGTCAAAATCTTTCAACATTAGTTTTAATACAAGAAACAGATTACATTTTTAGTATTAATAAAAATACTCACCAGGCGTCCAAACCCAGCAACACTAGTCCACAACCAGAGCGACGAAGCGAGGCCACAGGCGCGACCAAAGTGGCGGCACGACTGGAGAATTGTAGCGGAGCAAGGCCACGGCCGCGACCAACAAGCTACGAAATCGACAGCACGAGGGGAGAATAGCGATGGAGCGAGGCCACGGGGGTGACGACCAAGCTACCAGGGCGGCTGTACGAGGTGAGAACAACGACAGAGCGAGGCCATGGGCTTGACCAATGTGACGGCAAGAGGGGAGAACAGCAACGAAGTGAGACGAGCACGACGCGATCACAGCAGGGGACCAACACCAGTATAGCAGCGGGGCAACGAAAGCAGTGCGAAGGAGTTCGGTGAGCTCAGCGGCTGAGCCAGTGAGAGATGAGTCGTGTGTCGTGTTGTTTGCACGAATAGGGTGTATGTATTTCTGTTATGTTGTCTTTTTTTCAATTGTTAAGGTCATTTTCATATTTTTCTATACTAAAACAGGTTAATAATAGTTAAATTACAAAAAGGGGTTATTTGTAGACAATGGGTAGGAGAGGGGGTCATTTGATGAAAATCAGGAAAAAAATTACAAGGGTTCCATGAGTTACTCTATTGGATTTGGCTATAACTACAATGACAGTTTTGCAAGACCCTCTTCTTGGACTGGAGTGTATAAAGCCATGTTTGAAGAGGGAGAAGTAGATGATAGGGTCTTGATGGTTTTGTTTCTAGATGATAGGTTCTTCATGGAAGCCGTATGTATCAGTTACACTTTGTTGAGTTTTTTTTTTTTTTTTTTTTGGTTAATGTTTTCTTTGCTTTTCAGTGGGTAAGATTTATTTGGCCAGAAAGATTGTGTCAGGTATCTTAATATGCTTCCTACCACTTTTGGAAATCCACTATGGTTCACGGATAGGGAGCTTTAGGTGCTGAAGGGAACGGCGATTTATCAGGCTATTGAATTCATCCCTACTAAAATTATATATTGATTGAAAGGGTGTTTAGGAAATTAAATAAGAGTTAATGAGAAATGTATTGTGATTTAATATTTTTTATAAGGTATATTTAGAAGTAGGGTTGAAGAGATAAAAAATAGAACAACTCTTTAGATTAAGTGATTGATTATTTTTTTATCTGAAATCTGAATTTAACTTATTCTTAGATCTTTTTATGATATTTATTTTCTTGACTTAAAACTTAATCTAAAAATTTTTTTATCTAGATAAAAAACTAAAAGTTTTAACTTTTATCTAAATATCTAAAGAACCAATTTGTACTTTGTCTAATATTTTAATGTTGGAACATTATTAATTATTTATAAATTTATATTATGGTTCTTTATATATTTTAAAAACTATTTTACGATCAAATTCTTCTAAAAAAAATAACTTCTTTACCAATTTTTACACATATAAATTAATTACATTCATATAAATATTGATATGCAAATTTTTTTACTATGTGAAATAAAATTACATGTGAAAATAATATAAATAAATGTGGCTATATATGTAAAACTGTAAGTTTTCAGATATTTCAATTTAAATATTGAAATCAAAAAAATCAAAAAATATAATTTATATTTTTATATTTAGACATATTCAAATTTAGTTTGAAACCTATTCAGAATTCAAATAAAATCAATCGCCTTATAGTACTGTTATTCAAACAACTTTTTCGAAGTCCCTTCCTTAGGTATATGTTTTTTTAAATTAAAGATATATATTAAATTAAATTACTAGAAAGGGCATTTTTAATTTTGAGTATACCTTATATAACTTTTTTTTTTGCATTTTTTATATAAAAATCTTTTCCTTAAACCTTAAGGATCTGTTTGATGCACTGTATAGTATAATATAATTGTAATTGCATTTGATTGTATTGTATCGTATTGTATTATATGGGATTGAATAAAATTTATACTATATATGATTGTAACTGTATTGTATTAAGGGATAATATCATAAAGCACCTCTGAAGTTTAGCTAATTATCATGCGAAAAGTCTCTTATATAAATATATCAGCGCAGTCCCTAATGTTTGCGTTTAAGTTTCATATAGGTCCAGCCAACGAATTCTGTTAGCTTTCAAATTAACATTTTGGGGTATTTTAGTAAAATGATATAATTTTATATCATTAAATAGTTATAAAAGTGAGGGCAAAATGATATTTTTAATTTTTTTCTCAGTTTCTACACAAACGCAATCTGTTAACTAGACTTGGATGAAGCTTAAATGCAAACGTTAAGGATTGCGCTGATATATTTACATAAGAGGCTTTCCGTATGATAATTGGCTAAACTTCAGGGGTGGTTTATAATATTATTCCGTTATATAAATGCTAAGCAATACTGTATTTGGTAAAACTCTATATTGGACTATGTTAAATTCTTTATAATAAATTAAGATAATATAATATAGATTTTAATTGAAAATTCATAAATTCATACTTAAATATAAAAAATATAAAAATATTAATTTAAAATTAATAAATAATGTTAATTAATTTTCAATTAATTATTAGATACTCTATTATTAATTAATTTTCAAAAAATTTAATTAATTAATTATCTGTTTATAGTATTATTAAATTATACTTATATAAAATTAACTATATATAACGTTTTTATATTATTATGATCATTTATAATGCTTTTTGAATTATTTTAATGACCTTTTGCAAATACACTGCCACTAAAAAACGTATATATAATTTTTTATGGCATCACACCACTTATACAGCCAATACCATGCTATCCTGACTGTCAACTATGCTAAATCTTTTAAGCCGTTTGAAAATATCTTCTATGCTTATATCAAAGTTGATGCTTTATAAATTAAAATTTAATATTCTGAATTTTTTTTTCTTCCTGCCCTAGCTTCCTCTATTTGGTTGCCACAAGCATTTGGAAAGAAATATCGAGTAATAGTTTGAGAAAGTTTTAAACAGGTTTCATCGTTTCAGTTCTAGGCAAGGGAATTGATATCAAATGCATCATTAGATTATAGCCAACAATTTATGTATTTAAAATTGATTCTTAATCAACCTCAAACAATTTCAAAACCAGGGGAGTTTATGCATTTAAGATCGTTTTCATTGAACATCGATCTATAAGATTTGTGTAAGAAGGCCAAAAATTATAGGTATTCAAGTGATTGTTTCAACACAAGTCAAATTTCCGCACCCAGCAAGGCTACCATGGTAGTGTGTAAAGGCATCAATTTTCCATAAGTTAATTTTCCTTCAAAATTTCAATTAACAGAATTAACAAAGAATGAAGCAACAATTTACAGAAAATGATACTTTTGATATAAAATAAAATAGGTTTATAAAATCAAATTTTATAGTTTATTTAATTAAAAGAGGGCTTCGAGAAAGTTTTAATACGGCTTAAATAACATCCTTTATTGTTTTGTTACCAAATTTTATTGGTGATAAATTGATAGCGAGTTTTAGTAAATTTCATAATTTTTTCAATTATCTAACAAATTTCAAAGTCATATAAATAAAATTCTCCTCAATATAATACAAGCAAATAATTATGTTAAAAGTTTGACATGCTCAACAAATTATTGTTATGTAAAATACTCAATATTTTCGACGGTTGTTTAATGAGGGCTTTTTGAGTTCAAATATGTCTTGAAAGATGATGATAATGTATTCAATGAGTATTTCCTAAACAGAAGATGAATCAATTTACCTGACCAAATTGTAAGGGAGATAAAGCCCCAATTTTTCACATTTTTTTTTCATTTTAGAGGTTGAATAATAATATAGAAGTGTTGTAACGTTCTCAAATCGGAGATGAACTTATTTTTATCTTGCCTGACCAAACTTATAGAAGAGATAAAGGCATGTGCATCAATAATGCATGGCTTGTCCTTTTCGTTACTTCATCTAAATTCTCACACATAAAAGTGTTCCCATTAGCTGACGCCATTGCTGACACAAAGCCTCTGAAACTCATCATCAAACACTATAAATATCTCACTTGATTAGTTGCTTCACAAAAGATACCAATCTCCTACTTGAAAAGCTAGGCAGAGCAGAATCATCGAATCTTTGAGCTTTTTGTTGCAAAACAATGGCACTGAGTGAGTTGGAAGTGAGGAACAAGCAGGTGATATTGAGGGACTATGTCACTGGTTCCCCTAAAGAATCTGACATGCAAATCACTATAGGCACTGTCACTCTGAAGGTTCCTGAAGGTTTTAATGGGATTTTGGTGAAGAATCTTTACTTGTCATGTGATCCATACATGGGTGGCCGCATGAAGAAGAAGCCTGATGGGATTAAACTTGGTTCTGTAAGTGTATTTGACCACCCATTTGATTCAATTTCATTTATTTTTTCTGCAAGTTTTGGTTTTGGCTTGGAAAGTTCAATGCTTTTTACAAATTGCTACTTCTAACATAGCAATCGATAGTTTAGCTATTGATAAATGAGTAGCCTCCAATTCCTTAAACGATTCGAGTTTTATGGCAGAATTCTGCTTCACCAATGGAGTCTTAAGTAAGATTGAGTTAATTGATTCAATTTTAGTTACAAATTGGTGTGATTTTCGCAGAGATTTTAAGTTTTTGATCCTCTGTTTTGGCCAGTATTGGACTGTACAATTGTATGGATATGTTACTGATGTTGGAATGTCGTATATGTAGCCTATAAGGGGACATGGTGTGTCTAAAGTGGTGGATTCTCGGCATCCAAACTTCAAGAAAGGAGACTTAGTTTGGGGTATAACTACATGGGAAGAATATAGTCTCATTGGATCACCAGATTCTCTTCATAAAATTGAACATACAGATGTGCCCCTTTCCTACTATACTGGAATTCTTGGTAACTTGACTTTACTTTTATCAAATTCATGTTACGGCTATTACCCTTTGAATTCTATCTGTTGTATGATTTAGGACCAAGCATCTCAATCCATTACATTTTTAGTTTGCCATCAAGTTAAAGTTTCTCTCCGATGAAAGTGCTGAATAGAGTAATTGGAGGTTTAATTTACTATTGATTGTGTGTTGTTATGAATGTAGTAATTCAAAACTTTTCCTCTGTCAATTTTGATCGCACATCTTACTCGTTCAAATCTATACCATATAGGTATGCCGGGTATGACAGCTTATGGTGGGTTTTTTGAGGTGTGCTCTCCGAAGAAAGGACAGTATGTCTTCGTATCAGCAGCATCTGGAGCAGTAGGTCAGCTTGTTGGGCAGTTTGCAAAATTATTGGGTTGCTATGTTGTTGGAAGTGCCGGAAGTAAAGAGAAGGTGAGTCCAACCCCTTCAGCATATGTATCAGTTTCAGTTATATGTGGTTACTATTTTCCCCTTGCATTACTGAATGAAGGCTTAATTTATGACGTAATTAATGTGTTATGAAGATATGGACTCTGCTTGACCAGAAGAGTGTGTCCAATTAACTGTCTTGGTTCATTTGCTTTACTGCAATTTCTTCTGCAAGGACTCGTTCTTTTAATGGGCTTTTATTGTTGACCCCAAAGAAAGAATGCTCATTACTTCAATTTTAAACTATTTGTATATTATTGCATTTACCTTGAATGCATGGTTAAGTGTCAACCAAGTATGGACATTGGAACTTTAATTCAATGAGGAAGGATTATTTCTCCTGTACTTTGTTGTTGATCTTTTAACAATGAACATTAGATAATTGATTTCCGCTTTTTGTGCACTGTTCAAGGAGTAGATAAGCCTGACACTTAGCAACCTAATTAACAACCACATTAACCAGTTCCTTTTCCTTTATTTCGCTTTCTTTAATCCCCATTATTCCCCAACATCAGGTTGATCTGCTGAAGAACAAATTTGGGTTTGATGATGCTTTCAACTATAAGGAGGAGCCGAACTTTGATGCAGCTTTGAAAAGGTATAGGTTGAATATATGTTTTGATTAAAATTTTAATTATAATTGCGTATTTATGAGTGAAGTTTTCTAAATTATTCTCAAGGAAAGAGGCAATGGTTTGGTTTAGGTGGAGCATGACAAACGCTGATCACTAACTGCGTAACATCCTTCGTTTTTCAGCTGCCTTAAAAACATCAGTCCATCAAATAACAAGTTTTCATATGGTGTATCAATCGGAAGTTGAGATGATTTTCATCTATTCTTTTATTTGAAGTTTCCTAAAAGTTGAATTTCGTCCAAATGTTGTGTTCTTTTTGACAGGTATTTTCCTGATGGCATTGACATTTACTTTGACAATGTTGGGGGAAAGATGCTTGATGCAGTGCTACTCAACATGAGGCCCTTTGGCCGCATTGCTGTGTGTGGGATGATCTCACAGTATGGCAGTGAGCAGTCCGGAGGTGTGCATAACCTAATGGCTCTTGTTGGGAAACAAGCTCGCATGGAAGGATTCCGGGCTGGTAACTATTATCATCTCTATCCAAAGTATCTAGAAATGGTTCTACCTCAAATCAGAGAAGGGAAGGTTGTGTATGTGGAAGACATAGCTGAAGGCCTTGAGAATGCTCCAGCAGCTATGGCTGGGCTATTCGTTGGACGCAATGTCGGGAAACAAGTAGTTGTAGTTGCTCGAGAATGATGCCTTCTGCATTCCCTTTTACCCTCAAAAGTTAGGTCACACGCAACATTATCCATTGTAGAAGCATCTTTTGTGCCAGCTTTCTTTCAGGGGGTTTGGAGAGATGTCCCATGTTTATCGTGTAACATGGATTTTTATGTCTGATGAATGTCCATTTTAGAGAAAGGAAGTTATGAACGAACAAGCTTGTATAACAAAAGTGCAGCTCAGCAATGCTGGTAAAATGGATGCACTTTCTCATAATTTTGATCCAAATAAGGGTTACTTATTTGGAATATCTTCTATGGTCTTAGGCTGTCCAATCAAATTTTATTAATGGGTACTAGGAGAGCATCAAAATGCTTTACACGAGACACCTAAGCTTATACAAATGACGTGGCAGTAGCCCCTAAAGTTGAAAAAATTTCCTAAATTTTCTTTATACATTTATGGTACGCAAGTAAAATATCATAAAACTCTCTCGTTGTACGGCCTCCCCAAGGCCCAAGGCCCCAAGAGTTTTTATTAGGCAATATCAATATAAGTAGCGGGCGTAATGGATATTTTAATCTATTAATAAAGGATAATGATATTTTAATCCAAATTTTTATTATAATTTATTGACTTAAATTTATAATTGTTAATCTTATAAAATATAATTGTTAAGATAGAAAGTCAACAAGATATATTTAATACTGTCAATTCATTAATCATCTCAACCATTAAATTTTGTATATCAATTATTAAAAAATTGTGTCTAGTCTTGTGTTAAAAATATTCCATCCCTTTAATCAATTAATGATCCCCGCTTTTAACTAAACTTTTATACTCTCTTACACTTCTTTTTTCTTTTAAATATTAATTTAATTTTCCTTTCCTATTTAAATGCTTATTTTCTTCTTTACTATTTAATTACAGATTTATCATTGCTATTTTATTATAGCGTTATTTACTTTTCTTTATCCCTTTTAAATAGTAATTTCTATTCTATTTTATCGTTTTTAAAATTTGATTTTTTATACATAGAAATTTACTTCTTCTCTCACCTTAACTTATCATATTTCTCTAGAATGAATTTGGCTCACTTTGAGAATCTATAAAAACCAACGAAACATATGAATTTTTCACATTTGATTTTATACATTAGAAAATGAAATTCCAAAAATATTTAATATAAAATCAATTATAAATGATTTTCAAGATTTAAAAAAATATATTGATTTCCATCTTGATATATAAAAATTTTAAGATTATCATTTTTTTTACCCTTTTTTACCTAATTATTAGAATGTAATTATTTTCTATTATTCTTTTAATAATAATTTTTATTCTGCCATTTACAATTTTGTTTTGTGTTCAAAGGGAAATTAATGGCTCCACCCCTGCCCCATTAATTTAACTTAGAAAGCATTAGACACCTATTTTTATATATAATTTGACCAGATTTGACTTTCACTGACCTCGTTTTGTCTTGATTTCTTTCCACTTAACTCCATTGATCTTGATTTGACTAGATGATATTAGATGGTTTTGGATATAATCCCATCATTTGATATTTCCAGTAAAAAGCGTGAATGTAGCCGTCAAACATTTTGCTTGGCCGCCTTTACATTCCACGTCCGCATTATTTAACGTTGATGAAGGATTGAAAATGAGAGGGCAAACCAAAAAGCAAGCATATGTATGCAGGCCATTTCCTTGACAAAGTTCATTAGCCTTTTTGTTTGGAAATGGGTCCCATTTTACAAGACAAATCCAATACTAATTAATTTGAGTCATATATCTAAATTTACTTGGCTTTGCCAACTGCTTTGTTTTTTAGTACCAAAAGTTCACATAAAAGTGATAAAATGAACTCAAAAATTGAGAAATTTCAAAAAATAATGAAAATACCTACTTTTTATTTGAATTTTATTTTTCCGGTTTCATATTAAAAAAATATTCTAAAAACCTGGAGCATTGTAGCAGAACCATAATTAATTAATTTCTATCAAAATTCTTGTATCATGATTAAGATGATAGTTAAATAATAATAATAATAATATAAAATAAGATAATATATGACAATTCATCCAATTAAATCTCAATTGCGATGAAAGATATAGACACATAGTATAAATGTGCAGTTCTATTCCATTATATTAATTTTAAAGTCTAACAAAAAAAAATTCATATAATCTTATTTTCTGAACCACATGTAATTAAATTAAAATTTCAAGAGAATATTTTGATATATACTAAATTGAAAAGAAAATTAATTAAAACTATTCCGAAATTTAAATTCTGAAAAAACCTAAACCATTGTTGTGCAAAATTATAAAAATTAGGCCTGAAAATCGACAATCAAAAGGTCAAAAACTTCTTAATTAAATAATAAAAACAAAATCAAAGTCAACGATTCTGTGAAACATATTTTCTAGTACGTGTAAATCATCAACGTGAGGGTCCACAGCTTAGAGCAATCTCGGAGGTTTCGACTTTCATGGCGAGGATCTAACTGTTTTGTTGGATTACGTGGCCGAATCTAATTCACGTAATATTTAATTCACTAAAAAGCTAATTTTAATGATTGGATGCATATTAAATAATTCTTTTTAAAATATTTTATACAAACACAAAGACCATTGTAAATTAAATATATAAATCACGATATAACAGCAGCTCAGATGCAAACTTTTAGAGTGAAGACAAATGGGTTATTAAATGAAGCACTTGACTTATATTATGTTTGATAATAAATATGGTATACATATTTTAAGAGTTTAAAAATTATATATTTTTATTACAATAATTTAATTCATCCTAGAAATTATATTTTATGATATTTTAATTACTTTTAAATATTCTAAAATAATTAAATAATATATGTAAAGATTAACTCAATAATCATGCTATATTTATGATTAAATTACAATTAACTTCTAAACCAAAATATTATCTTATTAACTTAGGTTATACAAAAAATTAATTATAAATAAGTTATAAATATCATATAATCACTAGCGGACGTAGGACTAAATTTTTAGGAGAGGTGAGTTATTTAAAAATTATATTGATAAATTAATTTCAAAAAATATACTAATCAAAAACTATATAATAAAAAATAAAAATAATATTATTAATATCAATAACATGTAAAAGTATAATAACTAAATTAAAATTGTATTAATTTAGTCATATATTAAAAAGGAACTCGAACATTTTTTCATATCTCAAATAATTAATTCTATGCTAAATTTTTGTGCAATTCCTCTTTAACAATTAAAGCGTTAGTGTGGCATTCATCTTACATTTTGTTAAAAAACTTAGTCTTGTCTGTATGCAGCTACTTTCCTATTTACTTATTATATAGCATAAGAATTATTCCTTTAATAAGAAACTTGTTTATACAAAAAAATTATTTAATTATGAAGTATTATTTATTATTTAAAAATAATTAATTAATTAATATAATAAAAATAAAACAGTCGTTGATCTATCAATTCAAAATATCGATTAGGGTGTGTTCTTTTATGAATTTAGTGTTTTTGTTTTCAATTGAATTTAGGAATATGTGGTTAATTTTGAATTATTTTAAATTTTGAAAAGAATATGTGGTTGAGAATGAATGTAAATTATATGAAAAAATATGCAACACAGAAAACATGATTTAGATTCATAAAAGAACAGAGTCTTATATTCTTACATGAATCTTCTTAGGTGACAATTCTGGATAGTTCGGAATCATAAAAACCAATATATACTATTTATATAATATAATATTTAAAAAAGGATTTAGTAACACTTTTTTCGACCTGATGGGCCCAACCCCTTAGGCCTAAGCTATGGTCCGCTAATTTTTACTCAATTTCAATTAATTTGATTTTATAGAGAGTTAAAGAGCTTACGTAGAACTTTCTATCGTCCAATTCAACAATTTTCAGACTGCATATAGTAGATGTAAAATGGTTGCAATATCATAAAGGGACTCTAAATGATGGATCCACCATTTTCAGAATGAACAAGTTCCCTCTATCTCCCCTTGAAATTCTAAAAGATCACACACAATAGGATCAAATGTAAATTATTTAAATGTTTATATCAAAATAAAATTAAAAAAAAAATGAGACGGAAAGCGTTAAAAGATGTGCTTGGAGTATATTGGAAATTAAACATAGATTGTGAAAGCTGTAAATTGCAGTCTGAGATAAATTTGGATATAAGAAATTGGGTAGCAAACGGCGCATGGGTGTTTGTTCTTGTACAGCATAATCAAAACTGATTTACAAGTTCAAAAGAATCAAGAAGACATAATGGGATTGCATAATAGTTAACTACATTGCTTAACAAGAATGTGTTTATTATAGAATCTAAGATGATTCAAAACTTTGTTTATATGGTTAAAACTTAAGAAAATTAGGATCAATTTGAGAATATTACTACGAAATTAATTTTTTAGTACTGTTGAAGTAATTATTTTACCCAAAAGGAAATCTAATAGTCGAAGATACGCAAGTGCTGTACATCAACAGTGGATGGCTTGTCTTCTTTTTTTTTTTTTTTTAAATCTTTATATTCTCACACATAAAAGTTTTCCCATCAGCTGACGCCATTGCTGACACAAAGCCTCTGAACTCATCGTCAAACACCAAATTGAAAATTGGTAAATGCCTATTATTTATAAAATAAAAAAAATTATTTCATTAGAATATATTGTTTTCTTTTTTAAGGAATATTTAATTGATTAAATATAATAAAAAAATTTGCAGACTTATCAATTTAAAATGATAATTTTAACCTCATTTGAATTTAGTTATATAAAAATTCTGGAAAGTTCAAAACTGTAAAATCCAATATATACTATTTATATAATATAATATTTAAAAGAGAATTTAATAACATTTTTTAAGTTCCATGGGACTCGAGTGCCCTTAGGCTTATGCTATGGTAAACTAATTGTTGCTCAATTTCAATTAATTTTGATTTATAAAGAATTAAAACAGCTTTATATAGAACTTTTTATGTTCCAAAAATCCAACTAAAATTACCAAATATATTAACATAAATTAAACTTGTAAAGGTAATTTTATTATTAGAATTGTTTATAGTACTTTTGGAAATAATTTCTTTTCCTTTTTTTAAAGAAGAAAGAGAAATAATAGAATATGCAACATTTACTCTTCAATCCATTATCATTTATCAGAAGTGACCGACCTTCTCGAACAGCTTCAGCTTTTGAAGCTTTTGTTCACAATTTTCACACTCTTTACTCGCAACAACTGTTGACTAGCTGTTACGTAACAAGGCTTCCCATTTCCGCATCCAATCCATTTCTCTCTATAAATACTCCTCAACCTTCTACACCATTCTTCCATTTTCATCTCTCAAGTTGTTTCCACATAAAAAAAAAAAAAAAAAAAAGAGTTAACTAAAGTTGGTGTACAAGCTGCTGCAACAATGGCAAGTTCTGAAGAAGTTGTGAGCAACAAGCAGGTGGTGCTGAACAACTACGTGACAGGTTTACCTAAGGAATCTGACATGCGTGTGATCACTGGTAGCATAAAGCTGAAGGTGCCTGAAGGGTCTAAAGATGCTGTTTTGTTGAAGAATCTTTACCTTTCTTGTGATCCTTACATGAGAGGACGTATGAGCAAGCTTGATAAGCCTTCATTTGTTGCTTCTTTTGAGCCTGGTTCGGTTAGTTTTCTTTTTATTAATCCAATACCCTTCTCTTGGTTTTGTATATGATGGATTTTTTCGAACGCATTTTGGAGAATTTTGAATGGTAAATATTGGTGGGGTTGGGTTGAATTCTTTGAAAGAGTTTCATGTGAAGGAGAATTGTAGTTGAATTGTTATTTTGGTTCAATTTTGGTAAAGTTTTTAATAGATTTTTTTTTTTTTTGTTTTAAAGAATGTATTTTTGAGAGTTCATTAGGAGAATTGTTGGTGTGCATGTGTTATTTGAAGAACTTAATTGTCATCTAAAGGACAATTTTAGTTGAAGTTATGTTATAATATGGAGTAGAAGGTGAAATTGTTGAATTTTTGAGATAGATAGTTGGGAAATTTAATAAAGTTTTAGTCGAAATTTTGCACGATTTTAGAAGATTTTGAGGAAAACTTTCAAAATTTCAAAGGAGATCATAGACGATCTTGAAAATAAATGAAGTCCCACTTGTAGTTTAATTGGACCTTGAGGAAGTTTAAGGAATTTTTTTCTTGGACAAAAGGGAAGTTGAGGTTGATTTATCTTCTAAATGGAGGGAATTAAGGTTCCGGATTAGGGCCCAACAATAGTAAGATTACAACCCAACAATAGTACTAAGCTTGCCCTTTGAGAGTGCCCTCACATGTAATGTTGGCCAGACGGTTTGTGCAAAATCGAAAAGTACATACAGACAACAAACTGGTCTGCTTTACCGATTGATCCAAAAGTCATATTAGGGATAATAGTACTAAGCTTGCCTCTGCAATAATCCCCATATCTGCACAATCTCTTCCAATGCCATGCATAGACCAGTATGGTTCAATGGCCTTGGCCTGTAGAACATTTGATATTGCTCTACAATGGCCATATTTTTTGTTAAGCACTTATGACTAGCTCTCTAATTAGGATGACGAAAGGAAATGGAAAGTACCCAGATGAAAATATTATAATTTGACTGAATCTTAAGTGGCTTCTTCTCTTCATTTATGCTTGATTCTCTTATTTTATTATGTTAAATTGTTTGTTTAATCCGGTTACTACCTGATATTATGCAGCCTCTGAATGGATATGGAGTGGCTAAAGTTTTGGATTCCTCACATCCAAGTTATAAGCCAGGTGAATTGGTTTGGGGGTTTACAGGGTGGGAAGAGTATACTCTCGTTACAGCACCACAACTTCTCATTAAAATCCTGCATACAGATGTCCCCCTTTCCTATTACACAGGGATTCTTGGTAAGTTGTTCCAAAGTTGTCAAATTCAAATACTTTGTTGCATAAACACAAGAATCTTACCCTCTTGTAAATGCAAACTTAAATGTTGATTTGTAATCAATACTATGTCATAGTAGCAAAAATTTTTTGCTAAGCCATTTTGTCATTGTTTTCGCTAATGGTAAATGCTTATCTGATTGTTGAGGATTTTACTTCTTATTATAGGTATGCCGGGTGTGACTGCTTATGCTGGTTTCCATGAGGTTTGCACTCCTAAGAAAGGAGAGTTTGTCTTTGTATCTGCAGCATCTGGAGCAGTTGGGCAGCTTGTTGGGCAGTTTGCGAAATTGGCAGGTTGCTATGTTGTTGGAAGTGCTGGAAGCAAAGAAAAAGTGAGTTTGCACTCTTAAAGCTCTCAGTAAAGCACCATATCTTCCATTAGAATTATACACAACATAAACCCAATGTTCCACTGAGCGTAGACACTAGACCTTTAATCTCCAAGGGACAAAGTTTCTTACTACATTGATGATTTTTCTTTAACAAATGTCAGATGGTTGGTTTGAGCTTGTAATACTAATATCATGTGATTGTTTTATAATATTTTATTGAGTGGTTGAGCCCAAATTAGAAACCTCACAGTATTACCCGGCTTCTTTTTCTTGACTTACCTATGTTTTTCTTTTATGATTTTCTTAATTCAAGGTTGATCTATTGAGGAACAAATTTGGGTTTAATGGGGCTTTTAATTACAAGGAAGAGCCAGACTTGGACGCAGCTCTCAAAAGGTCAGCAGTAACATATGCTTTAACAATATTTCTCACTTCACTGGTATAAAGCTTTGAGTAACAGGACATATAGCTCAGTTATTATGCTTTGAAATTTCATTGCACTTAAATTCTCAATTGCGAAATGTAGCTTAAATAAGTAATAAATTTGACTTTCAAATGCCTAAATCATGTTTTGGAAGGATATTCAAACTTGCAGCTAATGTAAATGTCGGTGTTTTGTGAATCAAGCTGATTTTTCCCCCTCTCTTCTGTTATTAAAGTTTTTTATAAGTCATATCGTTTTGTTTTTCCAGGTACTTCCCTGAAGGGATTGACATCTATTTCGAAAATGTTGGTGGAAAAATGCTTGATGGAGTGCTACTCAACATGAGGCTTCGTGGTCGCATAGCTGTGTGTGGGATGGTCTCACAGTATAACCTCGACAAACCTGAAGGCGTGCACAACTTAATGCAAGTAGTTGGGAAACGGATACGCATGGAAGGATTTCTGGCTGGCGATTACTATCACCTCTATCCAAAATTCTTGGAACTGGTTATTCCTGCCATCAAAAACGGAAAAATGGTATACGTGGAAGACATAGCTGAAGGCCTTGAGAGTGCGCCAGCAGCTTTGGTCGGGCTCTTCACTGGCCGGAATGTTGGGAAACAACTAGTTGCTGTTGCTCGTGAATAATTTCATACCGTAAATGCAGTGTGTCATGTACTTTCAGCGGTTCTGTGAGGATATGTCATGGCCGTGTGTTAACATGAATTTTGTTTTTTTAGTAACGGTATTCAGGTAGATATCAGAGAACTCGAAACAGGTATATGTTACAAGTTTCCCACTAAATAAATGGCAAGAAAGGTTGTATATCATATCTTTACCAATTAATTCTCAAGAATGAACATAATGTTGCATTCTTTGAAATTCTGAAACTTTATTGGTAACACACAAAACTCCTAGATGGGAATGTATCATTTCATTGTATGTTTCCTGCTTCTTCAGTAGCAAGAAATATTTATAGAAAACTCGTAAAAGGGAGAAAAAAAAGTTAATAAAAGATATTTCAAGATCTGATTTCTGAAACATTAGTTTGTGCTTTAAATTAGAGATATGGCTGACTGCATAATTTGAAGTTGGTTTTTTTGCACACTGACGAGGTTGAAATAAACAAATCTTGGTTTGAAGAGTAAAATATAACCATAATGTTACAAGGATTCAAAAGGAGAAGCAGAATCTGAAATAAATTGAACATGAAAGATTATGTGCCAATGATTTTAGCCTCCAATGGGTGTAACGCTAAGTTACCAAAATTATTGGATCATAGTCCAACTAGAAAGTACGACTCCATGTTGAAGCAAATATATGTTTCACTATTTTCTTTTACTAACTAAATTGGAAGTGCATACCACTTTCAAAACACAGCTGACCATGAACTGAAAGTAAAGAGCAATTAACATGAAATCCAAACCAACAAAATCCACAAAAATAAACATGCCATGATGTATGAAAACTTACAAAATTTCCTTTGTGCAGACAAGCACATATAAGTATAAACAACTAACTTCCCCCAAAGTCCTCAAATTATAGAGGAAATGAATACCCACGAAGAATTTTGGAATCCACACCCGATTCACGAACCAATGCTATTCGTCCTGTTCGTGCCACCTACAAAAGGAAAGGCAGAAATGTCTCTGAAAATGATGAATATTTATGACAAAGCATGGAAGTAATATTTTGCAGATAAAAGAATAAATGACCCTATTAGTGGAGAGAAAAAGCATTAAGATAAAAAAGCTATTTAAAAACAATTTGAGTTCATTAGATTAAGAGCTCGACTAGACCCATTACAAACAGCTGGAAACACTTCAATCACCACAAGCTTCCCTTAAGTGGTCAAAATGCAAACCCACTAAGGGCTGCTAAGATATTTATTAGCACAAAAAGATAAAGATAAAGATAATATGAGAGCTGACACTCCCCATGCATCTAAATACTATTTTGAAAGTCTTAATCCAACTAAAGATTTTAAAACCACAAGACTTACCTCACAAATGCCATAAGGCTCTAACAATCTTTGCAGTGCTACCATTTTGTCTAAATCTCCTGTAAGCTGGAACAAGAATTAAAAGTAGATTATCAGTATTCATGCAAAGGATTGAAGCTAGAGGAAGATATCAGAGAAAGGCATCTAGATCAATTAAGATTAAGCCATTTAGACTGCCACAACCATAGCAGACTGCATGAAGCAAACGCAAAGTCAACTAATATCAAAATTCAAGCAATACTTTTCTTGTATACTGCACATTAATATTAGCCTTCCATAAATATAGCATTGAAAGAAGTTGAAAGAAATGATATTGTGATGCCTAAATGGAAATTCATGTCAACCAGAAGGGAAGTATTACCTCAAGGGTAATTGTATGATCAGATACGTCAACAGCTTTGGCCCTAAATATGCTTGCAATGTCAAGGACATCTCGTCGAGCAGCAGTGTTTACAGCAATCTTGATCAACATCAATTCCCGTTCGGCAAATGGCAAGTGAGTAAGATCCCGAACCTGAGAAGTCAACACTTAAAAGTTTGTAAACTCATAGACTTGTATAATAAGCTCCTATCCCATGTATCTTAAAGCAAGAGGATTGTAAACTACAACAAATTAGCCCTGTCTAGCCAAAGCAGAGCAAAATCATAGTTTAGGATGGTCAGATCAATTACCATTACAATGAGGTAGCAAAAGTTTCTCAATGTCAAAAAATTAGGAAAACAAGGAAAATGTATGGTTCAAACGTATGGAAAGGGTACAGAAATGGTTAATCTCATACATAGGCCCATCTTGAGAGGAACCAGTAACATGAAACACATTCAAGAATGAGAAGTGTTCGCATTTAAAATCTCCTAACTACAAATGAATAATCAAGGTTGTTATAACCAGAAGGTTATTTTGAATTAAAATGCAAGTAACAAAAAGACATGAAACCATAAATGCTGCTTTTAATAAAGTAAGATCATCCTTCATTACTGAGTTCTCACCTCATGTAGATCTATTAGCTTACAAAGTTGCTGCACCAACTTGCTAATTGATTCATCTGTACCAGGAACAACAGTTGTAATTCGTGAGAGTCCCTCAGTTTCTGCATGTCCAACGGCCAAACTCTGATGACAAGAACATAACGGAGCAGATAAGTGATCCTTGAGTGGAAACATAGAACACGACAGAGCAAAAATATAACATCATATATACCTGAATGTTGTAGCCCCTTCGAGCAAAAACCCCTGTAACAATGTTGAGAACTCCTGGACAATCAGTTACAATCATGGACAAAGTATGCGATCGGAGTCCACTTGTCTGGAAAACATTAACCAAAAGCTTTAATGAGGGTCCATAAGTTACTAAGTGGCCTCCACCTCTCAGATCCTAAGATTGATAAATAGATGAAGTACTACAAAGTTTAGTCTTATCCATCCTTTCTAGTTCTACTGGAAACATCCAGGGCTCTTCTGTGCTCCAGATAGAATCTGCAAATTGTCTTCGGGTATGAAACTAGCACATCCTTAAAAGTCAAGACTCATTCACAAAAAGTAAAATAAAATTCACTGGCAATAAGATCTTTTACATTATTCAATAGGAAAAGGGGGGGAGGAGAGAGAGAGAGAGAGAGAGAGAGTGCAAGGATTGATTAAATCTTCACAAATGGAACCATTGTCATAAGCACATTTACTCCAAAGTAAGCAGAATTCTTCAAGAGATTTCTTGTTTATCCCTTTTCGTGTAAAGTAATGAATAAAATTCAAGCTTCGTACTAGAGCTAGCCATAAACCCTTTTCTTTTGGTGTTTGATCAAAAATCTCAAGAATTGAACCCAATTCTAACAGGAACAGAGCACTCAGACATAAAAAATAAAATAAAATAAAGCTATGGAGTTAGTGCCCTAGAAGGAAAGAAGAGATCAAAGAAGTTTAGGCAGTGAAAGGTTTTCTTACATCTTCATCATTGAGAACACCCCAGTGAGCATCAAGAACATGATTGAAAGTAACAACATCAGATGACTCCACAGGATAAACATCACCCTTCAAGAAATCAGAAAACATATCAAACACTGAACCCACAGTTACAGTGATATTCAATTAAGAAACAATAAACAACGCAAGATTGTACATATGCAGCAAAAAGAAAGGGATTAATTTCAATTTGAATTCTACCAACATAAAAATAGTGAATCTATGGTTTCATGATGGACAAGTATAGGAATGAAAAAAGTCGAACCATAAAATTCTATGTAATAAGGACATTAACAGATAAAAGGTGTCCAACATAAGTATAACACAATTGACATGGCAGAAATGTAAAATTAAGTAGATAGACAGTAAGACTCATCATTCTATAGGTCTCCAGTAGTTGTTGAGAAATTCAAGCAGAGAAATACCCTCCCTACCAAAAAGGAAACATCCAGAACCCGCTCAATTCTTAATTCTTTTATACCTCTCCACTCTTCATTTTTTCTTTATTGGTTCTACTCTGTCTTCTTTCTCATTTCTTCCGGCCCCCCTAACCTTCTGCTAACTTTCCTACATCACGTTTATTGTTGAAAAAGCATAAGAACTAAAGTTGTTCATATTATCCAGACAGTGAAGTACATGCACCGAAAGTAGATAAAGATTCAGGTGCAGTAAAACTACCTAATTTCTTAAAAATTGCCTAATTCATTGCAGGATAGACTCTGAATTAGATTGGTTAAAGTATTATGGCATATGACTGGACATAACACAATCCCTTTTACTCTTAATTCTTGTGTAAGCACATATGAATTGTTCATGACAAGGTTAGCACCATTACCAGTAGCGTTTCAACAACGTCCAACAGAGTTTTCATTACTGTATCCACAAGAGAGAGCGCATATGCCAGTTTTAGAATTTCATACCCAAAACCAAATATGATATTAAAAAAAAAAAAAAAAAAAAGTTTACCTGATAAACAAGCTCATATAGAAAATAAAAGATAGACATGGCAGACTACGATGAAATTATTGAATGCAACTTCAAAAAAGTACATACCCCTACAGACATATCATTTCCCCTGACACGTGCTTTATCTTCTGCCGCCATGAGACCATTAACAGATGCTGGGTTTATAAGATCAGGGTACGAAGCTGCTGAAAATCGCCAAAATGGAGCTGATGCACCCATTTTTTCCCTTCTCAAGGCAATCTACTTGGAGCAATAGGCTCAAAAGTCAACACATGAATTTTTTACCTTTTTTCTTTTTTCATTTAACCAGTAAGACGAACCAACATATAACTTTGCAACTAAACTTTTCAGAAAAATAACATGCATTTCTAGACTTCTGAAAAAGGGTAGCTTTAACATGTGCCCAAAGTGTAATTTCTCTTGCATACATTGTAGTTCCTTATAAAAATCATTTTTAAAGTCCATTCAATAATTCTTAATTGATAAAGTACTTCTTTCGATGACTTTTAATCATTAAATACAATTTTCAAAGAAATTACACAGTTTGCCAGGTTTTAACATGTGCCCTTAAAAAAATGTTGTTTTAACGAAATGCCAATATAAGAAAGCTACTGTGAGGAACCTACAAACAAGAAAAAGATCAAATAAATATTTCGAAGGGAAGTTTACAACCTTTCCAGTTCTAGCGATTTCTCGAATTCCAAACTTGCTTAAATTCCTTTGTACAGCAACCATCTTCCCTGGATCTCCAGTTACCTGGATTACACAAAAACAATATATTACAATGAATGAGTAATTTGACAATAAATTTGCAGTTCATTCTAGAGATTTGCAATTCAGAAAGCACTATAGGCTTGGAAATTATTTGACAAGGCCAAGGTTGAAATCGAGGTCCAAGCAGAAGATCAAAATCATATTACTATGGGATCTACCTTTTTTTTTGTGTCTTTTGTTTATTTTGGTTGACCACTTCAGCTCTTACTTCTTAACGAAGAGAAAACCAAGATTTTGTTAAGCGTTTACATTGTTCAAGTCAAAACTGATCAAAACGCCTAAGACGTTACTATTGTAAATACCGTACAATGCCTCACTAGCAGCACCATCAAAACCACCCTTTCATGTATTTAAACAGAAATAACAAATCATGCAAGAACATGAGGGGGGCTGGCATTATGTAACATGCCATACCTTACTAACTATGCTACAAGCTCTAGTACTCCCATTATGTTTTGAACAAGAGTAACATGTCAATCCAAGATTCCCAGTCATATCACTTGGTCAAAGCAAAAATACAAATATTGTTAAAACAAGGTCACATCTCAAAAATCATACCAAGTCAAAACCAGCATCTTCCTCAGCAAATCTCGATCTAATTTCAGTAAATGTTTGTGTATCATTATATAATTGTCATGTACTATTATAGATTTACATATGGCGAGGCTGATGCAAAATCAAGTTCTTTCTTCCAATCATTTTCGTAGAGTCATAAAAATTAAATTACATGCTAAATTCCCCTTTGCATATGAAGCATTAATGTGCAATGAAATTTGTGTGATAGGAAGCACAGTGAATGTCTAAAGAAGGATTACAGCAAAAGTGTACCAAGCATCACCTCAATTGTTAGTGAGTGTTCTGAGATATCCACAATTTTCGCCCTGAATATGTCTACCAACCACATGATCTGAAGATAACACCAAGAAATAAATTCATGTAATCAGAGAAAATGAAAATAAATAAACAAATAATAAACTGCAAAGACTTTTGTCAAACCCTCAATGGTCAATGATGAGATAAAAATTACATAGCTACCTCAGCACGGTACTCTGGATCCGCATTCACTTTTATAAGCATTAGTTCACGTTCTACCTGGGGCTCATTCGAGAGATCTTCGACCTGATAGTCAGGGTTGAACATAACAGTCAAGAAATCAACCATACCACAAACAATTACTTTGAAGGCAGATAAAACACGGAAAAGCTACACAACACAAATTAATAAATAGAACTTTAACGAAAAAATGCATCATTAAATCATAAACTTAAGAAAGAAATTTACAACAAACAACTAAATTTCAAAGGGGAGATTCTAGTATAATATTATGACCTTCAAAACATTAACAAGTTTCTGAAGCTGCTCCATAACTTGCTGCAGCACCTTTTCAGTTCCAGAGACAACTATAGTGAAGAGTGCCTTGTCCTTGTTTAAACCAACGGCAAGGGACTCAATGTTATATCCCCTCCTTGCAAAGACTCCAGCAATCCGATTTATCATTCCACTTTCATCCCCGACAAACACTGAAATCGTGTGCCGTCTCACTCTGGATTCATAAAATTAGCAACAGAGAATCAAGAAAACCATGTAAAGATGACTTTGTAAGCTGATGCTACAAAATGAGGTGGAAAACTCAACAGCAAGGAAACAGAAGTACACATCGACATAAGAAAATACCCAAAACCAAGACAAAAACTTTAAATTAAAAAGGGTTATTTGTATACTTCATTAACACATCAACTTATGAGTTCAACATATACTATCTACAACCAGGACCAATAAAATTTACAAGAAATCAACTATGATTATTTCCCACCATGATTCTGCCAAATCTCAATGGGGAAGTTCATTGCAATCTATCCTATATTATACATATAAAATCAATATATAACCTTTCCAAAGAATTAACTTGTCCCAATATAAACTTGATACCAACATGCAATCTCAAAACTCAAAAACTAGCCTGACTACGCATACATATATGGCAGGAAAAGAAACAAAATTTAATGTAAAAAATGAAAGAGGAAGTGATGACAATACTTAGGGCGGGTCGTGGAAGGGGCAGTGAATGATTTCTCAGCGAGTTTCTCATCGACACTCCTTGCAGATAGCAGCAGTTTCTTGTGCTGGCGGGCGGTCTTGATAGATTTTGAGAGTGAACCCGGAACTGTTTGTGGGAAAGTTAAAGATTTTGAGAAAGGGAGATTGAGATCAGAGTTAAAGAGAGGTTTGCAAAACTGGGTTGGTGTTGTTGGGGTGTGGACTGTTGAAAGGGCGGCCATGAGAGGAAGGAAGTGAGGGAGGGAGCGTTGAAGAGAGTTTGGAAAGAAGCGAGAGGAAGCGGTGACCGGTGTTTTCAGTTCCTGAGCGTCATCATACACGTAGGATGCTTTTTAGTAAAATAACTCCATACTACACTTTCACGAGGATAATTATCCCCGAATGCCCTCAAAAAACAGTAGGGCTTTTACCGTTTTTGGCTATTTGGCCAACTCTAATCCCAAGGTGTCCTTAAAAACAGTCAAGGTTTTTACCCTTTTGGGCTATTTGACCACCTCAAAATCTCCTCCAAAGGAGGGTTTAGGAGTTTCACCCTTATTGGCAAACTTTAAGAATATTTTAGTTTAGAGGGAGAGAGGATCTTTAAGAAGGAATTTTTTTGATACAAAATTAGATACAAATTTATGGTTATTGATTTCACAAAATTTAATTGTTTTGTATCAAAAAATTTGTGTTAAAAGATTCATTCTCTTTATCTATATAAAAGTTATAAACATGTGTATATAAATTATAAGTATTTGCCTAAATTCTGTATTAAAGATAAAAGGTTTAAAACATTTTTTATACCTCATGAGTTACAAATATTAATTTGAGATTAATTTCAAGAGTTATAAATATAATAAAAACATGGTTACAAAACTTATTATTTGTAAGTTACATCTTTTTATTAATAATTTTATGGTTTAGTAGTTATAAGAGAGTTAATTTCTAAGATACCTAACTATTAGATCCTAAATAAAAAGTTTTAATGTTCTAACACGATGACAATATACTTGAGTATTTTCTCTTTGTTTGTTAGTAACTACAACATATAGAGAGAGTTATTTTCTTGAAACTGTAATATATAGAAACAGGTTATTTTCTTGCAATGATCATGCTCATTAAAGAGAAAGGTTGTGAGCATATTGTATCTATAACCAACCTTTCTTATTTTGCAAAATATCATTGGATGAATAAAAAATAAAAATGAATGGAAGAGATTAATTGCATGACTTGTTAATTATTCATATACTAATATTTTGTCTTGTAAAAATAATTGGTTATAAATGAATTATAGATGTAATATTATTCAATTATTAATTTTACTAATTTTTACAAGGAGTGTTATCATTTTAAACGTCAAAATCTCTCTTTAAGCCCCACTTTAATTAAAAATAGAGTTAAAAGTATCTTTCAAATATAAATAACTAAAAAAGACCTTGACAATTTTAAGTATATCCAATATGATATTCTAACAATTATTACATTTAAAAAATTTTCCCTTTAACTCTTCAATACCTAATTTGAATTTAATATTTTATGTTTATAAAATAATTTTGAAATGATGGATGATAAATTCAAATATTAGAATTACAATCATGAGAAATAAGTTGTTATTTTGATTTTAATACACCTTTTTTTAAATATATTTTGTTCAGTTGGTACAAAATGAAACCAAACTGAACATTTTCATTTTGTTTTGTTAAACATAGAAGAACAAATAAGTCTTGTGTGTATTTAAATAGTAGTATTGTTTATAAGAATATGATTTAAGTATACTTCATAAAAATCCTATAAAAAATAAAGCTTTAAATATATGCCTACCTCATAAAAGAGTAAAAACCTAAATAAATAGCTTCTAATTCTTAGAAATTAAAAAAAATTATTTGAAATGATTTTGAATAAGGAGAGGATAAGAAAAATTTAATAAACTATGAGTTATATAGATAAATTTAATTTGAAAATACGTAAGAAGCATAATTATACTATTATATATAAAATATCTATAAATTATATTCTTAAATAATTTTTAATTAAAGTAGGACTCAGAAAAAGATTTTAAGGCTTAAATAACAATACTGTTTTACCAATCTCATAGCGTTTTTTATGTTCAATGAGGTTTCAAAAACATTTGGGTCCAGAAGCCCAGCCTTGGCCCAATCTCCGGCCCTATACGATTCTGTCAGTCCTAGTCTCCTTCATCTTCCCCAATTCAATTTTTACATTTTCACTTCTCTCTTCACGTTTCTACAAGCAATCTGCAGCGCCATAAGTGACTGAAGCTGCATTGCAGCGATTGCTCATCTCCAAGTCGTCGTCGGTAAGCCCCTCTCATCTTCTCTCATCTAGTTTCTTATTCAAGTTGCAGATGTTAAAAGTTATTTTACGTAGGTTTGAATCTCTATTGGCTGACTCAAATATTAAAATTCCGATTTTTGCTAATTTTATTCATCAAGATCGCAGATTTTTAAGATTTTTATGTTTTGGATGCTAGGTTTTCTTCAGTTTTTCATGATCTTAGGTTGTTGTTTCTGTTAGGGTTTTGCTAGGGTTTTGATGGGGCTTGTCAGTTTTTCTAGTTGGGGATGAATTGACTCTTTAAAATTTCAATGACTAGATTGAGCTCATGCAAATCTTCAAGGAGTGAAATGATGTAAATGAAATTTGAATGAATAACTAAGTTGAATTTTGAATGAAATTTGGAAGATATATTATACTTGATATATTTTACTGATATTGGAGGGTGTTGAGATTTATGATCTTGACGATGTCGATTTTGAGTTTCAGGGAAATTTTCATGGTAGAGAATAGATATTAGAAGTGTGGAATACACAGAGAGAATTCTACGGAAATGGCTCTGTGCAAAATACGTGCAGCTTCATCTACCTTCAGCAGGCTTGTCCGGCACTCCATTCTTAGCAACGGCAATATCAATGATTATCGATATTTGTCCACTGGTACAGTTTTATTTTATATTGCCCACAATCAGTAATTGGAAATTCGTAAGTTTGAACTATGTTATATAGGCTTTGTGTTGCTGCAGAAACTGAATCACTGCGAGAGAAGATGATGAGGCAGATGGCTCATCTTGACATAAATTCCCAAGTGGGAAGTTGCATGCCGCTCGCTAATATGCGTATTGGGACCATCATCCACAACATTGAGGTCAACCCAGGTCAAGGTGGCAAGCTAGTTCGCTCTGCTGGAACTAGTGCCAAGATTTTGAAAGAACCAACTTCAAGATACTGTTTGGTGAGGCTACCTTCGGGTGATGAGAAGTTGATTGACTCTCGTTGCCGTGCTACTATTGGTACAGTGTCCAACCCCAGTCATGGGACTAAGAAGCTTAGGAAGGCTGGTCAAAGCCGGTGGTTGGGTCGAAGACCTGTGGTTAGAGGAGTTGCCATGAACCCAGTTGATCATCCTCATGGTGGAGGTGAGGGTCGGAGCAAAAGTAGTGGTAATCATGGAAGGTGTTCACTTACTCCTTGGGGCAAGCCTTGTAAGTCTGGATATAAGACTGCATCTCCAAAGAGGAAAAAGTAAATTGTGTGTTTCGTCCCATTCTCCGCGGAGCTTGATTTTAGAACCTTTCGTTGATCATCAATAAGATTTAAGTTTGATTTTGGATCAAGTGTTTTTTAGTCTAGTTATTTGAAATGCAAGTGTGCTTGTTTTAGATGGTTAAATTAATCTTACACCATACTCTTCTTTCATTTTAGTTGACTACTTCATTTTTGCTCTTTGAATATTCTGCAATCAGTAATATTCTGATTAGTGCAGGACAGTGATGATAAGTGCGCCTTTTTTCAGATATAGAATAGTTGCAGAAATGTTGTTCCAATTTCCATTACTTGCTATTTAAACTATTCATTTTTAATGTTTGTTTATAATTTACTCTATCTCTGATGCATGGTTTTTATTGTTTACTTCTGTCTTTGTGTTTCAGGAAGTTAATGAAGTACATTTAATGTTGCGTGTCATGTTTTTCAGAGATCAACTGCTCAATTGTGACTGTTGAAATTGTTTTCTATTTATTTTTATTTAAAATAAAAAAGTGAAGACTTGAATGTTTGCTAGATTTTGAAGGATTAGGTATTGGCAAATTTGTATTGTATTCTGGAACATATTCTGTGAGGGATTTGAGGATAAGCACATATACTAAACCATGAAAGGTGTTTCGTCTCCGTGTTCAAAATCTTTCTATAGACTGACTTAAGTTTTACGCTATAGATTTTATCTTTTTATTTTAGAATTTTTTGTATCAAAATGACAACGAAAGATTTGATAGAGATATATTTGGCAATGTGTTTTGTAATGATAATGCGTTGCAAAAGTGAAAAGAGCAAGAGAGAATGAAGAAAACAACTTTTTGATGTTTTTCATAAAGCAAAACTTCTTTTGAGAATAATGCATTGTTGAATTTTTACTTTTAGCTGCATGTTTTTTTCCTTTTTTAAAATAAAACAACTAATCAAATGAAAGAGTTGTTCTATTTAATGTTCTAACTTTTTAGTCCCCACATTGAAACTCACTATAAAGAAAACCGTTGAGAGCACCATCCACCTTGACTTTGATATCACAATATCTTAGTGAGAACTCATAGATTCTATAAGTTAATTGATCATAAAAAGTAGGATTGATTAGATGTATTTACAATTTTGACGTTCCATGATCTTTGAGACCTCACATTATTTTTCTTGTAAATTTTTCATTTGATTTTGTTAAGAGTTCTGTGTTCACTATGAACCATCTTCCTTTTTGGCTCAATATTTTTTTTGGGGTAAAATTTGCTTCTATTTTGTTGACAGTTTGGGTATGTAACTTTCAGGTTTTGGGGTGTTGATTTTGTGATTGACTACTGCAAAGGAAAGTTGTTCTTTGTCTTTCAAAGTCTTAAATTAATTATTTAGAACTTTTTTTAATCCTCATTAATAATTTTATTTTACAGTAAATTTGTCAAAAAATATAAAAACAAAAATGGGCCTGAAGAATTACAAAGTAGGTGTTTAATAGAATTACTCCAAATGAAAACATGAAAAATGGTTTCAACCTATTTGAGTTTGTGGAACTAACCAGCCCAAATACTAAGCTGAAATTTAGCTGTGCTTGCTGTGCTTACTGGCCATTTGTACTTGTACTAAAGGTTAAATGCTTTCCTGGGACAATAAGATCAAAGCATCATCTGAAAAAGTAGTTACTTGGTTCGTGCTAAAATTAATATAAAGAACCAAAGCCTTTGCACAAGATTTTCATTTTGTTTGATGAGCTTGACTTGCTCTAAACTCCTCGGTAGAGCTAGAGATTGCTAGCATCTTCTTGGTCCCAACAAGTACTTTTCATGCTAAGACTTGGTGTTGGTTAAGTAATTGTCAGACATGTTTTTATGCTTATGCTCTAATATTTGGTTAAAAAAACATTTAGAATTAAGAAAAGCACTTAAAATGTTGTCTGGAGGAAGTACTTGATTGATGTTATTGTAGAAAAATGCTTTTCACGCCAGAAGAAAACAATTGCTTTCCCAAAAAGCACTTAATACTAGGTCTAGCAAACCCCTTTAAATATCTCTGGCAACAAATTTCTGTTTAAATAAGTTTTGTAAAATACAAAACAACCGCATAATTACTTCAAAAAGTACTTCATTCTTTACATAGTTTCCTGCAGAGTTGAATTTAGTTAGCTCTTGCATAAAATCCGCAAGTATAAGGAATCGTTACAAGTAATAAAGTGAAAGTATAGATTTTATTCCCACTAGAACTGTCGTTACTAATTATCAAAAATTTATTAACTCTTATTTAAAATAAGAAGAATCGAAATTGAGATTTGATTTGTAAGGAGATTAAATAGAAAATTAACACTAAGAGAATGCAGTCACGAAACTAAAAAGAAAATATAATGACACAACGCTCTAAGGTACCGATTTCACCGAGATTAATCTACTATAGTTATTAAATACTATAATACTAGCCTTATTCCTAATTGTTGCCAATCGATTTCACTGATGTAATTATTATTCTTTCTCAAGCAATAATAATGTATATTAATATATTAGAATCACATCTCTATCTCATCTAACTCACTATTAATATCTATTAAGCACAAGAAATCAATAAGATTGCATAAACCACATTCATATCTCTATCTCATGGTGATTTATAGCAAAATAATTAACGACTAATATGAATATCACTTCTCAGTCTCAATTCATATATCAAATCATGCAAAAGTTGATCAGGTTTCACAAGTATTAAGCATATAATTAAATTGCTTTACAATAATGGAATAAATAGCTAATATATTGAATTCAATTAACTAGAATATCATAATTTGGCTACATCTTGACCCTAGAAAACAAAACTTAATTTATACTAAAAAAATACACACGACAAAAAAATTAAAAAAGAGTGAAAAAGAAAGCTAGATTGTTGGAGATAAATCCGATGACTATGGATTTTCGGCACTGAAAACCGCTTCACCAACTGCCACAGGAGGGGAGAGAGTTTCTCTCTTCCGAGGGGAAACAATTTTTTCCCTCGAATGGGAGATCCCTCAAAATGAAAAAATTTCTCATATTTTTAGGCAAAGGCTAAATTGTGAAATTGAAAGCTTCAAAATAAGGGGGCTAACTATGAAATTCTAAACCTGCTACAGTGTCCTGCAATAATACAAAATTATAATTTTGCCCTTTTGTACAAAAATACGCATAACTTCTCATACAGAACTTTGATTGATAAACCGTAAACTCTTCCAAAAAGTAGACTTCTAGGGCTTTTCAACGGTATATCAGATGAACTATGATTCGTTGTAAATCGGTAGAGAAAAATCCAAGAAATTGGCGGTCCAATTGAAGATAAAGATTGTAATTGATCAAACTGTTGTATTCTTGCTCGCAATTTCTCCACATTCATACTCCATCATTATTTAACCTAGAAAAATATAAAACACACATATAACTAACAAAAATACCCAAAAACTAACAGAATATTAAGCTTAAAAATACTTAAATTTTGGGTATAAAACTCACTCATCAAATACCTCCAAACTTAACATTTTGCTAGTCCTCGAGCAAAACAAGAAAATAAAAGAGGAAAACAAAGCATACAAATACAATTAGGAGACTTAAACACTTAGATAGTATTCAGTTAATCATGAATTACAAACATGCCTCAAAGATTGCACAAAAATTACAACTCAAGGAAAACTTCAAAATTTTTGCATTTGATCAAAAATTTCATCAAATATGTTAGTTTCCGCTTTATCTTAATTCCTCAAGTGTGTGTGTGTGTGTGTGTGTATGGCCACTCTCACTTAATCACTTGCAATCCGGATGAGTTTATGCACAAAAATAAATCTATTTGATAAGAAAATTAATGCATAAAATTGAACTCCATAGGCCTGCTTTTCAAGACACTCTCCACTAATGTAGACAAATACAACACTAAGGATCAAATAGGACTTTATTAAGCCAGTAACATTTGGCTAGGGTGAAGGTATGATAAAGGATAAAAATTTGGCTCCAAACACCCAAAAACACACAAATCAATTAAGATTGTGTAGAGCTCAACCCCAAAACACATTCCGTACAACACACCCAAAACTCCCCTAAACTTATTTACAACACTCAATCTGTTTATTTACATACAACAAAAGAAACTACACCCTCAAACGTAGTTGTTTCAGTATTCTCAAGGGCGTAGAATTGAACTCTTTTTTTTAACCTTTTTTTTATTTCTTTTTTTTGATATCAACCAACTACCTTTTTCCCACACTTAAACAATACATTATCCTCAACGTGGCAGTGAAGTAAAGAAGACATTTTTTTTTATTGAGAGAACTCACTATCAATGCTCATTACGCCTCCTAATCTCTCTCAACTTCCCAAAAACATAGCATAGCTCAAAATGAAGTCTTGAATGATCTAAGTGCTCATGGGCAAGGGATAAACTGTTTGAAAAAATTAACTTTTGGGTTAGGAGAAGTTTTAGTGAGTTAAATCGAAGAACAAGGCTTATATAGGCACAAAAGAGGAAACTAGGGATTGAATTCATACATAGATTGGCTAGAAAGGCTCAAACAGTTCAAAGATGGCCTAAATCATTTCCTATAGTCTAGGATTTCGTCTCAAGTGACAATCAAGCAGATTCTAGAATTCAATGAAATCTTGTGAAACACTTAAAGTACATAAACCTTCTCCAAGTAAACAAATGACTCAGTGATTATGGTAATGTGCTCAATATTGTTTAAGGAATTAAAAGTAAAGCAAAAACTAATAAACAATTTAAGCATGTAGATATATGCATCATTTATCATTTTTCAAGAGTTATTCTCAATTCAATCATTCACTTATCATCGGCCCACACAACTTAAAAGAACAAAGGCACGTGGCATTGTTAGACCTAAGTCACGACTGTCTATTTTAACAGTCCTTAGGACTAGTAGCCTGTAGACTTAAGGTTTTCCGCCTATATTCCTTTGTCATAAAAGAAAACAACTCTTGAATAAAGAAACCAAACAGAATACTAGTTCGTTACAAAACAACTTAGTTATACTACAAGTTAGTTCGAATGGGTTTGAAAAGGTCAAAACTATATTCCCAAACTCCGCCACTTCGGACATAACAAAACCGAAATGCGCTTTAGAAACGTTTGAACTTTTCACCCCGCCACTCTAACAGGTTAGCCTACTGGATTGCTAGCAAAAAGGAACAACAAGAAAAAAACTTTCATGAACACAATAAAAACAAAAATAAAGAGATTAAAACCAGGGTTGCTGATTACAGTCAGAGTGTTAAATCCAGTTTACACCTCTAATCACTTCTATTAACCAATTTATTTGAGCCATTGTTGGATCAAGTTCAAAAACGAATGCTTGCAATTTGTTGATCAGATCTTTGGCAGTTGAAGCAATGACTAGAACTTTACGTGCCTACTGTGAAATGAAGTTATGTTCCATAGCTTGATCTCCCAAGTAGCACTTGATTTAACGTCATCAGCTTGATGTTCCTACAAAACAATATAAAATAAACAAGTAAACAAAATTGGAAGAAAAAAAATTGGCAAGTAAAAGTCAAACACAAAAATGACTAAGTAAAAGAAAATAAACAAGAAAAGAAGAAAAATTGAAGTTAATTCAATCTGGTTCAGCGGGAATGGGAGTTGAAGTCAAAATCTTCTTCAAAGATTTGAAAATTTTGATAGCTTCATTAGTCTCCTCACATGATTTTGCTTCAAGAATTGATGATTTAAGCTTGAATTCAAAATTTTCTAGAAGTAATGGTTGCAAATTTAACATGATGACATGAAGATTTCTATAATCTGAAGTGCTATTGCAACCTAATCTAAGAGAGATTTTGGTTTCATCAAGGCAAAGTTTCTTAAAAACAGAATGTGCCATCAAAATAATGTCTGCACCATAATTATAAAATGCTCTATTAATGGAACAATGAAAACTCCCTAAATTCTTTAATTTTCGAGGCACTTTCTTTCTCAAAATGGTGATGCACTCCTCTCTTAGTTTCATCACTTCATGTTCTCTCAATTCCTTTTGCTTAGATAAAGTTTCTTCCATGAATCTCATAAATCTAGGTGTTTGCTCCAACAAGTCTACAAAAGGAATGTTAATATTAATTTCTTAAAAACGTCAAGAAATTTAGGAAATTGCTTATCTGAACTGTTCCTTTCGAGACGTTAAGAAAAAGGAATTTGTGGCGAGACGTTAAGAAAAAGGAATTTGTGGCACATGTGGTGGTGGTAATCTTGCTGGATATGGCTGCTCGATGTTCTCCACAAAGTGGCATGCATGTTGGCTATTCTCAGTTTCTTTACAATTGTCATAGGACTGGTCTATTTGTTCCTCTCTTGCCAATGCAATATCATAACTTCCTCAATATTTGTTTCAATGCTGCTTGAGAATGCTTCTTGAGGTTCTGCTAAAATCACACTTGCCAAATGGCCTATTTGCATTTCAAGATTTTGAATTGAGGCTGCTTGGCTTTGAAAAGTATGCTCTGTTTCAACCATAAATTGAGAGGTGTTTGTTGAAAATTCAGAAATGGTTGCTAAAAATTTAGAAACATTGGCAACAAGTTGAGCAAGAGCTTCCTCTAAACTAATTTTCTCTTCTTTAGGCTACAAAATTTGAGAATCAAAACAATTAAGATCATTATCCCATAAGTGGTTGGGAAAATTTGTCCAAGATGAATCATAGGTGTTTGGGTATGTGTTTGAAGGATGGTAGTATTGTTGCTTTTGAAAGTTTGGCACATGCTTTGTCTGGTAAGTATTTGGGATTGCAAAGAGGTTTCTAACTGTACAATTAATACTACAATGATCTCTATCACACCATTTACATACAACATTCACATTCAAATTTCTCAAGTTCCTTGATAAGGCTCTGACCTCAGCTTTTAACATCTCTTTGGTAAAGCTGCCTAAATCCTTTAATTCATCTATAACTTCAATATCAATTTCCATGCATATTCTCACAGCTTAAAAACAAGAAAATCAACACACAAACAATTAAAAACAAGATTGAAATTTTTATTAAAACAAAATGAATTCAAACTAAAACGAATGCTAAACAAATAATACTACAAAATCAAATTCACAACAAACAATACTTCAAACTCAAAATCATAATCCATAACAATGCAAAAATCACACAATCAATTTCAAGAATTCAATTCACTCTCAAACAACTCAATTTGCAAAGAGTAAATTGGAAACAACCAGAAAATCAATAAAAAACAATCACAAAACTAGTGACGCAGCACCCCAAAAACTTTAAAACACGATGATAAACAGGATTATCCAGCTTTCAAAATTTTCACATACACCCCTACTGGAAAATTTTCACCAAATTTATTTCAATCGATGGAGTATGGAGGCTTAGATCTCTCTGTTTGGATTGGTTAAGGAGGAGAGGAGGAGTAGTGACTATCAAAATCTAAAAAAGAAGAGGTACAAGGAAGAGATGGGTAGCTAGAGGTGGTCGAAGGTGGTTTACGTGGTGTTGATCCAAAGCTTAGATGAAGGTTTTGGGGGTGTTCATGTGGTTGTCTGAGGTTGGTGCTGAAAGAACGATTGTTGGTGGAGTCTCGATCTACACTTTGGTAGGGGTGATGATGTCTAACTCGTAGGCGACCGATGATGAACAGTGATTCGGATTGCGAATAGTGGTGGTGATGGGAGGAAGAAAGGGGTTGGAAATCACATTGCGCTCTTGCGCAAAGTTTCTATTTATCCTGAAATTTTTCTTTTTAATAGAAAAAATCACACACAAAAAATAGACCAAAATAGAAGTTGAAAATTCAACACACCAAATATATTTAATATTATTAAACAACAAGAAAAGGAAAATAACACAAACAAAAGTTAAATGCAAACAATATATCAATACACACCAAAATAGAGTTAAATTATTTTGATATTAATAAACAAAACAATCCCTGACAACGGCGCCAGAAATTTGTTGCATAAAATCCGCAAGTATACGGAATCGTTACAAGTAATAAAGTAAAAGTACAGATATTATTCTCACGAGGACTGTCGTTACTAGTTATCAAAAATTTATTAACTCTTATTTAAAATAAGAAGAATCGCAATTGAGATTTGATTTGTACAGAGATTAAATAGAAAATTAACACTAAGAAAATGCAGTCACGAAACTAAAAAGAGAATACAATGACACAACGCTCTAACGTACCGATTTCACCGAGAATAATTCACTCTAGTTATTAAATACTATAATACTGGCCTTATTCCTAATTGTTGCTAATCATTTCACTGATAGAATTATTATTCTTTCTCAAGCAATAACAATGTATATTAATAGATTAGAATCACATCTCTGTCTCATCCAATTCACTACTAATATCTATTAAGCACAAGAAATCAATAAGATTGCATAAACTACATTCATATCTCTATCTCATGTTAATTTATGGCAAAATAATTAAGGACTAATATAAATATCACTTCTCAGTCTCAATTCATATCTCAAATCATGCACAAGTTGATCAAGCTTTCATAAGCATTAAGCATATAATTAAATTACTTTACAATAATGGAATAAATAGCTAATATACTGGATTCAATTAACTAGAATATCATAATTCGGCTACATCTTGACCCTAGAAAACAAAACTTAATTCATACTAAAAAAATACATACAACAAACATAATTAAAAAAAAAGGGAAAAAGAAAGCTAGATTGTTGGAGACAAATCTGATGACTATGAACTTCCGGCATCGAAAACCGCTGCGCTAACTGCCACAGGAGGGGAGAGAGTTTCTCTTTTCAGAGGAAGAACATTTTTTTTCTCTCGAATGAGAGATCCCTCAAAATGAGAAAATTTCTCACATTTATAGGCAATGGCTAAATTGAAAAAATTGAAAGCTTCAAATTCAGGAGGCTAACTGTGAAATTCTAAACCTGCTATAGTGTCCTGCAATAGTACAAAATTACAAATTTGCCCTTTTGTACAAATATATGCATAACTTTTCATATAGAACTCCGATTGATAAACCATAAACTTTTTTAGAAAGTAGACTTCTAGGGCTTTCCAACGGTATATCACATGAACTCTGGTTCGTTGTAAATCAGTAGAGAAAAATCCGTTGATGGTTCAATTGGAGATAAAGATTGTAATTCCTCAAATTATCGTATTCTTGCTTACAACTTTTCCACATTCATACTCCAACATTGTTTAACCTACAAAAATATAAAACATACGTAAAATTAACAAAAATATCTGAAAAGTAACAGAATATTAAACTTAAAAATACTTAAATTATGAGTATAAAATTGACTCATCAATGGCTGTGTGCCGTTGACATCCACTTGCAATTTTTTCCTCAGCTCGGCATCTTCTTTTGTTTGAATCAGTCAACTTACTGTGCAATATTAGATAGAGCAGACAGCAGGACTTGGTCTTGGTTTGAATAAATGCATTTTTGCTTAAAACAGCTCATGTGACCCCAACTCATTTGCTTGATTTGTAGTCAACCGACTTTGATGTCGGTAGCATATTCTTGTCATTTGAAAATCTCTATTTAGCGTATGATCTTTCTGCTTTTCTGGGTCCTTGTCTTTTGCTGTCACCTGTCAATGTTTTAAGATTAGCTACCGTATAAGTGGCTTTGAGAGCCCCCGTTCATTAAATTTTTGTCTTCTTTGATCCAATTGGATTTTATTTTGCTGGTAATCTTGTTGGTATAGGGTACATGTTAAAAGTCTAAAAAAGGGTTAGTATTAAATGTTATCATGCTACTTTAAGAACGGTCGTCTTGATAATTAAGATATCTTTTTAAACGGTAAGCTAGCATTTATTGCTTACTATTTTTTTTTTCACCTTTGCCCATATAATAAACAATTTTCCATGATACGATATGGATTACATATATATATTTTGTTAAATTTATCATTTTACTTAAAAATTTAAGCTAATAAACGTTACTGAATTTTATATGTGAATCAATATAATTTCTTTTTAATTTATAGTTGAAAATTTAAACTTTAAATCGTTCAATTGCAGAATTCTGATATCATGTTCAGTTTGTCATTTTATTAAAAAGTTGAAGCGAATAGGTGTAAACTTAATAATAGTTTTATCCCTTAACAACTTTTATGATTAACAATAAGAACGATGAATTCTTTGAAATTTTCTATTGTGCAAAGATATGATATCTTTTAAACTGTGTGATTAATATGGTTAATTTTCTGTGGATTTTTTTTAAGACTATATATAAGCTATGAACTATTGGATTAATGTAATTTAATAGTGAAATTGTATATATATATATATACACACACACAAACATTTACATATATATGTATATCATTTTTAAAGGGCATCTGTTGTTCATGTTAAAATCAATAATAACTATTAAAAATACACTGATTCAACAACTCAAGATTTGTGTAATGTGAAATTTTAATTAAATGTGGCACTTTTAATTAGAATTTTATTTCCAAATATCTAATTAAAATTGTCTAAAACAATGTATAACACGTTATAAATATTTGAAATGTTTCTTAAGAAAACTTTTTTCATATGTTTCTAGCGTGGTGATAAATGTTGTTAATATTGTAACAAGTACTTTAATTTAGATAGCTTTGAACGCTTTTGTATATAGATATTTATAAGCACAACGCTTCTTAAGTCAAAAAGGTATTTGGTTTATTTTCTCAACAATTATGAGATGAATACTTTCTATTTTTCTCGTCTAAAGCCCTTTCAAATTAATAATTAAAAACGTCATTTTGTAACATACCATTCTTCAAACTACAACGAATTCAAAAGATTATATAAAAAGTAGAATTGATATGACTTTATTAAGTAGAGTTGATGTTAATAAAACTTAAACTTATAAAAATACATATTTTTTTAATAGTAAAAAATTGATTAGTTGTTTGCTGTGTTGTATATATACTTTCTATAACTATAATAAATTATCAAAAAATGGTTTTATTGTATTAAAATATATATATTTTTCCTGTATCTTTATAATTTCAATTTTTTTTTCTAGAAAAGAAGTCATACGAAAAAAAGTAAAGAGTTTATTGGACCAGTAAATACATTGACAAATTTATTTATTCATACGTAAGCCTTTCTTAAATTTCAACAAAATGTTGAAAAAATTAAACAGAGTTTTAAATATTAATAATTTTATTTTTAGTCAACAAAAAAATAGATTAATTTCACTTTGTGCCCATAACATTAGATGGAAGACAAGTTTTGTAAAAACATTAATAAGGATCGGTTTGGTTATGTATTGTGTGTTTTTGTTTCTAAAATTTTTAGTTAGATATAAGAATATAAGACATGCTTATACGTTCCACGAGAGATTTATTGAATTATATGAAAATATGTTTGTTTATGTATGTTTGAAGTTTTCATTTTAAATTGAATTATAATTTTAAAAAATTAAAAAAATTATTTTTAAATATTATAAAAAATTAAAAATATAATATTTATTAAGTAATATAATTTGTAATGAAGAGAATAAAATTATTTAAAAAATAAAAAAGACAAATTAGGTAAAATGAGAGAAGAGATAAAATTAATTTTTTTCTATTTTATTTTTTTAAAACTATGATTTATATGTATTGTAATTAAGTTTTATGTTTTCTTTGTTTTAAAACAAAAATAATTAAACAAATTACTTTTGCACGAATTCCCACTACCCAAATTATAATATAAATGATTAAAACAACAAAAACATATAATCAAGCGGGCTGTCTATTAAAAGAATAAAAATAAAAATAGTTGGACGAAATCTATTAATATGAATTATAATATATTTATTTTGCACCTTTATCTCTTTTTATTAGTAAATAACTTAATAAAATTATCTATGATGAGTATTGAAAATGTTGCAAGAAAATCATATCCTCCATAAATCTACTGCCGACATCGGAAAATATAAAAAAATTTAGGGTATAATTTTTTATTTTTATTGCTAGATTTTTTTATTTTATTATTTTTGGAGTCAATAGTCTCACTATCGCAGCCGATAAAGAAACAAATCCAGCTTTAATTAGGTTGAGGGATTTGAATATTCTTTCTTCCACGATCTCTCTATAACTTAAAGAATGGTGCACAGCAGACAGCTAATATCAGCTAATTTAAAAATAAAAAAAGAAAAAGAGGGCAGCCAATCGGATCATTACACGCAATCTTGACATGGGAGGAATGCAACGTGTCAAACAGAGTTGGGCCCATCTCCATCAAATCATCGCTATCTTACAAGTCAATTATTGGTTGGATGGGCCCCTGCTCAGTGGGGTCCACCATATCCCCTCCCCTGCCACGCTTTTAAGTTTTTTACTGACACCTGAGCCAACTGGTTTCCGCAGTGTTACATGACCTTTTTGGCAAAAACTGTTGTTGCATGATGATGATGGTGGCTTCTTGCACTCATTTGTGCCGTTTAATTCATATTCAATGCATGCTTACGAAACCCACTACTATTTCCTTTCCTTTCTGCCAACCTCTATTTATTAATTTTTTTATTTTTTAACTTTATCTAATGTTTTTTCTTAATATCATATTCAAAACGAGTTTTTATTAAAAATATAAGAATAAAGAAAATAATCTAAAATAGACGATTTCTTTAAAAAATAACTTTGTTTAAAAAAATTTATATATTATAATTTTATCCGATATCCAATAATATTTTATAAATATTTAATATTTAACAGATAATATTTGATACTCGACAAATAATCATAACATTCAAATTTTAAAAACATAATATTTTTATAATTTATACTAAAACTTTAAGTATTTATTAAATTTTATCTTAAAACAATCAATAGTGTATAGACTCACGGGTTCTAAAAAGTTATTAAAATCAATTTCGTTGAAAGATTTATTGAGAGAAATCTTTGAGGTAACCCTTATGCATGTAAGTACTCAAATTATCTTCCGATCATGGATTGTGTGCATCTCATATGAATTGAAGTGACATTTTATAATTGGATGGCAGTTACGCTGAGTCCATCCATCCCATATTTTTCCTTTTGTCGAGTCATGTGCAAAAAAAAAAAAAAAAAAAAAACATGTTGAAATCAAATAATAAATGGATTGGCATCTTTATTAAAGAATTCTATTAAGTATTCGATGACTTTTGGCATTTGTGTAAAAGTTAATCAACAAGTCGACGAATTTTGTCTATGACATCCACACATGGTATTCAAACAAACCGATAGTAATTAAAAAAATTTGAATATTTTACCTGGAAAGAAATTATGAACTCCAATAATCAACTTTGGGAACTTTTTGTAACTATTGTTTTGGATTGAATGTTTTTGGTCAACAACAAAAAATTTTTTATTTGAAATTCTTAATAAGTGGGTTTTGTTTTGTTTATAAGTTAGGAACCAAAAAATAATAGTTTAATAATTGTCGTTTGAATTTCTATTTTTAATATTATTTAGCAAAAAAAATCAACATATTTTATCAGAATTCAGCTTAGTTCTAGTATGACAGATTATAAAATTAATTAGGTAAAGAAATTTATCAAAAAATAATAATAAAATAATTTTAATTTTGAAAATTCAATTAAATACATGACAAATATCCATTCACAATAAAAACCAATGAGTTGGCTTGTATGCCAAACGAGTTAGGAAAATTTGTGATAATCGTCCAAGTTTAAGATGTGGATTGTAAAAATGGACCACATATGAAAATTTGCATACTAAAACCAATAAATTAATTTTAATTTTGAAAATTCATTAAACCCATAACAAATATTCTTTCACAATCACAACCAATAATTTGACTTGTTTACCAAATCAGTTGTTGTATATAACATAACTTAGAAAAAATTACGAAGATAAGATAGACTAAATTTAAGGGTTGGGAGACTAAATTTAAGGGTTGGATTATAAAAGTAAATTTGATACGTGTATAATAGTATTTGACACTCACAATACGTATTTAGTCATTAGCATCTGACAGGACCACACCATACAAAATTATTAGAAATTAATCCATTTATAAAGAGTACTCTGAAGTCGTTATTTTTAAAATTTTTCTTATAAGATATTTTGTGAAAAATGAAAAAAAAGCGAAAAAATAGGCAGAGTCTTTGCCGCGTATAATACGGCTGGAAAAGTAACTGTATAACGAAATAAACAGTTTATAATATTTCCGCTTAAAAATCCGTGCCAAGGAAACCAAATAAAACACCACGAACGCCATCCACTTCTGTATTTCTCCTCCTCTCCATTTTCCTCGGATCTCAAATTTCTCATTTCCTTTCTTTTCCTTTCCTTCCATTTCCTTCGCCTCATTTCTCCTTTCCTTTCTCTCCTCTCCTCTCCATCTCATGTAGTAGCACTGTCGTTTCGTCCGTTCCATTCGTCGTTTTGATTTGAACTGAAAATAATAATAATTGAAAAAGAAAAGAAAAGAAAAGAAAAGAGTTTTTTCTTTCCTTTTTTTAGAGGATGGAGAATATAGCCGCGCAGTTGAAGCGAGGGATCTCGCGACAGTTCTCGACGGGATCGATGCGGCGGAGCTTAACGAGGCAGATGACGCGGCAGTCGTCCTTCGATCCGAGGCGCAACAACATGAGGTTCAGCTTCGGCAGGCAGTCGTCCATGGATCCGATACGGCGGAGTCCGGTGCAGGACGAGCTGACTGTTCCGGAGAACCTCGACTCCACGATGCAGTTGCTGTTCATGGCGTGCAGAGGAGACGCGAAAGGAGTGGAGGACTTGCTCGACGATGGTATTGATGTCAATAGTATCGATCTTGATGGACGCACTGCCTTGCATATTGCTGCTTGTGAAGGACACGTGGAAGTCGTTAAATTGTTGCTCAAAAGGAAAGCGAATATTGACGCCCGTGATCGCTGGGGCAGTACGGTACTACCACTTTTTCTTTCCCTAAACTTTGTCTCTACTCACATTCTTTATCCTTCCCTGTAACAGTACCGGCATCTTCACATGCTCTGGTGGCAGCGCATACTAAATGACAATAATGAACAGTAACTATTTCCTTTATTACTGCCAGTAAATTTAACCGGACCAGTAACGCAAATCGATCGTTTTTGAAACTATTTGACGCAAATTGATTAAGAGAGTACTGTAGCAAACTAATGATACAGTAATATAGCATCATTAGGTCCTTACAGTTTTTACCTAATCCGACAATCAGCAATTTTTTTTTTGAAGGAATAAAAATAATTTTAATTTAAAAATGTTTTTAATAATAATTTTACAAAAAACTTAATATTTATGTTTTTATGTTTAGCTAAAAAAGAATTGTAGAGTTGTCGGGCAGTAGTTGACGTTCAAGTTGTAGAACTGTAGAGTATCAGGTTATGTTATGAGATGGAAAATTTTTTAGAACGAAATTATTTTTAATTTTTTTTAAAGATTATGAAGAAAATTGGGATTAGGGCCTGCGATTTGCATTTATCAAGGTGGGGTAGTGGAGGAATGTTTTGACTTTGTAATTTGTCTTTAGTTGCTAGATTACTTCAATTAAATTAAATGTGGTGATGGTCTTCGTAGATGGTGCCCAGTTGGCTCGGATTTATTGGAAAGCACAAGGAGAGGTGGAAAGTAACTGTGTAGTGATTGAGATTAATTCACAATATTTGGAACCGGAAGGCCTGTTGAGGCTTATGGGGAAATGTTGTTTATTTTGCAGGCGGCTGCTGATGCCAAGTACTATGGAAATGTAGAGGTTTACAATATTTTGAAGGCCCGTGGAGCCAAAGTTCCGGTATAGTCTGACTAATTCAATTGGAATGGAATTTGTTATTGGGTATTATAGCTTTTTGCAGAATTGTATATTAACGTATTTTGCTTTCGTTTTAGAAAACCAGGAAAACACCGATGACTGTGGCAAATCCGAGAGAGATTCCCGAGTATGAGCTTAATCCATTAGAGCTTCAGGTTCGGAGGGCTGATGGTATAACAAAGGTCAGTTATGATCTATCAACTGCTAATATTGGATGTATCTTCCAACTCAATTTCCTCATGTTTTCCAAACTATGCATGCTTTACTTCCATATTTTTTCCTGTTAGTATATGTCAAACTGATGGTCCATCGCATCAAGTATGTTTTTGTTTGGTATTCTTTCGACAAGCATTGTAGGCTATAGCAGTCATACTACCTGGACTAAGGGATTGATGTAAGCAATTACGAGTTAGATAGGAATTTGTTTTGCTTGTAGATGTACACTATCAATAATTTTTCTTTCCACTACCTCTTATCAGGGATCATATCAAATAGCTAAATGGAATGGTACAAAGGTTTGTGTAAAGATACTTGATAAAGAGAGCATTGCTGACCCTGATACCATGTAAGTGCTCATCTAAGTTCTTTTCAAATGCTTGTTTGATTCGTTTTGTAAATTTAACAATACTAGTTTGTATTCCAATTAAATTTACGAATATTTCTGCTTTCTGCACTTCCTAATTCCATTTGGTTCCAAAAACACCCCCAAATTGCACAGTGGTTTTTGTCTGCACGTCGTTGTAGATTATTTAATTTATACTTTCCTTTAAGTATTGTTTTGTCGCTTGGAAATTTCGTTGTATCTTTTGCCTAAATTATTTTGGTGTCTTTCTAGAAGGATGCATATACTGTGCAGTATGGACACTAGCGTCTCACACCGCAAGCTGGGAAGTAGGGAGACAAAAATAGTCTTGTAACTTTACTTCAGTATTTAAACATTACTTTATCACTTATTCAAATGATTAAAAAAAAAGAGATATTTCTGAAAAAAAAAAAGAAAGTGGGAAACTATAATTCTGTCTTGTCTTACTATCACAGTATCACCGAACCTTTGTGGTGTAGGAAATTCTAAGGTGTTACTAAGCCTGGAAATTATTAACCATTTATTGACTAAATTTTGCATTATGGTACCTAAGGTTGCACTCATGTTGCAGTAAGGGACTTAAATAAACCTTTTGTTCGTTAGTTTTCTGCAAGTTAGAAAAATGCAGTTTGGGCCCGACTTTAAAGTTTGCAGTATAAACCTCAAGGGTTTGGTTAAATGATATGGCTCTTGATCTCAAACTCTGAGATTTATGTTTCAAACTTCTTAAGACCACTTTTTTGGGATTTAATATCCAAAAAGTTTCCTAGTTGCAAACAATGCGCACATCAAGAGATTTAGAGTTGATCAGATAAATAAAGAAAGAAGCAAATAGAAAAATTCTGCAATTTAAATTCTTTGGGGTGCTCAATATATATGAGCATGTTCAAGTTCAATTTGAGCTTGCAAATAGAGAAGTATCAGATTTCCCTTCCGTAATGTATACATTCTCTGTTATTTGTTATATGTGTGGTTATTTTTATAAATTTTGTCATTTTATATTTTAATGTTAACGACAACAAAATAGTTGGTCAAATGCTTTTGGTTAACTATATCATGATCTTCGGGATATTTCAGTTCTCTGTTATGCGTATGGGATCTGACACACATTAATTTCTATCTGTTCAAACAGAGAAGCCTTCAAGTATGAGCTAACTGTGCTAGAAAAAGTCCGGCATCCTAATGTGGTTCAGTTTGTTGGAGCTGTCACTCAAAATATACCCATGATGATTGTTATAGAGTATCATCCAAAAGTAAGCATGTTTGACCCTCTTTCTCTATCTTCATTTATGCATACGACGAGAGGCACACAGTTGTAACATATCCATTTCTCTATGTCTGTACTCTAGTTTGACAGAAAATAAAAAGACCATTTGTTTTTTTTGCCTAATAAGAAGGAAAAAAGGGTTAGTTTCGGTGATTAATGACAAACAATTCCACTTGGGGACCACTAAAATTTCTTCCTTACGAGTGGACTGCTTTGGAGAGCTATAAAAGAGCAGCATTTCAAACTAGTGTAAACAAATGTTACAAAAGGATGTATATGGGGTCTTCTTTTCTTAGTGTAAATTTTTCTTGGAGCTAAGGTGATGAAATGTTTGTCAGCTAACGTGCATGCGTATGCAATTCATTGAACTCTAAGTGCCATCTTCATTTTCTCTGAATACAAATTTTATTTTAAAATTCAAGTTATAAGATGGAGCTGCTGGTCTTTCATATTTTCTGCATATTGCAGTCAAGTGGTTTTAATACTCCCCACTCTGAGCTGGAATGTCTTTATATTTTGCTACTTTTTATATAAGTCCTTGGTTATTCAAGCCGTTGATTCACTGTGGCAAGGCAACTGCTTTGACTTTCTTGTGTTTATTTCCTTTTCAAATTATAGCTCTAACACTGTTATTTTGATGTTTATTTTCAGGGTGACTTAACTAGCTACCTTCAAAAGAAAGGACGGCTATCTCCATCAAAAGCTCTAAGATTTGGTCTTGATATTGCTAGGCATGTACTATCTTCATAAAGTTGATTAGGAAATTCAGCCCTCCACTTTGCACACGTTTAAACGAATTCAAATTTTCTAATTTTGCTCCTTGCCCTTTGGATTTGCTTGAATATTGTATTTAGGAATGCCTGGACAGATTTTTATATCTACTTGCACTTCTTGATTCTGATATCTTGTTCAATTTCTTGTTATCAGGGGCATGAATTATCTTCATGAATGTAAACCAGATCCAATTGTTCACTGTGATTTAAAGCCAAAGTAAGACAACCAATGCAGAGGTTCTTTTTATCGTTTGGAAATTTTAGATTGAATTTTGATATTCTCTTCTGGATGTACTGTTCTTTAATATTTGAAATCTTCGTAAGGTGCCAGAAATATTTTGCTGGATAGTGGAGGTCAATTGAAGATAGTTGGATTTGGTTTGATAAGAACTTCAAAAGATAATGCACAAACAGTACAGCTGGGAGCTCGCACTGATCCTTCAAGTAAGTTTTTTCTGCCAAAAAGAACTCAACTTTGCTACTATTGTCGTTTTTCTAAAGTTAATATCAACTTTGACATATGTTAGAAATGAAATTGCCTTTGGTTTCAGTATTGCAGCTTGAAATCCATATGATAGATAAACTCCAAGTTATGATACTCTAGTTAACTGGTGCAGTAGTAATCAACCCCTTTTTATTTTATTGGTCATGTAGGGAGTTTTAATGTTTCTACTCTATGTGGGCTACATAATTTTATAGCTGAAAAGATAATTCATTAATGTACTATACCTTTGTCAAAAGATGCCATGGAAAAATAACCATAAAACTATTGACTTTGGGGTCAATTGATGGTTTTGCTTTGCTGTTGTAGATTTTTATGCGGCACCTGAGGTGTTTAATGAGGTATATGATAGAAGCGCAGACGCTTACTCCTTTGGTATTATTCTATATGAGGTATTTTTCTATTGAAAACTATGCCTCATGACTGATCGTAGTCACACTTTTTCCGCAATAACTTTTAAATTATTTATCATATTTCCACTCATCAAGATATTCTCTATTTTCCTGGGTGCTTCAATTTGTGTCAGTCTTTGCGCCATGATTGTGGCATTCTCTATCAAACATGTGCTAGTCATTTCTTAATTAGAAATTGTTATTTTCATGTAATTTGTGTAGATTTGTGGTAGTAAAATATCTTTGGTTCTAATTTTGAGAGTTTTAATAATTACTCCTGGCATGTCTTTGCTGCTGTTCTAGTTATTTATTTATAACTTTGGGTATTGTATGGCCATTGTTTATTAGTTGATACTCTTTAGATGATGAATTGTTTCTCTAATTTTTTTTTTTTTTTTCTGTGTGGCCTCAGATGATTGAGGGAGTGCAGCCTTTCCATCCCAAGTCTCCCGAAGAGGTTGTGAAATTAATGTGTGCTGAAGGGAAAAGACCGCCATTTAAAATCAAAGCGAAAAGTTATCCTCCAGACTTAAGAGAGTATGTAATGTATTTCAGCTACTGAAATTTCTAGTATAGAGTTCCTCTTAATCTGCATTTTGGTCTCAGGTTTCTTGTCTTCAATAGAAGAGTGCTAGTGTTGTTTCTTTTGTTGGTAGCCATTTATTGTTTGGCTAATATTTTGGACTTGCTTTTTCTTTCTCCCCTTTTCCCCCATATTCAACAATTTGATATGAAATTCTGTTGGTTCTATGCATCTCAATTTCATATTTGACTTTTCTTTTTCTTAATGTTGAAATTATTTTATTAAAGTGGTTAATCTAAATGCACAGGTTGATTGAGGAATGTTGGGATCGTGAACCACTTGTTAGGCCAACTTTTTCTGAGATCATTGTACGATTGGACAGAATAGTTTCTAATTGCTCAAAGCAGGGTTGGTGGAAAGATACTTTCAAGCTTCCATGGTATGCTTCCATTTTACCAAATATATGATCTATCTCAATATGCATATTCATTAAGATGCTATGCAAACTAATTTCATGTCTAAGATCTTAAAACTCGCACAAACTGATTACCAGAGCTCGTTGTATTTGTTTGTCTGCATTGCAATGGACACAAATTGTTAAAAACCTGAAAAATTTAGGATTAAGTATGATGAGAAAGGGTTGGCGGGGTTTTTCTGGAACTGCTGTAGTTTGTTTTGGGGCTAAATGTTTTTTAAGTATTATTGGCTACACGGAGAGCTACAATAAAGTGCAGGCATTTTAGACTCAACGCCATCCAACATTCTAATTTGATAACTAAACATTTAGGTTTATACTCACTATTACTCCAGAAGTCGCAAAATAGTACAGCTTCTAATGAGAATAATGAAACCAGTGTTCCAATGTGAACCCTCGAAATAGATAGAATGAGTTATTCTTATGTTATAATGTTGATGATCTGCCATTTAATATGGTTTGAAAGAGATTTTACATGTTGTTGCAATAGACATCTTAAGTTTAACAAACATTACCACATGGTAAAATATTTGCCAGAAAAACTGTAGAAGATATTCGAGATCAGTGAAACTCGGCTTCTTGCTTGACATAAGCTCCAGCTAACTGGCTATTCAAACTGTAAATCTCTTACATCAAATGTGGAATATCTGCAGGAAATAGTGGAGGCACTCAAGATAAAAGAAGATTAAGGTTGGGAGATTTTCAGTTAAAGTGATCTTGGAGTTCTATCTTTTGTTGTGATTTTATAGATTACAATATAAGAAGTGAATTTTGGTAAAAAAAGGAGAGAAAAGAAAATAGATCTAATCTCATTCTCTGTTCACTAATGGAGCTGGAACAGCTCCTTGCTATGTATTGCATAATGTGTGAGAGATTTTTGTTTTCTAGATCAATTATAAGTTACACATAGATAAACAATGTACTTGTTATTGGCTTTTGATCCTATTCATTAGAGGATCAGAAAATGTAATTTGCTAATATACATATTTTGATCCAAATTTTATATTTAAAGCATTTTAGTTAACCTTCAATATTCATGCGTTGCCTTTTAATCATTCTCATTCTCAAGTTCATTTCGTCTCCTCGATTATCTATCAAATCTTTAGACAGTTTTCATATAAAATTTAAAGTTACTTTAAAATTAAAAATGAATAAAAAAATTTATGTTGTCGTTTTATGATGCCACATCATATAATGGAACAAATTTCTCTTACACAAAATTATTATTAGAAAATAATTTCTTTTTCCTAAAGAACAAAGAAAAATAAAATCACTGAATAGAAAATCATTGCATACTATTAGCCATCTACCACGTGGTGATTGAGAATACTAGATTTTGCAGCAGGCAGTCAGACTGAGACAAATAATTTTAACAACCCTCCAATGAACGCACGTGAAACAAATTCTCTCCGGCTACTAGTATTGGCTAGAGTAGTCAACTATTTACCAATGTCTTAAAGTAAAAAATAAAAAAATATAAGCGTTACATTTATAATTTATTTATAATTATTTTTTATATAATTTGAATTAGTTAATTAATTATTATTAAATAAATAAAAATTAAATTAAATAATATAATTATTTATCTAATAATATATTATCAAATTAAATTATATATAATTTTAATTACAAATAAATTATAAATCTACTATTAATATTATTTGTAAAAGTAATTATCAATCATTATTGAACTTTAAGTAGGATATATATCTGTTACATTATAAATCATTAACTTTTTAAAAAAAGAGACGGGTTGATAGTGATGGTCTTAACTATTTTTTAACTATTTATCATGTTATGCTCTTCCAATTACGGTTATTAAAAATATTTTTTAGAATCTACATTTAATATAATTTTCATAAATACGAAAATATTAAGTTACATGTTCATAAATATGAAGATATTAGAAAAGTTGTAAAACGTACTAAATTTGGGAGCTTTTTTTTGATAAATAATCATATTTTTTTAAATTTAGATAATATAATTTTGTTTGACTTATAATATATATATAAAACAATATTTGATGGATATATCGAAAAATATTTAAGATTATTTAATAAGTATTTAATAGTATATGAGAAATGTACGGAACTCAATAGAGGATTATAATATATTAAATTTTACGGATAATACTAATTTTGTGCCCTACACTTAAATTTAAAATTTAGGGTATTTTTAAAATTTTAATTTTTTCTAAATATCATTAGAAAAAATACGGTAAAATCCACTCTCTCTCAAGACTCGATTAAATTGCAAAAGAAAAAAAATTCACTAATTTAGTGGTTTATTATGGACGATCTTGCTCACCATTTGGGTTCGCCGCAATTTTTTTAATTTTTTTCTAAAATAATGAATCATAATATTTCAAAGTGATTCTTTTGGATGGAAACTTCAAAAACCGCCGATCTGAAAAGCAGCATTAAACAAATAACTAACATCCAATCCAACGACGCAAATGACTTGTTACTATACGCCGCGTCGTGCCGTAACATTCCTCTTACACCATTTCATCCCGACCTAAAACCCTTCCCCTTCGTTCTCTGCTTCAGACTCTGTCTTTCTTCCTCCTCCCCTCTCTCTCTGTGCGTCCAATTTGCTTCTTTAATGTCTTAAAGTTACAATTTAATCGCAATAATGGCAACAATAAGTAAATAAATAAATAAATAGAGCTGTCTGACTCTTGACGATTTCTTCGCATCACTGTAAGTGCACGATAGCCTTCTATTTCGAGCTTTCGATTTTTTTTTCTTTTTTACTTCTCTTTTGAATTTTAGAGTATGGTTGTTTTATATTTTATTTTTTCGGTTTAAAGTTGAGTCAAATAATTATAATTATTTTTTTTTGAAAGTTAACTAATTGATGCTTTTAATTTGTTTGATGTTCTTTCTTTCATTTCGTTTCTTCCTGTCCTGTTTGGTTGCTTGGAAACTCTAGGAAAATCAAAGGTTTTAAACTTAAGATTGTTTCAACCGGTCATTCTTTTTGTAGTTTTGGTTATATAATAGAGTTGCGTCTCTGTTTTTTCACCTCTCTTTATTAAATTAATTAAGTTTAGTAATATTTATTCATTGATTTATTTGATTATTTATTTATTTATTCAAGTGTTTGAAGTACATTGTTGTGAATGTCACGCTTGAAGCCGAGTTGTTTTATGGTTACTTATTTTCATTTTCAATTTGATTTATTTATTTGTTTATTTATTTTTATTGATGCTAGTGGATCTTCAATAGGTAAGTTCTAGATATGGCTTCCTAATAGCAATATGTTTTTCATGATACTGATTGTTTGGAAGTTTATTATTTCATGTAACTTTCGAGTATCTATCTCTGGTATGTGTTGTGAAGGTTATTACATAGTACTTTGATTTTCATTTTGGTAAATGTTGTCTCCATTGGCTTAATTGAACGAAATGTGGAATGTTATAAATTCTCAAAAGTTTGGTTTAAATGATGAGTAGTCACATCAAGTGTTTCATATGTTTTGTATGCTTCATTTGCTGGATGCCATGTAGAGTATGCGATATAAAGGCCTGCAATACGAAAAAGCGCTCTAAGATCATCAATACACACAAATTAGGGTTGCTTACTTGAGTCAGGAATTAAATATCGTTATTTACCCTATTTAATAGATACTGACATTATTTATTTACTATTTTATTTGTGTATAGGCATGTATTTAGGTTCGTTGAGCTAAGCAGCATCATTCTCAAGCTTGACTTGCAAAATTACTAGTTTAAAATTATGTTTGCGCTTGTTTTGTTTTTAATATATCAGTGTACTCAAGCAAGCCATTATATCAACAATTATGAGTGGAACTGCAACAGCTTGTATAGTTGTATGGTCCTGTCTTTTGTAATTTATCCCAGTATAATGGAATGTTGCATCGTTAATTTACTATTTTTAATTCTTTTGCAGTCGTTTTAATTGGTATGCTTGGGACTGTTGTCTCAGCTAGCTTAACTGAGTGACTTTCTGAGAAATGTGATTGCATTTCCTCTTGTAAAGAGAAAGGACAATAAAAAAAAAAAAAGAAAAAAAAAATTGATAATGGCTTCTAGAGCTATTTTAAGAAGGAAGAGATTAATCTTTGATCACCTGAATGCCTCTGCTCGTTCAATTCAAAGCTTTCAATGTCTTGGGCATGCTGTTCAGAATCCTGATTCATGTCATTATAGCTCATCTGCAAACCATGGCTCTCTGGATTTCAATCATTTGAAGGAGACTAATGCTGTTACAGTGACAAAATGTGAATTGCTAAGTTTCTCTGGATTAAGGCACTATGCTCATAAATATCATGGAATTGTGGTTTTGGGTCTTGGGAATGGAAAAGCAGAATTCACTGCTCCAATGGGATGCAGGTTTATGTCACATTTGGTTCGAAATGCATCGACAGCTACCGCTAAACAACCTGAAATGGCAAGTGATGATGAGGAAAATGAAGAGCTTGTTCGTAGGAAAAGGAAAGAAGCATCCCCAGAAGAATGTGATCAAGCTGTTGAAGGTTTGAGTACTGCAAAAGCCAAAGCAAAGGCTAAAAAGTTGCAGGAATCTCAAAAGGTTGCAAAATCCATTTTACAGAGATCATGGGCCATGCTTCTGGGGATTGGTCCTGCTTTGAGAGCTGTGGCTTCTATGAGCAGGTTGAACTTAAATCTCCTGAATTTTTTATGAGCTGTATGGTTACTCTAACAAGATTTAAGATGTGGTTGCTTATTTGGTTTGCTAATTCTTCCTGCAGGGAGGATTGGGCCAAGAAACTTGTCCACTGGAAACATGAATTTGTATCAACATTGCAACATTATTGGTTGGGTTTCAAGTTATTGTGGGCTGATGTGAGGATCAGTTCAAGATTGATGTTAAAACTCGCTGGTGGGAAAAGTCTTTCTAGAAGGGAGAGGCAACAACTAACCAGAACCACAGCTGATATTTTTAGGCTAGTTCCTTTTGCAGTTTTTATTATAGTTCCTTTCATGGAATTTCTGTTGCCGGTGTTCCTGAAATTGTTCCCCAACATGTTGCCATCAACCTTCCAAGACAAGATGAAAGAGCAGGTACAGATTTTGATGGCCATGTTAAAATCTTTATCATTAGTTTCACCATAACTGAATGTTGTTAAGTGTGTTTTCTGGGCAATTAATAAATATGATGATGAAGTGCAATTATTGTGTGGTACATATTCTTCCAAATATGTGAAGATTATATCAAGATCTAGTCCCTTAATTCTTTTAGAAGTTGTCTGTCTCAGCCTGAAACCTTGTGCTTTAGTAACTTACTCTTTTTGAAGGTAGGCACATTTGAGTTTGTTAGGAAAGATCCATTTGTGATATTTAGCATAAGGATGGAAGACTGTGTGGACTTGTGAAGTATTATCACTATATTAGCAGTATCCTTCAATTAATTTTGTAAAAGTGATAGTAGTACCTAATTGTTGTTATTAAAAGAAATTGGATTAAAAACTTTGAGGTCAATCTTTTTCTGGGGAAGCTAAAAAGTGATGGATGCTTTTACAGGCCATGGGCACTTCGTGAATAATTTCTTCATTTCTTAGTCATATTGGTAGTTACCGGAATGTGTACCATTAGATCTTAGTCTCTTTATATATGCTGGTTTCTTTGTGATAACAAGAAAGAGGTTGTAAGCACTTGTGTTTGCATAAGGTAGCTATTATAATTCTCCGTAACTCTCTTGCAGGCAGCGGCAGTATTAACTGATTGGTTTGGATTGATAATGATTAAGTGGGATCCTTTTTTTTAGTAATTTTTTATATATAAATTTTATTTTTATTTTTATTTTTTAAATTTGGAAGGTGGATTGATATCTCTTGTTTTGTGTGTTTCAATCGTCTACTTTTTCCATTGTGAAAGGACTCTATTTAATAGTATTTGGACACACTTAAGAATACCGTGCATGGACAAACATTGTAACAATAAAATGCATACTCTGTGAAAACATTAAAATGAATTATTGTGATTATTATATTTGTATTGGGCCAGCTGAGTGCTTAATTTCATTTCACTTGCTTTGTGTAGGAGGCATTGAAAAGGAAGCTACAGGCAAGAATAGAATATGCCAAGTTTCTTCAGGACACAGTCAAAGAAATGGCAAAAGAAGTTCAGAACTCACGAAGTGGGGAAATGAAGAAAACTGCAAAAGATCTTGACGAATTTTTAAACAAGGTAAGAGTTCAATCACCATTATCGGTCTGCCTTTTCTTTATGTATTTTCAACAACTAATATTTACCTATATGTTTTTTTCTCCTGTGCAACCTGGTATTTTGCAGGTTAGAAGGGGTGCTGGTGTCTCTAATGAGGAGATTTTAGGCTTTGCTAAGTTGTTTAATGATGAACTTACTCTGGATAATATCAGCAGGTTGGCTTGCATTGCATTTATTAACTTCAACTTTGATTCTTCATAATTGCTGTCTTGCAATGCAGTTTGCATGACAAAGTTTCTCTATTCTGGTTTACTTCATTCAGGCCTCGACTAGTGAATATGTGCAAATATATGGGCATTAGTCCTTTTGGAACAGATGCATATTTGCGTTATATGCTTCGGAAAAGACTACAATGGTAAGATACTTATTATACATTCTAAGTAAATTAATAGTTATGTAGCATCTTTAGTTTACACAATAACTGAGTTCATTTGATCTTAGGAAAGTTTAGAGTTGTACTGCACTCTTATATGCTTATCTCTACTAATAGAAGGAGATATGAAAATTTTGTAGCATGAGGAGTTTGATTTTCTTTGTAAAATTATTTTTCTTCACTTGTCATGTGTTGAGAGAGAGGGAGAAACGAATTTAGGAGAAATAATTTTTGTGTGTATTCCATTGTAAAGAGGTGTACATATATATAGTACAATCAGGAGAAATAAAATAAGAAAGAGAATCAAATTTGTATCCAATAGGAACACAATCCTAAACTTCTATATAGAGATTTAACATCATGAGTCATGAAGTTAACCGATAAATGCCATCTTATTATATTTGTTTTGTTATGTTAATATTTTGTTATACAGGATTAAGAATGATGATAAGTTGATTCAAGCAGAGGGTGTGGAGTCTCTTTCAGAAGCTGAACTTCGTGAAGATTGTAGGGAGAGGGGCATGCTTGGATTGCTGTCGGTGGAAGAAATGCGTCAACAGGTTTTCCACATTAATCTCTTCTAAATAGCTCTTTTCATGTGTCAATTGCGTATGTACACTACATTATAGTTTTTGAAAGTTATTCTAATTCTGAATATGTTGATTAGAAGAAATGTAATGCTTATACTAGTTTTGCAAGCATCATGTGAATGCAATGAAACTTAAAATCCAATAGGAAAGAAAGAACATCTTATAACTTGTTATTATAGATATATTGAACATTTATTTATGATGTAACGGAAAGTTGACTTTTATGGACTGCATGGCAATTTGATTTGTTTATTTTGGATGCACTCGGTTATGTCTTGTTTTCAGTTTTATCTCAATTCCAAGTAGCTTGTCCATTTATAAACAAATTTCTTTCTTGTAAATTTATTTATTTCTTTTATTTGTCCTTTTAAGTTGTATTAGTTTGGTTGTGTTATTCCATAAATCAATAGGATAGCATTGTTAAACTACTCCATGTGTTAATTTGTTAAGATTATTAACTTCTTGGCAGCTCCGTGATTGGTTGGATTTGTCTCTTAATCATTCTGTACCATCTTCCCTATTGATCCTTTCGAGGTAATTTGAAGCCCCCTTCACTTTACTTTTCTTCTATCTTTCATTTTTACATGGAGTCATCTGTTGATCTACCTTTGACTAAGCAGGGCCTTTACTGTTTCGGGAAAGATGAAACCAGAGGAAGCTGTTCGGGCTACACTCTCTTCTCTCCCTGATGAGGTTGTGGGTACTGTTGGTGTTACAGCTTTGCCACCTGAAGATTCTGTTTCAGAAAGGAGAAGGAAACTGGAGTACCTTGAGATGCAGGAAGAATTGATCAAGGTAAAAATTACACAATTTTTGGGTTCATTTTCATGCCGGACTACTTTTAAGTTTCTTTGAACAAATATGGTTAGAAATAGCAAATGTGATTGAAACCTTGAATGTAAGGTTTGTTAAGCACCCTCCAATCTTCAGTCTTTGGGAAATAGCTTCAGAGCATCTTGACAAGCCACAAGAGCTTGTTTTGAATTAGTTTAATTAATGATTTTGTAGGAGGAGGAAGAGAAAGAGGAAAAAGAGCTAGCTAAGATGAAGGAATCTGGAATTAGTGTAGAGGATGTTGCATTGAAAGAGATGACTATAACAACTGCAAGAGAAGCACATGAACAAGCTAGAGAAAGAACATTGGAGAAGCAGGAGCAGCTTTGTAAACTCAGTCGAGCATTGGCTGTTTTATCTTCAGCATCTGTAAGAGCTAGATAGTTAATCTCCATTATGAAATTCCGCTGACTGTTTGCTTTTTTCACCCCTTTAAGTACCACCTACCTTTTTCAATTGTCATTTTCTATGTTTTTTGTTTTTTTTTCTTTTTTTTTTTTTATTTGGCTTCTCTAATCTTGCAGTCGGTGAGTAGTGAGCGTGAAGAGTTCCTGAGGCTTGTCAATAAGGAGGTATATCTAAACCAGATATACATATAAGTTCTTAAAGAATTTCCACTGTGTCTTCGTGTTCACTTGATGTTTATGGTTTATCTCTGTTGTGATATTGCCAAAAAAAGTGAGCAAGTTTGTTTCCCTAGAGAGGAGTTTTTCGTCTTTTCTTTGTTTGTAAATTGAATTGCGCACTTTTGACGGAATATTTAGACTTCCAGAAGGTTGATTGCTTTGCAACGTGGCAAACAATGGTTTAACAAATGTCATAATTTTGACCTTTTCTCTCGGTGTACATATTTACTTTCCCTACCTGGCCTAACTTTTGATTTACCTTGACATGTCCAGATAGAACTTTACAACAGCATGGTAGATAAAGAGGGTACTGACAGTGAGAAAGATGCCATAAAGGCATATAGAGCAGCTCGAGAAGAAAGTGACCATGCTGCTGAAGTTGCTGAAGGTGATGATAAGGTTTCTTCAGCGCTCATAGAAAGGGTAAGACTCATTTGATGCTCCTCTTTTCCTCTTACATACATTTTTAGATATTATTAACTAGTTGAATCCTTGCTTACACTTCAGGTTGATGCTATGCTTCAAAATCTTGAGAAAGAAATTGATGATGTGGATGCTAAAATTGGTGATCGTTGGCAACTACTTGACAGGTTTATCATCATTGTCAGATGATGCTTCTTGTCTTTTATCCAATTTGTTCTTGGTTATTTTGTGGTATCTACTTTCATGATAAAAATGGATCTTGTTACTAGTAACTGATATACCCTATATACTACCAAATTTTTTTTAAATGAAAAAAAAGAAAAGAAAAAGAAGTGCCGTATATTCTAGCAATCTGCTGATAATGTTCATGTGATCCATAACAGCCTTGTTTGTCTTAGATGCAACTATTAATTCAGATTCAGGTTTAGCTGCCTTTATGTTTGCTTGTGTGCTTATATTACTTCTGTTTTGTGGTTATCATTTGTTCCACGCACAACTGTTTCACAGTTGATTTAGTTAGTTTCAGTTCAAACTTCCATCTCTTCCAAGTGTTAAAACTTTTTCAATTAGTTAAATATTTACTTGCAGTATTCTATGAACAGGGATCTTGATGGGAAAGTTACTCCTGAAGAGGTGGCCGGGGCTGCTTTGTACTTGAAGGATACATTAGGGAAGCAAGGTGTGCAAGAACTCATCAGCAATCTTTCCAAAGATAGAGGTCAGCTGCTCAATTAGACTCTTTATATTTTTGGCATGGTTACTGATGTGTGTGTCGTTCATGTTTTGTTTAGAGTGTATGATGCATTTTGAAGAAAAAATATTCCCGTTTTATTTAAGACTATTGAACTCCATTGGGTAGTTTAGTGGTTGCAACATGAGATTTTATTTTCTTCGTGTTCCATGACTTTTTAGTTGATTGATCAAGTATTACTTACCAACTTAAATGTAATAGATGGGAAGATCCTTGTGGAAGACATTGTCAAATTGGGCAGCTGGACAGAAAATACCAGTTCAGCAGAGAGAGAGGAATATAGAGGATAAATGACTGCGTGGAGGTTTCTTTTACCGACACCTTGATAGCTCTTTCCCCTATTAACTGATTACTTAACTGATCATATTGCTTCTGATGTGGTCACTGGTCGGTCCTCTCTAGAATTGGTGCCATCCAATTTCACAGCACTTCAAGTTCCAACGTTCAATTTTTATATGCGTTGGCTTTCTTCTTTATACTCTACGTAGGTAATTTCTTTTGAGTTCATATATACAGAATTGATTTTTCTTTTGCTCCGTTGAGCAACATTGAACTAAAGTGCTGAAATTGCTAGAGCTATAAAGAATAGTTATTATAGATAAGAATCACCATATGTACACAGAAAAAACGTTGAAGCCTTCTTGTTAGGCTCTCAAGTCGTATCACTTTGTAGTTTAGTTGGAAAAGTAGTTGCCTATAGCAGATCTATGCTTATATTAGAAATAAAGAATGATATACTTAATTTTGCTTCCGCAATTGCTTCAATTTGAACTATTTTTGAAGGAGTGGAGCTTGCATAAGCTCGCGTTTTAGGAGTTCTTTTCATATTCTTTTTGCTTGTTGTGTCTTGTTTTCGTATGTTCTACTTGCAGTAATACTTTTATTAAGTGATGGAAGATAAAGAAAGAAATGGCAGATGGTCAGCATGAACCTTCTTCCTTTACCATTTTCTCCTTCCCTGACTTATTGACATAGCTCCATCTCGTCTCTTGTCACAATTCCTTTTCATTAGCTCTTACCATAACCTAAACCTCAATAAACTGAGCATTTGTTTTCTGGCGTTGCCAAGCTCAAGGCCTCAACCATGGAGTTCCGGGCACTGTGCCATGAAACAGCCCACTGCATGGTTGAGGACACTTCTACTGTTATACACCATTCTTCGATGTTGCTTTTAAAAAAGTTTTTCAGAAGCTTTTCCGATCATGAATTTGCGACTCCTGACGATCCACAAGAAGTAACTGCTGCTCCCTCCATTTGGTCTTCTCAGGAGCACCCAAGCTTCCAAATGAGAGACATAAATGACCAAACCAGTTTCCTTTGAGTCGAGCCACTTCATGCAAGTAATAGTGTGCTTACGCCCACTTGTCTAATTGTACCGATGGAATGGATGGTCTGATGGTCTTGATTGGAAACTAATTAATTTTCATTGCCAATTCGTGTTTATGCATCGTGTTAAATTAAAATATAATAAATATTGGTTCAATGAAAACGAGATCTATTTATTATTTATATTAAATTCAATACGAACACGACATAATTATTGCATAAGTAATACGATAAGTTAATATGAATAATAAATAGGTTACTTTCGTGTCAAACACGAATACGATTTATGTAACACGATTATGACACGTGTATACGATTGATACGGTTTACATATTTAATCTATTTATTTACACATTTAACATGATTAGGACACGTTTACACATCTGATATGATTATAACACGATACTGATTTACAGAGTTGTAAAAATAACCTTAATCAACAATTCAAATTTCAAAATCAATTAGATAATCGTATTAAATCTCTTAATCGTGCTATAAACGTGATTTGAGTTATAAACATGTTCATATTTATAAACAGATTTGTGTCGTCTGCAAGTTGAAAGTCTCAATAGAATACTACACGATTATTAAACAGGTTAGATTCTTAGACATGAATACAATTAAAGTCGACACAAACTCGTTAATTTCATATTGTGTTGACGTGTTTGCATATTCTATCGAAAATTGCCACTCTTAGCCAATTTCCACTTGGGGAAAAAGAATGTGAACTTAATTTACATTCTTATTTATATTATAACAAATATTTCCTAGTGACCCTGAGTTTTATTCTAATTACACAAATATTCTCCGATTTTTTAAAATAACCTTAAATGACCCTACTGTTAAATAATATATGTTGACATTGATGTTTTGTAGGAAAAATTAGCCTCTCTACGAATAAATTAACAAAGGGGAAATGTCACAAACCACTCCTACGTACGACTTCAGCTTAATTTCATCCAAAAATACCTTTTGCACTTTTGTATAACGCTGTCCCTAACTTTTAAGAAATTCATCGTAGACCACCTTTCTATTAATTTAGCCATTAGATGATATCATTTTTCTATCCAAACCTTTTGTAATTACCAAAATACCTTTAACACAAGTCTTAAAATAAATAATTTACAATCCAAATTCAAACTTCCTTTGTTGAATAATTGAAATCAATTAAAAAATAACCAAAAGAATTCACAAATCACCCTGAAACAAGTTAAACGACAAGCACCACCCTTAAAAAAATCTTGTCACCACCGCTACAAACCCAAAATCCTAGCCACACCCCCACTATCAACATCGAACAACACCAGTCACCAATCACCAGGAGCATCACCATTGACATCCACACAAACCCACAGCCTTCATCGACACTAGTAACTCGCGAAACCACTGTGCACTCTATTGCCGACTACCATGCCAGTACCAGTTGCCACACCTAGCCCTAAACGTGCATTCCATGTGCTCAACTTCCAGATCTGTATACCAGCAGCTGCAACCTTAGACTCAAAGCGCCTCTAGAAAATGAAACAATTCCGTTCCCCTTCTCAGGTTAAGAAGCTGCTAGGTTAATCCCTTATTTCTTCTTTCTTTTTTCTTTCATGCTTCCATCGTCCTCTGTCGCCTTACTTATTTGTTGATTCAATTTATTTTTCTTTCCACTTTTTTCTCTCTAATCTCCTAATCTTCCCATCAACAAACAAGAAAGGCACACTTTCTAAGATTTTATTCTCCTTGCTCCCCAAATTCTGCTACAAACCAAACAAGGACAAAAAAAGAACCAAAATCCCAATTCAGATATGAATCATTATGTTTAACTCCAACAACAATTGTACAAAGATCAAACATCTCCAATAGCACCAAAAACTAATCAACACCATGCAGCCACCATAACTGCTGCACAAGCACAAATCCTCCGCTTGGCGCGAAATAGAATCCTAAAGTGTTTCAAAAGACTCAAATATATACAGCTTGGAAAGCTCGAACCTGGTCAACAGTCCTAGACTATTAGTATAGTAGAAATATTCTACAAACTTCTCTTTTGCACCGTAGCAAACAAAATAACACCTCTCAATCTTTCCTACGTCAATGCTAACCTCTAGCTAAGGGTGAAAATTCGTTGCTAACCTCTAACTAAGGGTGAAAATTCGTATAGTGTATGTCGATCTATTTAATTATTTGTATCAAGATATAAAACATGGATCTGACACGGTTATTAAATATATTACCCACGTGTTATAATTGTGTCATATTTAATTAACATAATTTACTTAATTGTTTAACCTAGTTATGCATAATATATTATATTCTATATATTTATATCAATTAAAATTATTTTTAAAATATAAACCATTGTTAGCATAAAATATTATTAAAATGATCACAATTTATTATTTTATAAATTAATTTATTTTATAATATAAAAATTTCAGTTTTATAATATATATGTTATAAGTAGGTAATAATTTATATCATTGAATGAGCTTATATATTAAGATAGACAAAATATGTTTAACTATTCGTGTCATTAAACGGATTGAAGTGTTGAACACCCTCAACACGAATCCGACCTATTTATTAATCGTGTATCGTGTTCGTGTCGTATTTATGCCGTGTTCGCGTGTCGTGTCACAAATTTCTACCCCTACCTCTAACAATGGGAAAATGTCACAAAGTACCCCTACATTTTGGCTTATTATTGTCCAGAAATGCATTTTACATTTTGTATAAATCTAGTCCCTACCTTTTCAAAATTCAGTCATGGACCACCCTTTCATTAACTGGCCTGTTAAATGATGTCATTTTTCCATCCAATTCTTATTCAATTACTTAAATACCCTTGAACCTACTTTAGAAAAACACGTTTTCCCAATAAAAAATACAATTGCACATGAATTGACGGATTTGGCCCTGCAATGTTAATAAAATATGCTGTGTTGGTTGCACATATGGCCAAAAAATGACTATTTTACCCCTGAATGTTCTGAAATTGAATAAAGTTGTTGGAATGTGACCGTTGGCCCTTGCATGCTCCTGTGATCATTATAAAAAGCTGGGTAAGACCAACTAAATCTCCATTAAAAGACTGAAATCAAATTCATTTTTGCTCAACTATATCACTATTCACAGCCAACTTTTACATTAAACAACCTTGAGCACTTTTTCAACACACTTCATCTTACATAGCAAGAAGCTTTTACATTAAGCAAGCCTGAACACTTCCTCAACAAACTTCATCTTACACAGCAAGAAGCTTTTACATTAAACAACCCTGAACCTATTTTGGAAACACACTTCATTTACACACCAAGCAACAACAAAGCAAGAGACTCAGATCAAGCATTGTAAGGCTCAATGAAATTGTTGACCCAGGTATGGCAACCCAAGAGGGGGGGTGAATTGAGTTTTTATTTATAAAAGCTGATTTAAAAAATTTTTCTTGAAAGATCAAAATTATTTAACTCTTTCTTTGAGAATAAAGGTGAAGAAGATGAAAATAGAATGCAATCAAGAGAATAGAAATAAAGAACAATAACAAGTACAAGTAAATATAAAGAGGAAAGGGATAGAGAGATTGCAAACTCAATTTACGTGGTTCGGTAAACCTTGCCTACGTCCACGGGCTCCTAGCTCCACGAGCTAAGGTTTCCACTAAGTTGTAGAAATCTTTACAACTTGCTTGATGAACAACCTCACCAAGACTTTTTTCTTCAACTCTTGATAACACCACACCAAGAGTTCTTCTTGATGAACAACCTCACCAAGGCAACTTCCTTCAACTCTTGATAACACCACACCAAGAGTTCTTCTTGATGAACAACCTCACCAAGGCAACTTCCTTCAACTCTTGATAACACCACACAAAAGTTCTTCTTGATGAACATCTCACCAAGGAAAGAGTTCTCTCAAGGATAACTTTTATCCTTTACAAGTAGATCTCACCCTCACCACAATACAAGAACAAAAAAACTTTTTACAACAAAAGTATAACTCTCTTCAAAGAGTAGATAAAGAATATAAAAGCTCTCTAGACTTGATATTTCTCTTGTTTTTTGCTTGATAGATACTTCTCTTCTTTTCTCTTTGTCTTGCTGAATGCATGGGAGAAGGGCTCCTTTTATAGGCAAATGAGATGAACTTAATCAAGTGAAGACACCAACTCCAAATTTTCTGCCCACCATAAAAATCGTAATCTTGTCTTCCATTTTTATCAATGTTTCATTTGAAATTTGAAAATCTGTAAAACACAGAAGATCTGTATAATTGAATAAGCTTTCCAACGCATCAAGAACCAAGTCATTTGGATATCTGTATCTTAAGATATGGCTAAAACACCATTCGGTGCTCATGTGACTTGATTTTTCTTCCATGTGTCAGTCCACCGATTTGCATGTATATTATGTCGGTCTTCTGTTTGAAATTTGAATTTATTCAAAGAATATGAAATCTGAGCCATTGAATCATCCTTCCAATTCCACAAGAATCAAGTCATTTGAATATTTCTATCTCAAGATATGGACAAAACATCATTCGGTGTTCATATGAGTTGATTTTTCTTCTCTGTGTCAGTCCACCGAATTTTATGTCAATTATGTCGGCCTTTCATTTGAAATTTGAATTTCTTTAAAACATATGAAATGTGCCCCATTAAGTTCTCTTTCCAATGCCGTAAGAATCAAGTCATTTTGATTTTTCTAGCTCAAGATATGTTGAAAAGAGTATTCAGTGCTCATGTCAGCTGCTTCCATTTGTCTTTCAACTTGCATGATGATTTGAACAACCTTATACTTGAAATTTGAATTTCTTTAAAACATATGAAATATTATAAATTGAGCAAGCTTTCCAAAGTCTTAAGAATCACATTATTTGGACATTTGTAGAGAAATATATGACCAATTGATTGAATATTGCTCATGTGTCACATTCCTTGAATCAAAACTTGTTCTTAAACTTTGGTGCCTTTAACATGTGGTCTTCTCCTTAGCTTCAACACTTCATTTTAATAAGCCTCTTCTTGATTTTACAATTATTTCAATGATCTTACTCTTGCACATAAATAAACATGTTAGTAAATCTCAATTAATCAATGTGTATTGTTATCATCAAAATTATCATGTAGCCTTAGGGCTAACAGAAATGACATCGAAGCAATCCACAAGTGTAGAAATGAGTCAAGGAAGCTCAAGTAATGCAAGGCAGTACAGGAATACATCACACAGTGAAGCAAGAGGTAGGTTTAAAATGCTTAACAGTAACATTATCAAATTTAAAAACAGGCAGTGCAAATGTGGTTCCAAGGTAGCAGTTATGATTTCATAGTCGGCAAACAACCCTGGGAAGTTGTATTTCATATGCAAGAATGATCAATGCAATTTCTACAAATGGTGGGAGCCTGATGAATAAGAAGTCAACAGTGATGTTGATTTGGTTAGAGTTGATGTGGAAAATGAGAGAATGCCTAGAGTGAACAACATTGCATCCATTTTGTCAAAGATGCAAGATGACATTAATCATTTGTTACACATATATGAAGTGCTGATGGAAATGACTGAAAAAATGAAGAATACAATCATTGTCAACAAGCTATTTTTCTACATAATGTTCCTTATGTTGCTAGCAATTTTAGTGAAGATGATGTAATGCACATTGAAGTGGAGGATAAAGAATGAAATACAATCCATTTGATAAGAGATGTGGTAGTTTGATCAACTCAGGACATATAAAATTGTAACTTAGTTAATATATAAACATGGCCAACTGTATTACATTGCAATTCTAAGCACTGTGATTGTATTCAACTGTAAAACAGATTGAACATTCATTGACAAAACATCATAGCTATCACTTCCTCTATTTTGTGTGCCTACTAAAGGACTGTACAAGGTCCTTTACAAAAAAAAATCAGTCAAGTTGCCACTTCTTCTATTTTGTGTGTCAACTAAAGGACTATACAAAGTCCTGTACAAAAAAATTAGCCAAACTGCCACTTCTTCTATTTTTTGTGCCTACTAAAGGACTATACAAGGTCCTTTACAAAAAAATTAGCCACCCTAGATATGTGCTAAACTACCCAAAACCACAAATATTACTTACAAATACAAAAAACTACCGAAAGCTTCTGAAAGAAGTTACCAAGTGCACCCAAAAAGCCATGTATGTGGTCACTACTTCCTCTGGGAATACCACTTTGTAACTGCATGATTAGCTATGTTAACATTAGAAACAAAGCTAGATTGAAATTTTTAAATACTCCCTTCCTATTAATTTGTAAGTAAGTTATTACCTCTTCCTCTTTCAAATATATTTGCTGTTTGTGTAGGCTGGGATGATGGAGGAACTGAGCACCGAACATCTTGTGATGCAGCTGGCTGAGAGGATGGAACAAAGGTCTGTGTGGATATGACAGAAGGTTGAGAAGATGATGCTTGAGTCTGAGATGCTGGTGGGTCAGAAGATGTCCCCATAGTTGGTACCCTTGCCTTCAACATTCAGCCATAAAGAAATAAAAACAAAGAGACAGAAGCTGTTAGCAAAGATAGTTTATAAAAATACCAAGCTCAAACAGGCATAACTATGTTAACCTTTTTTTTTTTGTTTCTTGAGTGAGCATTATTACTTGTCCTTTGTTGTTGCTGAGAATGCGCTAGATACTGACTTAAAGATGCTCCATCTTCATTAAGTTCAATAGTTTGAATGGTTTTCTTCCCCTTACACATAAATTAAAACCAGTGAGCAATAAAAAAATGGAATGAAAGAAATCATTACTAAATGAATAAAAATAATAATAACCTTTTTTTTAGTTGGGGCTGGGGGATTTTTGCAAGATCTTTTGTTATGGTTGTATGCACCACATTTTTTACATCTCGTGGTGAATAAGCTGCTGGCCGGAGGGTCTTCATCAGCAGCCCTTCTTCTTGCCTTTTTGGCCTTCCTGCCTTAGTCCTCTTCTTAGGAGCTTCTAGGCTGTTACAAAGGACATCTGGCTATTTACTTTGATCTGGAACAGGCCTAATATAATGATCATAGGTAGCAATGAACTTATCCTTAAGTAGCATTGTGCTCACAAATTGGTGCACATCAATTCTTCTTTCCCTAGCACAAGCAATGGCATGGATACAAGGCATGCCAGAAACTTGGAACAGTCCACATGAACAATATTGCTCATTTAGTCTCACCACAAAAACCCTCCCTTTATACACCACCTCAAACTCTAAGTTCCCACACCACATAACTTCCATTAAATGGCTCAATTTTCCTCTATCACTTATGTATTCCGTGATTTTTGGGCCAATATCAGAGTTCCATCTTAAGCATTCTTTTATCCTGTAAAGAAACTGAGTTAGTCATATAAATTGATTAAAAATGTGAAGTAGAAAACAGTGTCACATAAATTGATTGAAAGTGAAGTAAAAACAGTAAGCAACTGAAAGTGAAAGTGAAGTAAAATAATGTCCTTACTTTCTTTGCATCCTTTTCATAATCTTCCTTCTCAAGTCCTCTATCATGCTTAGGTATGTTTGTCCTCGATGTCGGTTAATCCAGGAGTTAAAGGACTCGGTGATATTATTGGTCACATGATCCACCTTGACCCTTTCATCATATGCATGCCTACTCCAGTGCATTGGAGGAATATTGCTCAACCAGTCAAAAGCCTTGGAGTCCATCCTTTTTATATATTCCATTGTTGTCTGGTAATCAGTCACATTTGAAGACTTTGATGCCCTCCAAAACAGTTCTTGCAGGTTTGGTCCAGTGTGCTGCTTCTTGAAGTTTTCATATATATGCTTAGCACAAAACCTGTTATATGCATATGGCCACTGTACAGTAATAGCATTCAAAACCCCATTTTGCCTATCACTCATAAATGTCATAGGCAATCCTAGCCCATCTACACCTCCAATATGCTGACCTAAAAGGTCTAAAAACCAAGACCAGGTAGAATTACATTCTACCTCACAGATACCTACAGCTAAAGGAAACATCCTATTATTTGCATCAATCCCAACAACTGCCAATAACACCCCACCCATAGGGCCCTTCAAATGACAACCATCTACACCTATAAATGGCCTACACCCATCAACAAACCCTTTTCTTTGAGCTAGGAAACTAATGAAAAACCCTTGGAACTTTGGGCTGGCAGAAATCATATTTGTATCTGCCTTTACATACACTGTTGTGCCAGGATTTGTGATGTGGATAATATTTGCATATTTATGCATAAGATTTAAAGCCTTTTGGTGGTGTTCTCCTATGACCTCAAGAGCTTTCATCCTAGCCCTGAATAATTTCTGTTTTGAAGGTTCTAAGCCATATTTTCTTTTAATGTCTTTCTCTAACCAGTCAACAGTCAAGTCAGCATTGTCCCTAAAATAGTCCTCATATTTTTTAGCAATCCAAAGGCAAGTGCACTCAGGTGTGTCAGCCACCTTCTCACAGTCATTTTGGGCGTACAATGTCTTCACTTTATAGGTAATTAGGTATTGTGTTGTGGAGGCATGCATCCTCCAAGGACAGCCCTCTGTACCACACTTAACAATTACTCTATTTTTTTCATTTTTTAGTCTTTTTAACAGAATTCCCCTTTGAATACAATACTCTTGCAAAGTTTCTCTAAAATGGGCCAAATTATGGAAGGTTTGACCAACCCTAAATTCAATAGCCCCTTCTACACCAGGTTTAAACAAGTTCTGCCTCTGAACTCTAGCCATCCTAGCCATCCTAGCACTCCCCACTTCCTCATCTTCATTACTTATTACTTTTTCAAAATCTTTCCCATCACTTTGGTAATGGGAATGGTCATCTATAGACTCATCTCCACTATCACTTTCTATTCCACTATCCCCACCCTGAAAATCTTCATCATCCTCTGGCCTATAGTCTACATCTGACTCATTCTCATAGGAATACTCTCTATGGCTTACCAAGTTTTCTACTGTCCCCTCTATTTTATCACCCCAATTACTCAAGTTAGGGTCAATTTCATCAACCCTATGACTTAATTGTGCTACAATCTCATCCACCCTATCAAGTAACTTGGTTAACTGCTCATCATCCCTAATACTTTCATTAGGTTGTATCTCATCAAGCATTTCACCTTTTTTGTTATCCCTATTAATTTCCTGAGCTTGTAGCTCATCAAAGCCATCATTATCAACATTTTTAGGCATATTAGTGCCAAGTGAGTTACTAGTTTTGACCTTTGCTTGCACCATTATCTCATGAATACGTCTAGCATCATATTGTTGCAAGATTTCTAAAAGACTAAGGTTAGTCTCAATATCAATTTTTTCTCCACTCCATGGTAGAGTAACACTAAACATAACATCTGAATGATCTATTACTGGTAGTTCGAGAACCTCTTTAGCAATATTAAACAACTCTATGACACTGACCTTATCAGGGTCTATATTCCCGAGTGCGAAGTCAACACCTAAGTACTCGAAGGTTAACGAAAAAGAATCCATCACCTAAGCCATATGCATAGATTTGGAAATAATGAGGGAAAAAAAAAAACACTTAGTATATAGGTTCAAAAGCATAATACATCAATTCATGCTTAATAAAATAGTACAAAAAATACCATAATATGTGCATGCATGTTAATACAATGGTATGAACGTCCTGGTTATTGCATCAATTTCCATTATTATCAATCAATTTTGACAAAGCTCAATTTCCAAAAATCTAGGGTTTCCGATTTCAAATGAAATTAAAAAAAAACGTTAAGAAAATGAAACAAATAAGTGTAACAAACTCAAACTAGTACTCATAAAGTTTTATATAGCCAAAAAAAGAAAAAAAGAAAAAAACATGTACAATTGACTTACGATTTTTACTGCACATGCACGTCATACATGCAACGAAAACGAAGGCTTACCCGACTGAGTGCTCCACTGCTTCAACGAAGTCAACTCGATCAGAAAGCCTTTACTGGTCACGTTGTAGGGAAAGATGATGAACAAGCGGGAAGACAAAAGTGTTCATGTAAGAGACAAAAAGAGAGAAGAAGAAAACGATTCCAATGGGTCAAGTTAAAAGCTTTTATTTTTTTAACAGTTGACTCCCTATTTATATACAAGACCATTTCATCTATAAAGACCATGATGCCCCATAACTTTACACTTAATTACTATCATTTAACGGACCAGTTAGTGAAAGAGTGGTCAATGACTGAATTTTTAAAAGATAGGGACTAAATTTATACAAAAATATAAAATGTATTTCTGAATGATAATAAGCCAAAACGTTGGGATACTTTGTGACATTTTCCTCTCTAACAATACAAGCACTTTCTCTCTTTCTATCTCTCCCCACTCAAGTCTCAATCTTTCACCAACTCAGAAGCCCAATTTGCCCCTAAAACAATATAAATATGTTTTTTGTTCAATTCAAATCAAATAATTCTTTTAGCTTGGTGATAAAGGGCAAGTTTAGCATCCAAACCCTTTTCCAAAGGTAGAGACGGTGCTTATACAAGAATGCAAAATGTGATTTTGGGTAAAATTATGCCAAAATGTAAGGATGGTTCTTGGCATTTCCCTAGTACATAAATATGAAATTTTTTTTATCCAATAAATATTTTTCGTTTTATAATTCTTAACATTACATAATTAAAACCCCATCACCAAAAAAAAAAAAAAAAAACGAAAAAAACCACCACTCATCGCCGGTTACCACCATTCCTCTGCAGCAGTAGAACCCTACCCCCTCAGCCACCTCAGCTATGGCAAAGTAGCAGCCATAGATCCTCATTTGCAGCACCGCAATCCCACTACCTCAGCCACCTAAGGCATGGCAACACAATAAACTCACATCCTCCCCACAAAACACAGCAAAAGGAGCCCAACATAGCAACACCTCCTTACTGCACATCAGCTGCACATTTGTAGAACCACAACCCCCAAACACAAAATCCCCACCTATTTCTCCACTACCTTTGCCTCCAACTCCTGCTCGAACCACCCTCATCTCTACTAGCTCTGCCTCTTCCCCACCACGCCTAGATCCTTCGCCTAAACCTCCACCAAATCCCAAATCCACCTCCATGCATGAATCCTCCACTTGAACCACCACCACCCCCACCTTCACCTCCTTTTGAACCACCACGAAGATCACTACCACCTCCGTCAGTTTCCAATAAACCAAAATAGCTTGAAAAGAAGATAAATAGAAATAAATAGATAGATTTAATAAAATTGTTGGTTGGTAAGAAAATTGTTTTTTTTTTTTTGGGTAGATGAGAGTTGTAATCGTTTTGGTTTTGCCTAGTAGTCTTCAATTTGGCTATGGTGTTGTGTTTGCCGGGATGCTTAAGGATTGCAACAATTGGTTTGACTTGGTGTTGGCCGTGGCTCTAATCGGTTTGGGTGGATTTGGTTTCTAAAGGCAGTGGATGACCAGTAGAGGAAGAGGAGGTGTCAGCACGGGAGACAGAAGGTATGATATAATTTTTATTGATTTTAAAAATAATTTCTAAAAAATTAAAGCCTTAGATCTGAATTAATCAATAAAGACTGTAATTTATTATTATTTTTTTGTTTTTTAAAATTAATTATATTAATGAATAAGTCAATTGGTGATGGTGGAGACACCGAAGATGGTGATGAACGGAGATGGGCGACAAACTTTTTTATTTTATTATTTAGTTTTATAATTATATTTTATTAATAAAAGCAATTTAAGTTAAATTGTGCAGGGCAACAAAGTGATTTAAACGGTGAAGGAATGTTTAAACAAAAAAGAGTTAATTGTAGGATTACTTAGAGGCTATTTAAAAAAATGTGTAATTGTAGGGCAAGCCCCAGTGAAATATTCCTTATATTATATAATGTAATAGTTATAGAATAACTTGATAAATTAATATCATTGAGACTATAAAAAATTATTTTATCAAAGTTATTTATTATCGAATAATTTATTAATTATCAATAAATAAATAATTTTTAATTTAAAAAGTTTTTATGTTTTAATTATTTGTAATATATTATTTTTTTATCAAATTCATGTATGTGTAATAAATTAAAAAATATGGCAAAAAATTAATAGATTATATGAAGTATTTTTTGCTTTACGCTATAGAAATGCAATTGATATTGAACACTTTTTTATTTATACTATTGAAAATGATGCAAAAGAGATTATTGAAGTAGTAACAGATATATCTTGATGATGATTATGATCTAAATAATAGTTATATTACAGCAAATGTTTCTTAAAAGAGGTCATCCAAACAATAATAACTTTAAATAATTCTACCTAACATAAAAAAATATGACAAATATGGTACATGCTTTACAAAAAATTATGGATGAGGTTGAGTTTCGTCTAAATAGAAAGAAAAACAAAAAGACTTTAGAAACATAGTTTGACAAAGAGTAGAATTGAGAAGCTAAAAGTTATTAAAAAATCGACTTAATGTTATAAATTTATATATTATTTATGTTATATATTTGATCAATTATTAATTTATATTTTCATTGGGTTTTAAAGAATTAAAAAAATTATTATATTATATATTTAGTGAATTTATTAATTTAATATATAGGTGTGAGTTGAGATCAGAAGATTTTCTTGTTTAATCCATGTTATTAATTGATTAAATATTTAATTATAATATATAGTTTACTGTAGTTAGAAAAAGGCTGGGAAAGGTACAGGTGCGGAGACTGTCACCGACTGACCAAATATAAATTATGGGGGGCATGGGCACAGCCTCTAAGAAGAAAGTTTTATCTTATCTTTTGAATCTTATCTAATTTGCCTGGCCAGAAATGGGTGCTTCAATTCAACATTATAATTCAGGAAATCATTAAAAAAAACGTGCCGGCCGATTACCTTTTTGATACAATGGTTGACTTAACTGTTAAAGGTGATGCAAACTGTAAAGTGAAAAATTTGATCTAATTGATTAGTTTAATTATCAAAAACGAAGTAAGATAAGAGCTTTAAATATGAGATTTTTAACTTTAATACTATATTAAGTAAGGTTTAATCCAAAAATTAATAGATAGTGTAAGATTAATATTAATATTTAGGTCCGGTTATACGACATGGTGATCAATCGTTATCTTTGACAAATGATCGTACAAAAATGTGGATTTGATTCTTTTTAGGATCATTGACTTAATTGGTAAAAGCTGTGTGAAGGTAAGTAAACCTATGTGATTACTACCACATGCTTTTGAGTGTAGTGGATGGAGGGAGAGATTGAGAAAGGAAATGGAGATCCCAAACTCAAGCAAGCTCATCATCAAATATTTTACATAAGGTTCTTGAATTCATCTCTTCTCTATTCACACTGATGTGTTGCCAACTCGTGGGGAGTAAACAATGAAGATAATTTGGTACATCAGAAAGTAACGCAATTAGTATGCATATTAAGGGGCGTCATTTTCTTTCTTTGGAGAAGAAACAAGAAAACAAAAGACAAAAAAAGGTTGGTTGGATTATGTTTGTCTTGAAGTAAGAAGACATCAAACGTCTCATAAGCAAAATGTCCCATATATAAAATTAAGCACACGAAAAGTGGGCACTCTCTTGGAGTCTTCCCAAAGGCCAATATAAAAAAGAGTCCCATTGTTAAAGACAAACTTCTTGACATTATTATTATTGTTATTATTATTAATCATCCGCAAGAAGTTTATCAGAAGCTTTTGCGTTTACGAATTTCTGATACCTAATCATCCACAATAAATATCTGGTACTTTCCTCCACTGCTCTTCTCAGGGGCAGCCAAGCTTCCGAATTAGACATAAATGAGCAGCCAGTATTCCTTTATGTCAAGCACTTCATGCAAGTAATAGTGTTTGGTTTGACTTTAAGGAGGCTGAGGCATAATCTCTTTTGTCATTTTAACCGCTCGCCTAGTTATACTGAGAGATTATTGACGAGAAAGCCTTAATTCCTTCAATGTGCAACAACATCATTGAATGTAGCGCAATTAGACGAATATTTTGTTGATGGACGTATGTTTATCTGTTGTAGGGAAACTTTTTCCTCCTCATATTGCCAACTTCTGAATGTAATTAATTTAACAATAGTTAGAAGCAGGTGGCTCATTTATTACCACCAAAATTGGGAATGGAACATCCTAGTCCTAGAAAAAGCATAAACTTGCTTCAGCGAATCTGAACTTTGTTAAACCTTGGTTTAGCCAATTTTCAGTTGGGGATAAAGAATTGGACTTCCCTTCTATTCTTGGACGTCCTTTATATTCTTACTTATATTATAATGTAATACAACCTGATTAATTTAAAACCACTTGCGCATAATTCCACGCTCAACTTAGAAAGAAGGCTGAGAAAGGTATGTTAAAGATGACGCATAACGTAATTGCAGAGACGTGTCACTATTTTTATGTTGTCAGTTAACTAGTATTCAGTCCAAGTTATCTGTTAAGTCCTAAAATATTTTCGTTGGTGGAGTCTTTTTAAGAGTTTTTACGTTATATGATACATGAATAGTGGTGGTCATGGGCTGGGATAGTGTTTTAGTGGTACGATCATGCAATGCAATGTGCAAAGACAAACCATACTTACACTCGGCCTTTTCAAAAACGTTTTAACTTTTTCTCGCATGCTTGCTTCAAAAAGGGCGCCTTGATCAATTATTGTCATTCATTTAATCATATTATAAAACGTGGATTCTTGATTGCATCTTTTGACTTAATTATTAAAAGTGATGTGGGAATAAAGGAAATTGATCAAATTGATAGGGATGATATCAAGAATAATGAAGCGTTGATAAGAGTTTTAAACATGATATTTTAGTTTTAGTACTATTCTAAATAATTACTTATGATTTTGAGTGAAGTGGATGAAGGAACAGGAGGAAAGAACAAAATGGAGACGAGAAAGCAAACAGCAGGCAGTGAAGTTGCTCATATCTTATGTTACAGTTTGGCTGTCCAAGGTCACTTGAATCCAATACTTCAATTCTGCAAGCGCTTAGCCTACAAAGGCCTCAGGGTAACCCTAGTCTCAACCAACTTATCCGCCACCAGGCTTATCCAAACCCAAGCAAGCTCCATCAATATTGAGCTCATCTCCGATGGTTTCAAAGAAGGTGAAAGCGCATGCAGCAAGTACTGAAGATTATTTTAAACGCTACAAGGTCTTTGTTTCACAAACCCTAGCTAAGTTGATTGAGAAATTACGTAGCTCTGAGTACCCACCTAAGTTTCTCGTTTATGACTCAGTTCTACCATGGCCTCTAGACATAGCTAGAGGTTTGGCATGGATGGAGCTCCATTTTTCACTCAATCTTGGGCTGTTAATTGCATTTACTTTCATTTTCATCAAGAAAGATTCAAAATTCCTTTAGAAGTGCGCATATTATTGTTGCCTTCAATTCCGCAGTTGAGGAAGGAGGATCTACCATCAATGTTCCTTGAAGGAAATCATGCTGATCACCCGTATTTGCTTAAGTTACTTGTCAATCAATTCTCAAATATTGAAGAACCAAACTGGCTCTTCTGTAATACTTTTTGTTGATGCACGGTTTCCGGACGGCCGGGGAGCGGGTCGGAGCTCGGATCGTGCGTCGGGTCCAGTCCTGCGAGCAAAGGAAAACAGTCAGGGGTGCCGGCGGTGGTGCCGGCGAAGACCCTCCGACGCTCAAGTCAGTTTCCGGCACTCCGAAATTTTCTGGGAGAATTTCCTAGAGAGAGAAGCTCTCAAAAGTGAAGGAAATCTAGAGAGAGAATAAGTTCAGAAAAGTGTGCATACCTTGAGTAATGATTCGGAGGGTTTATATAGGAGCCAGGGTCATTGTGGGACCCAGGCAAGGGACCCAGATAATGGGACACAGTAATGGGCTTATTGTAATGGGCCCAGGTAATGGGATACAGTAATGGGTTACTGTAATGGGACACAGTAATGGGCTTACTGTAATGGGCCCAGATAATGGGATACAGTAATGGGCTTACTGAATTAGAAATAACTAGGCCCAGATAATGGGCTTACTGAATTAGAAATAATTAGGCTCAGATAATGGGCTTCAGTAATGGGCTTACTGAATTAGAAATAATTGAGGCTCAATTTTGTTATGGCCATAACAGTAGTCCCCCCAGTCCCAAGTCGACTAACGGGTCGACGTAGGGACTATTTAGTTATTCTGGGCTATAAATTAAATGTATGAGGAGGCCGGCCCAAATATGTAATTTATTACATATACATGCATCAAAAAGTGAGGCCTAGTTGGCGAGAGGCGAGCGGGTGAAGGGCGAGCGAACGAGGGGCAGTACCCAAGTAACCATAGGCGAGCTCGCGAGGGGCGAGTATGCGAAGGGCGGGCTCGCTAAGGGCGAGCTGTATGCGAAGGGCGAGCATTCCTTGGCCTAAGAATATAAATCATCTAAACAAACAAATAAAATAATCTATCTTGGATGTGGAATGCATGATTTTTAATATGTCACATGTAAGTGGAAATTTCTTCAAACAAATATAAAGAATGTTGAAGGCTTTGCATTGCAAAAACGTATCAAAAAGGAGGTTTGGTAATGAATGACTTGAAACACTTCAATATAATGGGAATATACTAGTAGTGCAAGCATGTGGCATGAGATTTAATATTGCATGAAGCTTGAGAACCAAAATGAGTTGCTATGGTTCAACAGATTTGTGAAACTAAGAGTGATCATAGTTGTGCTTAAGCATACTTGGGAACGTGATGGAGGGTGGGTGAGTGATAAATGAGCGGGAAGGCTCCTGGAACGTGATGACTTACTGCATGAGGAAAGTGAGGGGAGTTGAAAGTTGGTGAGTGACGACCATGTGAGAAGAGAAAGGCGAACTGCATGAGAAGGGCGAACTCCCAAAGGTGAGGGCCGGGTTTGCAAGGGCAAAAGGCGAGTGCGCACCATAACACTTTTCATAAGCTGGAAGATGAGGTAAACTCGAACCTATTTATGTATGTTCATGCATACATGATATACATAAGTTGTTTTCTTCTATCACAGTCAATGCATTCAGTTTTCACAGAGATTAATTAATAGGATATTGTAAAATTCCATCTTCTAACTAATTCTAAATTGGTTCAAAAAGCCAAAAGTTTTGTGTACTTTTGTCAACTTCGACTTCAAGACTTAATTCTTTTTATTTTATTATTGTTCTTTTCAAGAATATGATTGTCCACATCTAAGAATTTTAAGAAATATATAGGCAGGCTATGGTGCTGAGGACTCAGATTCCATTTAGGTGATGGTGGACTAAAACTTGATTGCAAAAGAATCCATAAGGCGGATAAGATTTTGTTGCTCATTTGTACATAGTAACACTTTACTCTTCCAATGAACTTAATTAAATCGAATTTGTTTTCAATGTGTTTTGTTACCTTCCAACAGGTAGTTAGCTGGATGGCGAGTCAATATCCAATCAAGACAATTGGACCAACCATTCCATCAATTTACTTGGACAAGCGCTTGGAGAATGACAAAGATTATGGGCTCAGCCTCTTCAAACCAAACACTGAGGCATGCTTGAAGTGGCTTGACTCAAAGGAACCTGGCTCAGTCCTTTATGTATCATTTGGAAGCTTGGCTGCCCCGGGAGAGGAGCAGATGGAGGAGTTAGCCTGGGGACTGAGGAGGAGCAACAGCTACTTCTTGTGGGTAGTCAGGGAATCGGAATCCGGAAAGCTTCCGAGCAACTTCTCTGAGGAAACATCTGATAAGGGTCTGGTAGTGAGTTGGAGTTCTCAAGTAGAAGTTCTGGCTCACAAGTCAGTGGGATGCTTCATGACACATTGTGGGTGGAACTCAATACTTGAGGCCCTGAGCTTGGGAGTGCCAATGGTGGCAATGCCACAATGGGTAGATCAAACAACTAATGCTAAGAATATTGCAGATGTGTGGCAGGTTGGGATTAGAGCAAGAGTTAATGAAAAAGGTATTGTTGCAAGAGAGGAGATAGAGCTATGCATAAGAGAAGTCATGGAAGGAGAAAGAAGGAAGGTTATTAAAAGCAATTCGAAGAGGTGGAAAGAATTGGCCAAAAAGGCAGTAGATGTGGTGGAAGCTCTGATAAGAACTTAGAGGAATTTGTGATCCTGTTAGATTTTTTTTTTTCAAGACGAAAATTTCTAATCTTTCTTAAATATTCTGTCCTTCCATAGTATCTACACTATTACCCCGTGGCCGAAGCGGGCGTTTCAAATGTTTTTGGGCAATCCCACGTCTCCATATCCAAATTTTTTCTTAAATTTTGTATTTTAAATATTGTTATACATTTTATTAATTTTTTATCATCAGATTGATGGTGTATTGATGTAATGTATTAGTAATGCGATAATTTTAAATCAATGACATATTATTTGGGATGCATGTATGATTTTAAGATAATTTTCGGAAGTGTACTAACATTTCTTCTTAAATTAGAAATGAAATGTTGTGCATCCATGTATGACGTGTGAATCTTATAGCAGATGAAAAATTCCATTTGGGATAGAAAATTTATTGGTTAGAGAAATTCATCCGGCCATTGAGGTATATACATGAGTGGAATTAGAGATGTAGTAGAGTGGAGAGAGACATGAGAAATATTGACTTGTAGGGCCATGTTACATGAGTGAGTTTCTAGAGGTGCAGAGTGGATAGAGCAGATAAATGGTGGAGATCCATGTTCAACGGCAGTTAATTGCCTCCTTACTATTTCTGTCTTCTCTCTTATGCAAATTTATTATAGCCCAGGAATATGCAAGTCACGGAGATATTTAAAACAATATAATTTATAATTTTGTATATAAAATCATTTCAAGACAATTATATAATGGTAGAAAAAAAAGGCCATATATCACACGTAGGTAATATCGACAAAAAACCATCCCCCTAAAAGCTCAGCTCCCCAAATGCAATGGGATTCTGCAATTTAAAAATTAATTACTTTTACTTGACGATTTAAAAATCAAAGGAAATAGGTGCTTTTGAAAATTTGATTATACTTTTGATGTGTGAAATTCTAAAACCACCCTCAATAAAAATTTCAAAGAAGAAAATTAGCTTATACTAACAAAATTATTACCACGAATTAATAACAAAAAAATTATAAAATAATATTTAATCATTTTATAATTTAAAATTTAAAAAAATATTAAAAAATTGCTAAATTAACGTTGGATAACAATTGACAACCAACATTATGTGCCGATGACTGTCACGAGAGCATGAGAAATGATACTGTTGACACTCATATGATGGATTTGGCTGATTTATATAAAGAGAACGAATTTCCAACGTTTGACGTGGTATTTAGCTAAAAAAGCGGTAAATGATTTGAACCAATAATTCACCAGTTTATGCCACCAAATGAAGTGTTTGAAGTCACCAAAATTGATACTGTTGAATATCTCATCTTTCAACAATCATTTTGATGTCGATGGTGCCATTAGATGTTGTCATTCGCCTGCAACCGACGGTTGTCCAATAATCCTAAATTTTTAGAGTTTAAATACTACATTTATAAGTTTAAATTTTTAGATCAAATAGTTTCTTATGAAATATAACGTAAATAGCGTAAGTTTTTAGGTCAAATAGTTTTCAAATAAATATAACCAACTAATAAATTATTGTTAGGTATGTATTATTATATGTACACATAATATTCTTTATATTTTATTATTATATTTTTGTAGGAATCAGCTAGTAAAATTTTTCCAAATATCTAGCATGTTAACGCTGTATATATATATATATACACACACACACTAAAGAATGACAAAAGCAAAATGGAAAGTACAATTTATTTGGGAGATCATCCGTTGACATCATCTACATAGTTGTGCAACAAATTCCTCTATATTCTTATCAGAGCTTCCACCATAATCTACCGCCTCTTTGGTCAATTCCTTCCACCTCTGTGAATTCCTTTTGAAAACCTTGGCTCTTTCTCCTTCCATGACTTCCCTTATACATTTCTCTATCTCCTCTCTTGTCACAATTCCTTTCTCGTTAACTCTTACTCTAACTCCAAGCTGCCACACGTCTGCAATAAACTTAGCATTAGTTGTTTGATCTGCCCATTGTGGCATTGCCACCATTGGCACGCCCATGCTCAGAGCTTCAAGAGTCGAGTTCCAGCCGCAATGTGTCATGAAACACCCCACTGACTTGTGAGCTAAAACTTCTAATTGAGGACTCCAGCTCACTACCAGACCTTTCTCAGATATTTCCTCGGAGAAGTTGCTTGGAATCTTTTCCTGTTCCGATTCCCTGACTACCCACAAGAAGTAGCTGTTACTCCTCTTCAATCCCCATGCTAACTCCTCCATCTGCTCTTCTCCCAGCTTAGAAATGCTTCCAAATGATACATAAACGACGGAGGCAGTTTCCTTTGTGTTTAGCCACTTCATGCATGCCTCAGAGTTTGGTTTGAAGAGGCTGAGGCCGTATTCTTTGTCATTTTCCAAGCGCTTGTCTAAGTACATTGATGGAATGCTTGGTCCAACGTTCTTGATTGGGTATTGATTCGCCATCCATTTGAACACCTGATGGAAGTTACCAAAACATGTAAATTAACGTAATATAACTCTAAAAATAGTTTGAAATGTTTCCAAATATATATAATCCCTATGTAATATACTAAACAATAACTTGATTTTTCTCTCTAAATACTAACTTGATTACAAAGATATGTATGGATTTTTTATGAGGAATATCTAAGAGTCAAATCACTGAATTGAATTAAATTACACATTTCTCTGTGTACGATATAACAGAGAATAGCAAACATAGTTATGTACACACACACAAATGATTTACCTCATCTTCCAGCTTATCGAAGGTGTTACAAAACAGCCACTTTGGTTCTTCAATCTTAGTGACTTGACTAACTAATACGTCTAGAGCAGTTGGATAAGCGTCCGTTTCATAAATGAATGATGGTAGATCACTGATTCTCAACGGTGGCATCGACGGTAACGATACCACAGGCTCCTCCAAGGGGATTCTGAAAGCCCCATGATGAAAATGATAGAAAATTGAGTTAACTGCCCAAGGTTGAGTGAAAAATGGAGCTCCATCGATGCCTAATCTTCTTGCTATGTCAAGAGTCGAAGGTATTAGCGAGTCATAGATGATAAATGTAGGTGGCCACTCAGAATCAAATTTCTTTTCAATGTTTCGAGAAACAAAAGCCATGTAACGCGCAAAGTAATCAACAGCATCTTTTGATTGTGAGAAATCTTCTGTAATGATCTCAACATTGATGGAGCCGGCTTGGGTTTGGACAAACTCGCTAGCGGTTGAGTTGCTGGTTAATAGGGTGATCTTGAGGCCTCTTGATGCTAAGCGCTTACTGAATTGAAGCATAGGAGTAGCGTGACCTTGTGCAGGAATAGTTACACATAAGATATGAGCTTCACTAGGTGCTCTTTGCTCTATCATCTTCATTTTTCTCACTTTCTCTCTATCCACAAGCAAGTCAAGACTCCATTTTTAGAGGAGATAGAGGATGGTAGGTTATGAGTAATAAAACAGAGAAGGTAATGCCAAACATTATGTGATGATTGATCACTAAGCCACATATTTTTATCTGCAAAAGATAAGAATAGTTGGTCAGGATTATGTGGCAATAGCTCATGCTTTGCATATTGATATGGGTAGATTTGTCTCTGTGAGTGATTTTAATCTGATCTGACCCAACCCGATCGGGTTATAATCAAGTGAAGTGAATATTAATATTAGTTTTGTCTAGGATATTCCCATGCATGTGGGAGATTGATATTAGTTTTTTTTTTTTAATTTTTTTTCAAGAAACTATTTTATCTAAAATTTTAAATTTAGTGGCAATGGTTCCTTCGTGAGAACAAAAAGTTATCCAATGTTAGCACTAGAATCCTCCAACTTATTAAATATTTGAACCATTCATGCACACACACACACACACATATATATATGATTCTTGAACCATTTATATAATAAAGTAGGTGAGGCATATTTCCCTTCTTAAAATAAAAATAACTTGAAAATGTACTATTATATGACAAACAATGTAAATTACCAAAAGAAGAATCTTAGCGTGTTTGAAACCATTGAAATAAAATTTAATGCCCCTGATCTGTCAAATTCATGATCTCCTCTTTTGACAATGCTATTTTGCCAACTCTTGGAAGTAATTGAAAATTAAATTAATTGTTCTCAGAAACTAACGCTCGCGATTGGTACAATATTAATATGTCATTATCTTTCTTAATTTTCTGAAGAAATAAGAAATTAAAAGAAATGAAAAGATTGGCTAGTTCATGTTTGTCTTTAAGGAAAAAGAGCACATCAATCTTAGTCATTCTACCATGTTCGGCAGCACCAAATTTTCTTGGCTTGTTATATTTATATATACACACAAACACAAAACGTTTCATAAGCAATGTCCTATACATTTAATTGAACACATGAAAATTGAGTAATGACCACGGTCGTGGATGCTTAATCACCCAAGGGCCGAAGGCCAATATAAGAAAAGAGTCCAATTGTAAAAAACAAACTTCCTGACATCATCGCATATGCAAAAAAGAGCTAGGGGGAAAATTTTCCAAAATCAATAAAGATTATAAGTCATAAAGATAAAGGTAACGACTCAGGCCTCTGCAGAAAGTCTATTTCTAACTTTGCTTAAAATAATCCTTATGGGGAAGACATCAGAAGTCAATTACAATTCCTTGTCAAATCTTTAAAGCAAATAAGAAAAAATTCACAAAGTTTTCTTAGTTTAGCTTTTTTGTACACATGCAGTTTTTCCTAATATACGTTTAGGCAGCAACCGGCCGGAACATTAACTTATGTGTCTGTTACCTACCTAAATGGTTTGACTCTTATGCATGCTTCATATATATTAATGTATAGTTAATTGTTCTCTGCAGTAGAAACCGAGTATTAGTAAAATCCCTGGAGAGGCCACGCCAATGAGAAGAGAGTTTAGGTGGTTAAATGTAACAAGTTAAGAGTGCATGAATGTGGAAGAGAAATTTGCTGCATGTTAGACACGCAACCATGACGATCGAGACGCAATCCTGCCCCATTTTCTATATTACCATAGAAGCCAATTACGCAAAAGTTTGAGCTAATTAGTATAAGTGGAAGGAGAATATTAAAATAGAATATAATCGTCCACAAAATCGATATGATAGATTTAATAATTTAGTTGTCCAACTTATAATTAATATTTATCATGAAATAAATTAATGTTAAACCAACTCTTTGTTTCTCGTAGTGGAAAGGCGACATCTACCCTTCATATTTGGAACCAGGGACTCATCACATTAGGTACTGCGGTCTAGCTCTGATACCACTTATAAAGGCTCTAAATATCTAACATAAAAGGCCAACCTAACAAGTAGAGTGACCAACTTCTTTATACCCTACCCTCTCTAACCATCCAATGTGAGACTCACCAAAAGGCAATACAAATACAATCTTTATGCTTCAAAAGCGCCAATTATTATTATTATTGAAGATGACTTGATTTGAATACAACAACAATATAAGAGCGGAATTACAATATAATGATGTTAGGGATCATATTCTTGATTAGAAAGTTTGCCAGAAAGTTTCAGGAAAAGAGTTGAGATAAAACTCTGCCTTATTGTGATAGATTCGAATCCTTTCAATCTTATGAGGTTTGTAAATTTGAACGTTTACTTTTTCACACGACGATTGTAATGGTGGGCATATATATACAAGTTTAAATTTTTACATGAAGTGCTTTCCTAACAAATATAAACAACTGATAAATTAATAAATTCATGTAAGGTATAGATATTATTATTACATGTACATATGACTCAGTAATCATTTTTATTTCTTTTTCTGTTTTTATACCAATCTTATAAATTTTTCTTAACATTGGCATGTTGGATACGTATACACTAAAGAATAACAGAATCAAATGCAAAGTATAATTCTTTTGCGGGATCATCCATTAACATCAGCTGCGTAGTAATTCTGTAACAAATTCCTCCATGTTCTTATCAGAGCTTCCTCCAACATCTACTGCCTCTTTTGCCAATTCCTTCCACCTTCGTGAGTTCCTTCTTATATCCTTGGCTCTTTCTCCCTCCATTACTTCCCTTATACACTTCTCTATCTCCTCCTTTCTCACAATTCCTTTTTCGTTGACTCTTGCCCTAACCCCAACCTCCCACACATCTGCAATAAACTTAGCGTTAGTTGTTTGGTCTGACCATTGTGGCACTGCCACCATTGGCACTCCCAAGCTCAGAGCCTCAATTGTTGAGTTCCACCCACAATGTGTCATGAAACATCCCACTGACCCGTGAGCTAGAACTTCTAATTGAGGACTCCAACTCACTACCAGACCCTTCTCAGCTATTTCCTCGGAGAAGTTGCTTGGAAGCTTTTCGTGTTCCGATTCCCTGACTACCCATAAGAAGTAGCTACTACTCCTCTTCAATCCCCATGCTACTTCCTCCATCTGTTCCTCTTCCAGCTTAGCCAAGCTTCCAAATGATACATAAACGACTAAGTCAGTTTCCTTTGAGTCTAGCCACTCCATGCATGCCTCAGAGTTTGGTTCGAAGAGGTTGAGGCTGTAATCTTTGTCATTCTCCAAGCGATTGTCCAAGTATACTGATGGGATGGTTGGTCCAATGTTCTTGATTGGGTATTGACTTGCCATCCATTTGAACACCTGATGCGGAAGTTAACAGAACATGATTAAAATGATATTATACAACTGAATAAATTACTTTGAAAAATTTCTAAATATGTGAAATAAACCAAAATACTCGTTTCCCCTCACTTTTCTTAGTAAGTAATCAACTTAGACTTGTGTGTTTACAATTCATCAATTTTCTATCAGTATAACATTCAGTACCCAATAATTCTTACACATGCATGGAATGACTAAGACGAATTAGGTGCAAGAGTGAGATTTTAGATTAGAATCCTAGATGGCCTTTAAATTTGCAGGAACATAATAGCTAAAATATTTATGGATACACATATATATAATTTACCTCATCTTCCAGCTTATCGAAGGTGTTACAGAACAGCCATTTTGGTTCTTCCATCTTTGTGAATTGACTAACTACTAAGTCTAGTACAGTTGGGTGAGTGTCACTTCCATAAATGAATGATGGCAGATCATTGATCCTTAGTGGTGGCATCGATGGTAACGCTACCACAGGCTCCTCTAAGGGGACTCTGAGAGCCCCTTTATGAAAATGATAGTAAATTGAATTAACTGCCCACGGTTGCGTAAAAAGTGGAGCTCCATCGATGCCAAAACTTCTTGCTATGTCCAGAATCCACGGTAGTAGCGAGTCATAAATGACAAATGTTGGCGGCAACTCGGAATCAATTTGTTTCTCAATGCTTTTTGAAACAAAAATCTTGTAACGGTCAAAAAAGTCCTCAGTGCTTTCTGAGAGCTCTCCTGTAATGAACTCAACATTGATGGAGCTGGCTTGGTTTTGGATAAACTTGGTAGCGGCTGAGTTGCTATTTAATAGGGTGACCTTGAGGCCTTTTGAAGCTAGGCGCTTGCAGAATTGAAGCATAGGGTTTGCATGACCTTGTGCCGGAATAGTTACACACAAGATACGATGAGCTTCGCTATGCCCTTTTTGCTTTTTTATCTCCATTTTCCCTTTCTCTTTCCCCACAAGCTTGACAAGACTCTATATTTAGAGAAGTAGAGGTGGTTGTGTAATCCAAAATATCTGATGATAATGCCAATGTATGATGACTGATCACTGTGCCCACATTTTATATGCAAAAGATTAGAACAGTTGATTCAGGAAATTATGTGGTGGTAACATCCCATGCGTTGCATAAATTAGAATTCTATGAATTTTGTTAGAAATATTCGTTATAATTCAACTTTTTTAAAGAAAATTAATTATTTTTCAATAAATCCTGTTCAGTTTGTTTCTTAAAGCTAACATAAATGTACATATTTATTTTACTTTATTTAAAACTTAATAAATGAAGTTATTTACTTCATTTATTTTGTTAAGATTTTAAACTCTTTTTTGTACTATATATATGTGCTTAACTTGGAGTCATAGAAGCATCAAGCAACAAAGAACAGGTTCTCTCAAATGCTTTCCTCCTTTTGTGCTCTCTTGCGAAGCTTTTACTTATTTATTTTATGAACCATAGGAGCTCTAGTTGATGCTTAAGGAGATTTCACTGCGACTTGCTATTTGGGAGTGCACCCTAAGCAGCTCTAACCGGTTGTCATATCCTAGAGGTCAGGTGCTACAAACCCTGTTGCACCGGGTTACGTATCCGTAAGGAGCAAAATTGGTTTTAAGGACATCGCTTTCTTGCATGCTTCAACCGATACTTTTGTGAGTTATATCTCTTTCATTTTATTAAATATTTTATTTGATATTTTTAAATAACATTTGGTATTTGTGTAAAACTAAATTTTTCGTTAAATTAATAATTTTCATCCATATTTTCTAACAATCTTAAGACTGAATTTCTTACTAAGATGGATGAAATATTTACACAAATAAATGAAGCAAACGTTGTTTCCAACAGCAATAAGGATTGGTTACTTGATTCTTGAGCAACCAAGCATGTATGTTTTGAAGCTTGTTCAGTTCTTACATGCTTTTTACAAGGAGAAAAGATTTTTATGGGTAATTCATGAATATCTCGAGTGGTCGGTAAGGGTAACGTATACTTAAAACTCACATTTGGTAAGACTCTTCAACTCAATGATGTTTATCATGTACCTGACTTTTGAAGCAACCTGGCATCAGTGAGTCTTTTAAACACGGTGGGACTTAAAAATTTTTTTTTGAGACTAACACTTTTATAATTTTTGAGAAAGAGGAGTTTGTAGGGAACGGGTATTATAATAAGAATCTCTTTGTTTTGAATGTTTCTTCTATCATTAATAATACTACATCCACCTCTAGTTCGACTTACTTGACTAAGCCTTCAAATTTTGGCACAAAAGATTAGGTCATGTAAATTTTGATTCCATCAAAAGAATGAAAAACCTAGGGCTTATTCATGATTTTTCAACTACTATGAAATTTGTGTTGAAGCAAAATAAAGAGAAAACCTTTAAAAAGTATTTCAAGAGAATCATACTTATTTAGTACATTCTGACTTGGATATTTTGATAATCATCTCACACATCGTGGGAAAAGATATTATATATTATCTTTGTGGATGATTACTCAAGATACACCAAGGTGTTTTTATTAAAAACAAAAGATGAAGCTTTAAAATTTTTTATAAAATATAAAAATGAGATAGAAAATCAATTGGAGAGAAGAACTAAAAAATTGAGATATGATAGGAAGCATGAGTATGATTGCTCATCTTTCATTGAATTTTGTAGTAAAAATGGTATTGCTCATGAGCTTACTGCCAGTTGTACCTTTGGGCAAAATGGAATTGCTAAAAGGAATAATAGGATTTTAAAACAAATAGCCAATGCTTTTTGTGTAGTTCTGGGTTACTTACTTACATGTGGGGGGAAGCTTTGCTTACTGGATGTCACATTCTTAATAGAATTTCTAGTAGAACATATGAGAAAACATCCTATGAGTTATGGATAGGTTTTCAACTAAATCTTACATAACTTAGAGCGTGGGGGTGCTTAGCTAAGGTCCCATTACTTGATAACAAAAGAAATTGGGTCTAAAACTTCTGATTGTATTTTTATTGGATATGCTTTAAATAGTACTACTTATAGATTTTTTGTTTTCAAATCTAAGTTTTAGAATCAAATACTTTTATACAGGCTCAACAAGTAGAATTTTTTGAAAATATTTTTCCAAAAAAACTTATATATAAAGAACATTTTGAAAAGCCTGATTGTCATATCTCTACTAATAGTAATGATGATGAACCTGAACTAAGGTAGAGTAAAAGAGTTAGGGTTGAAAAGTCTTTTGAAGATGACTTTATCATGACATTCCTTGTGAAAAATGACCCTACATCTTTTCAAGAAGCCATGACATGTACTGATGCTACCTTCTGGAGAGATGCCATTAATAATGAGTTAGATTCTATTATGGCAAATCATACATGGAAGTTAGTTGATCTACCTCCTGGTTCAAAAACTAAGGTATGTAAATGTGTGTTAGGAAGAAATTGAAACCTGATGGTTCAATTGACAAATTCAAAGCTAGGTTAGTAGCCAAGAGATTTACACAAAAGGAAGGCATTATTTCGATACATACTCTCTTATAGCTAAGATCACCACTATTAGAGTCTTGTTTCCTTTGGCATCTATTTATAAGCTTGTTATTCATCAAATGGATATCAAAACAACATTTTTGAATGGTGACCTAGAAGATGAAATTTGCATGGACCAACTTTGAGGGATTTGTGGTGCCAGGACAATAGTATAAAGTGTGCCAGCTTGTTAAATCTTTGTATGATTTAAAACAAGCACCAGAAAAATTGAATGAGAAATTTAATAGCATTTTACTTTCTCATGGTTTTTTTATTAGTGAAGTTGACAATTGCTCATATTTTAGGTGTGCTTATGGTTGTGGTGTTATCATTTGTCTTTATATGGATGATATGCTAATTTTACGCACAGATTTAAATATTGCGAAATCCACTAAAGATTTTTTAACCTCAAAATTTGATATGAAAGACATTGGAGAAGCTGATGTCATCTTAGGAGTAGCCATCTGTCACTGGTTATGAATAACCATTGGTGACATCACCCGTCATAGCATCGTCGGTGATATATCATATACATGGCTCAACATAACACATAGGTGCCCACCAAGCAATGAGAGTTCGACATCCTAGGGTTTTTAGGCATGAATTTCACGTCCAAAATATATAACATTTCATTAAGTACAGTATGCAATCACAAATATAAAAATCCATATGCAAAAGATCAAATTCAAAACTCTCATTCATATCATAAACATAGCATTTCCATCAAAGCATAGTTCTCATATAAACTTAAAACATATGGTACACAACATTGCTCATAAAACAATAATATGTCCATTGTGACCTCAGTTGAGATATCTAGCTTACTTAATTGGAAAGGCTTCATTGAATTTCGTTATCTCAACCTAAAATCATCAAAAAGTTTCCTTAAGAATCATCAAACACAATAACTATAGTTAACCAAATTACTGTCCCAACATTGCACACACTTAATTGGATGATAAGGAGGCTTAGCTCTTTCTCAAACTCATTTTGTTGAAAAACTTTGGAAAATTGTTGGGTATGAAAATGCTATTCCTATGAGTACTTCCTATGACTTTAACATAAAACTAGTAATAAATAAAAATAAAAGTGTTGCCCAACAAGGGTATGCAATGATCATAGGAAGTCTCTTATATTTAATGAATTTTATGAGACCTGACATCACTTATGTAGTTCATAGGTTGAGTAGGTATACTCATAATCCAAGCCGTGAGCATAGGATCGCAATCTCTAGGGTGATGAGATATTTGAAGGCAACTTGCAATTACTCTTTACATTTTTCTGGCTTTCCTACTATGCTAGAAGGTTATTGTGATGCTAACTGGATATCTGATATCGACCAAATAAATTCTATCAGTGGTTAAGTGTTTGCTTTGGCAAGAGGAGCTGTTTCTTGGAAGTCTAGCAAGTAGACTTGTAAAGCCAGGTCAACAATGGAGTCAGAATTTATTGCTCTAGATCTAGCTGGAAGATAAGTAGAATGGTTGAGAAATCTCTTGGTTGATATAGCTCTTTGTAAAATGCCAGTCCCTTCAGTGGTAATGCATTGTGATTGCCGAGCTGCAATTACTCAAGCAAGGAGCAAAGTTTATAATGGCAAGAGTAGGAATATACGTCTAAGAAACAATATTGTGAAACAATTACTTAAAAATGGAGTGATATCACTTGATTTTGTGAAGTCAAAGGAAAAATTAGTAGAGTTTTTAACTAAAGGATCGACTAAAAAGCTAGTCTTAGGTGTAGTCATATAGCACTATCAAATGGAGTTTAAACTCCTATGCTCATTCCTATGGTATAAATTGATGTAGATAGTGTAACTATATGATTGGAGGTTGAACTTTATCAAGGGTCTCAATGCCTCTATAGCGCTTATGGGTGGCATGTCTAAATGTAGTTACAGGCTTAGTAAAGTCCACCTATATAGATGTGAGGTGGGGCCACCTTTATGAGAAATTGGTTTGTTTCTCTAGAGCATCTATGAATATCTAGATAGAATGCATGGCTGAAATGTGTCAAAGCATAGACTCAACTGAGTTTGAGGCTAGAATGTGTATGACATGTATAGTGATTGATGCTTAAGGAGTTTGGTTCAAGAATTTAGTTCACCAAGCTCCTATGGATCCTTTCTGTCTACATTAGGTATTGATTCAAGTAGAGAGACATCAGTATTGATGCGTTTCAGTTTCTTTAATTGACTAGAGCTTTTGTGTAATTTTATTTGTTGTAGGGGAAAGTGCAAATTTTGAATTTTGAGGGGGATTGTTAGAAATATTTGTTATAATTCAATTTTTTTAAAGAAAATTAATTGTTTTTCATTAAATGCTATTCAATCTATTTCTTCAAGATAACATATACATAAGTATTTATTTTACTTTATTTAAAACTTAATAAATGAAGTTATTTACTTCACTTATTTTGTTAAGAATTTAAACTCCTTTTCGTGCTACATATATGTGCTTACCTTGGAGTTGTAGAAGCATCAAGCAACGAAGAATAGGTTCTCTCAAATGCTTTCCGCCTTTTGTGCTCTCTCAGAAAGCTTTGTTTTTTAATATTTATTTTAAAAACCATAAAAGCTTTAATTGGTGCTTAAGGAGAGTTCACTACGACCTGCTATTTGGGAGTGCACCCTTAGTACCCGTCTAACCGATTGTCATATCTTGGAGACCAAACACTACCAACCCTATTGCATCGGATTACGTATCCCGAGGGGGCAAAATCGGTCTTAAATACAGTGCTTTCTTGCATGTTTGGGCCGATACTTTTTTGAGCTATATCTCTTTCATTTTATAAAATATTTTATTTGATATTTTTAAATAATATATGGTATTTGTGTAAAACTATACTTTTTATTAAATTATTAATTTTCATCCATATTTTCTAACAAATTTTAATATCAATCATGTGCTTTGGTTTAGCATATGGTTAGATTTTTCTCAGCAGCCTTTCTTTCATATTGCGCGCGTGGAAAAATTGATATTACTTGTTATCATCAATAAAGTATTTTACTTCAAATTTTATTTTTTGAAGTCAAGTGATTCCTTGATATTTATCAAAGCAGAAAATGATCTAATGTTTTAGTAGATATATTCAGATCCCCTAATAATTTTAAATAAATATTTGGTTTATGTATAAGCATATATGAGTCTTCAACTGCCTATGAAATCAAATAAAGAAAACAAGAGTACTGTACACGTGTTGAATTAAATATGATTTAACAACTAGTTTATCAATTAGGTTGAACCGTTTGTATAATAGTTTGATGCCGTTTCTTATCAAATTATATACTTTGGTTATTCAGAATGCTATTGCCAACTCTTGAAAGTAACCAAATAAATTTGGTTCATCATCAATACTAAAGCAATCAGTATATTAATGAGTCATTATCTTTCTGGAGAAAAAACAAGGAAAAAAAAGACAAGAACAAGTTGACTAATTTTTGTCTTGAAGGTAAAAGAGAACATCGATCTTAGTCATTTAGACCAGGACAATCAAATTTTCTTGGCTTTTATATATATATATATATATATTATCAAACACATGAAAAATGAGTAATGACCACAGTCTTGGAGGCTTACCACAGGTCAATCTACGAAAGAGTCCAATTCATTAAGAATAGACTTCTTTTCATCACTGCTTATGCAAATAGAGGGCGAAAATTGAACCAAAAATCAATCAAGATTGGAAGTCATAGAGATTAAGATTGGAGATAATGACTCGGCCTGACTAGAAATTAAGTACTCTAAATTGTAACTTTACTTAAAATAATCATAATGCGAAGACATTACAAGTAATATGTAGCACCTAAGACCTAATACTTATGATGCATTGTATGGGATGGCCGAGATGGATGAGGTAAGAGTGGAATTTTGTTCAGCATCTTGCATTATCTGATTAGAGAAGGTCATTGGGAGACTCTCCTCCCATTAGAAATTTTAAATGACTTTAATTTAATATATATATATATATGTATATGTATATATGTAAAGGTTTAGAATAGTCCTAAAAGTTCATAGTGATGGACAATCGCCATCGATTATAAGGTGGCTCATGTCAAGTACACTTTAATTGGCAACAACTCCGCACAAGTTCTGCGACAAATTCCTCTATGTTCTTATCAGAACTTCCACCATCATCAACTGCCTCTTTCGCCAATTCCTTCCACCTCTGCGAATTCCTTATTATATCCTTGGCTCTTTCTCCTTCCATGACTTCCCTTATACGCTTCTCTATCTCCCCTCTTGTCACAATTCCCTTCTCATTAACAATTACTCTGACTCCAACATGCCACACATCTTCAACAAACTTAGCATTAGTTGTTTGATCCGACCAATGTGGCATTGCCACCATTGGAACTCCTAAGCTCAGAGCCTCAATCGTTGAGTTCCACCCGCAATGTGTCATGAAGCAACCCACCGATTTGTGAGCTAGAACTTCTAATTGAGGACTCCAGCTCACTATCAGACCCTTCTCGGATATTTCCTCAGAAAAGTTGCTTGGAAGCTTTTCCTGTTCAGATTCCCTGACTACCCATAAGAAGTAGCTGTTACTTCTTTTCAATCCCCATGCTACTTCCTCCATCTGCTCTTCTCCGAGGGTAGCATAGCTTCCAAAAGACACATAAATGACTGAGGCAGTTTCCTTTGAGTCTAGCCACTCCATGCATGCCTCGGAGTTTGGTTTGAAGAGGCTGAGGCCGTAATCTTTATCATTCTCTAAGCGCTTGTCCAAGTATATTGCTGGAATGGTTGGTCCAATGTTCTTGATAGGGTATTGACTGGCCATCCATTTGAATACCTGAAGAAAGTTAAAAAAAGAAAAAAGAAAAAAGAAAACAGGAAAAAAAGGTTTAAAATAACAAAATAAATCTGTATAAAATTACTTAAAAAATTTTCGGAACACGGATGCAAATAAACCCAAGTACTGATTTGATTTCTCCCTCTTTTCTTAAAAATAGAACAATCTATTGAAACACAGAGTTTATAATCCGTCAATTTAGTTATATGCATAAATCTATTGAAATACGTAAGATTCAACACTATCCCTTAGAAACCAGAGTGACATAACATCAAGAGGAATGAGGTAGAAGTTTTCAGTTGAGAATCTTATATGATCAAGTCCAAATCTGCACTAGGGAATAACTAAAAATTTTATGTATCTATATACGTATATGTGATTTACCTCATCTTCCAGCTTATCGAAAGTGTTGCATAAAAGCCATTTTGGTTCTTCAATATTTGAGACTTGACCAACTACAAAGTCTAGAACATTCGGTTGAGCGTCAGTTCCATCAAAGAATGATGGTAGATCATTTATCCCTAGCGGTGGCATTGAAGGTAAGGTCATCACAGGCTCCTCTAAGGGGACTCTGAAAGTCCCTTTATGAAAATGATAGTAAATTGAGTTAACTGCCCAAGGTGTCGTGAAAAATGGAGCTCCATCGATGCCAAATCTTCTTGCAATCTCAAGAGTCCATGGTATAAGCGAGTCATAAATGACAAATGTAGGTGGCCATTCAGAACTCATTTGTTTCTCAACGCTTTGTGAAACAAAAATCTTGTAACGTTCAAAAAAACCACAAATACTTTCTGTTTCTGGGTCGTCAGGAATGAGCTCAACATTGATGGAGCAGGCTTGAGTTTGGATAAACTTGCTAGTGGCTACGTCGCTTGATAATAGGGTCACCTTGAGGCTTTTCGCGGCCAAGCGTTTGCAGAACTGAATCATAGGGCTTGCATGACCTTGTCCAGGAAAAGTAATACATAAGATATGAGCTTCACTACCTACTCTTTGCTCTTTCATCTCCATTTTCCCCCTCTCTCCTTCAACAATCATGCGATCAAGACCTCATTTAAAGGAGCTAGCTAGGTAGAAGGCTATGAACTAATAAATCCGAGAAGGTAATGCCAACTATGTGCGATGAATGATCACCTTGCCCATGTGTTACATATGGTTAGATTTGTCTCGTTGCGTGATCTTTGTCTAAAATCACGCCCATGTGGGCAATTAATGTTCTTTACAAACACCACAAGCTCAATGGTCAATCCAAAACAAAGCTTAACCTAAAATTATTACCACTTCTGATCAAGTTCATGTGTTGGCTATTCAACGCTGTTGCCGACTCTTGGAAGCTATGGTAACAAAGTTAATATGGTTGATCAGCAACCATGCAATTAGTACATTTGTCAGTCATTTATCTTGCTTTGGGGAAGAAACAAGAAACGAAGAGACGAGGAAGTGTCGGGTCATGGTTGTCTTGGAAGTAAAAAGAGAACATCTAGAACCAAATTTTTTGTTTGCTTGTTTTTGTTTAAATATACAACATGCATAAATAAAGAGATAAAACGTTTGCAAAAGCAATGTCTCATATATAACTAATTAAGCATGAAAAGCGAGTAATGAGACCACTAGCTATATCTTGGATGAAGGGGCACATGAGCTACAACTACAAGACGAATATGAGAAAGAGCTCTATTGCGAAAAAACAAACTTCTTGACATCATTATTTATGTAAATGGAGGGAGAAAATCTGACCAATATACAATAAAGGTTGAAATTAGTCATGAAGACAATAAATGTAAATGCAATAACTTAGGCGTGGATGACGAATAGCAAATTTCTATAGTGCCTCAACATGCCTATGGAAGGCATCAGAATTAATATACGGCCGATTCCTTTCTTGTGTTTGTCTTTAGCTAGTTTAATCTTACAATAAAGGAAATAAGCAGAATATTATAATAATGTGTACTTCAATTTTTAATGGACAAGCTCTCATCTTTATTTCATCTTTTTACACTGATGTAATTGGTGTTATGGAAAAGATATTAATGAAATGCATACTTATAGAATGTCGACAACACATTAATGATTATGCTAGTTGGTACCAAAACAGTTTCACTCATATATGCTTCAAATAATCCTAACGGGGAGATATTAGAAGTAATACGTCGTATCTGAGACCTAAAACTCGCGATGCATGGTATAGCGTGGGCAAGATGGATGAGCTGAGGACAAGTTTAGTTCAACATTCCATATTGTTTGATTAGAGAAGGTCACTGGGACTCTCTCGTTACTATAAGGCCTTTGATAAAAGCCTATAAACAAAACCGAGTAGGTTTAGACTCAAAGCAAATAATATCTCAACTAATTTTTTTTTTTCAATCAAATCATCAATAAATTTTAAGATTGAAACAGGTTATGTTACAATTCTGTGAACTGTGCTCCATAGAAGGAATCTTAAAATTTTATTATGTAATGTTACCTATGACAATCATATATAACATCATTAAGAATATTAAAATAAGTTCAGTGCCGGCTTAATATGTTTCCTAGGCGCAATACCTTTTAAGGGCTCAATGTTTGTAAAAAGCCCCAAAAATTACTACAATTTTTATTTATTTCAAATATCTACATGATTAAGTTTCTTTTTAAGTTATCATGTTATACTAAATAATTTATGTTTAACTAAATATAAAGTCAAATTGATCCATTAAATATATTATTTTCCAATAACTCATTCTATTGAAAATCAAATGTAATTTAATCCATTTTAATTTCCATAATTTGTTTCCAAATGTACTGTGTATATAAATAATTTCTTCCCAAATTTAATCTATTAAAACATAATCAATGTGCAACATTTCAAAAGTCAAATATTGTTATAATAATTATAGCTTTAAACGTTAGTATCTCGCAAACTTTTCTTTTTGGTCTATCACATGAAAATCTCTCGTGTCCTCTCAAGTTTAATAACGAAGTTGGTACATAATCTCACTACAATTTCAATTCCAGGTTCTATGAATCTATGCTTCTTCCTTTTTTTAATTATTCTTAGATTATCATTTATGCTATTTATTCATTTTTATTTATTACATGCCGAGAATGTTTAGTTATTTATTTAAATTTTAGGCATGCGTACTAGAAAATATGAGCCTAGATATAAAAAAATTAAGAAACAAGAAATGAGAAAGCAGCTGATTCCTAACAAAGTACTCTTGGTAAATTTGTCAAAATTAAACAATCATAAAAATTTGGACAACCAATACTAATTAAGAAATCCATAAATGATAAAATTATTAAACAAAATATTGTTGAATAAAATGGCAATCAAATATATAATTCTAGCCCTCTCAAATATATATATATATATATATATATATATATATATATATATATATATATATGAACTAAAATGAAACAAATAAATAAGTTTAAATCTTAAATATTTTAATTAACAATTATTTACAATAAAACAAGACAATACACATGATTTTTGAAAGGATGGAGCTATTTGAACCCCAAAAATTTCTCCGCATGCCCTTTCTCAATAAAATTTAAAATACTAGATTCTCCTAAGATAAAATTACTTTAAAAGACTTCTAATTCTCCCTAGAACTCTTTCTTCCTTCTCTTGTTTGATCATGTGCTTAATTTCTCTCACCCGGGATGTATTTAGAAACATTTGCAAGTTCTGGTCAAATTGCACAAAAAGAAAAAAAAATTAGCTCATAGTTTCCAAAATCAATATTTATTTATTATTACTTTGATTAAATAAATCAGGAAACTGAATTTAAATTCACTCCAAGATATTCTGTTTGCTCTTTAAATACTTCTATCAAATTAAAAATTAACTGCTTTTGTTGATTAAGAAATTAAATAATTTGAAAAAGAAAAAGAAAATCTATGATAAAAACTAGCCTACAATCTTCATACAATTACAAAGACTATTTAAGAATCTTGAAATTAAATCCCAACTTTAATAAGGTAAAATGAACAAAAAAAACTAAGTTTTAATAAGTGTTACACACACACGCGCACACACACACGGTGAGGCTCTAATATGGACGTCCGTATTTTAACAACTTCAGCACCTTCTATTTTCAGTCTATGCTACGACTCAAACAAAACCTCCTCCAAAACTCTTCTTACAGAGGAACACTTCACTTCTCTATTTATCTTTAACGTTTCTCTATCAAAATACATCTCTCTCGAGTACTTTCTAATCCACAATGGTGAGAGTTCGGCCATGTTCACTACAATTAAATTTTTATATTCATGAGGGTTCCTTGTTCCAATGTTGATCCCATAAAGGTACACTAGATAGAACGCTGTTTTTATTTTTTATTTTTATTTTTAAGTAGTCTTCGCTGCTAGTAGGTAAATTCAGTGTATTCTTTTCTCCTGCAGCCAACCCTACGTTTGCCTCTTGGCAACGTGGTCAGTTCCCAAGTGTCATTCTTCTTTAGAGCCTCACTTTCTTCTATCATAGCTTTCTTCCAGTGAGGAAGAATGAAGGTTTCTTTCAAACAGGAGGGCATCTTATCGATAAAGCCAAAGCTTTAAAGGAAGGAAGCTTGATAGGACACAAAGTGATTAATATGAGGAAAAGTGTAATATCTCTTTTCTGCCCTCAAGGCAATACAGATAAGAAACAACAGAAGGAGGAAAAAGACTAAGTATTGAAAGATAAATCGATCAAATATCTCTTTTAACGAGAATTGCCTGATTGCCATAGCTTATCAAGACTTGGAAACCAAATTTGATTGTATCGGCATTCCCTTCAATGGCAGCAGTGCATCGTGGTGATGATTGATTTTTTTTGCAAATTTGGTAATATGGGTTGTTGTTGTTATCGTTGTTTTTTGCTTTTGGTCAATTTCATGGTGGTCGTTGTTGTTGTTGTTTCTGGTGTCTTCTTTTTTGTTAGTCATGGCAGGCAAAGAAGAAGAGAGATGATGATTAGGTGGTGAGTGGGGAGGACAATGACGTTTGGGTCTGTTAATACAATTGTGATGCATTTGGTAGTGTGAATGGCTGTATCTCTTCGTTGTTGCTTTGATTAATTTATATTTTTCTTATTTTAGATAATTTTGATTAATTAATTCAAAATTTTGAATTCAAGTATTAGTATTTTAATATGAAATTTTGATATCACTCCTTTCTATTAGTCCAATTTTAGATGAAAAATGTTGGACAACTACACGAGTGTGATTGATTAAAAACGTCTAGTAGTTCTCTGATTGAAATTAGGCCAATACTCGAGGGCACTTTTTGATATTATCCTATAAAATTTTATTATTTTTAATTGTCTCATTTTGATAGGTGCTTATCCAATACCAGGGTTCGCTTAAGGAGGCCTCTTGTTTTTGGATATTTTATCATTTAGTAATGCTCCTAAAGTTGAATGAAGTCCTCATTAGCATCTTTCTCTTTCAATTGCTTAGACTTTTATTAGTCTATTCTTGTTCTAATTCTTTGTTACGGATGTTGAAAAACAATTTGTGGGCTTTTGACCTAAGTTGGTGTGTTTCTTTGACTTCACTCAACTCAAGTTTTCACAGAATTGGAAAATAATGCTATTGCTAAATTAAGCAGTCAGAATCTCAACCTTGGGTCCTCAAATATTTTCTTTATTGAAATTTGTTTTTGTTAATATCCTTATTGAATGAATTGTCTTGGTAGGATGGCAAGAGTTTAGACACATTGGAGGGTGCATATCTACCCAATTTGGCGATCAAGGTTGCTAAAGTTGCTGGGTTAGTTAACTCAAAGAACTTGCTAGCCTTGGGTTGGCTACAGGACCCACTGTCAGTCTATCCTTGAACAATCAAAGAGTTAGCAATTATTAATGTTGAGACTTTGGAAAGAAGCAGATTGAGAAGTATGAATTTTTCTATCTTTATAAACTTTGATGCCGATGATGTTCCTTATAGGTATAGGAAAAAAAAACCTTATTTGAGGTTCTTCTTCGAAATAATGTTCCATTACTAAGGGCATTTGACTTGGTTTATCAAAGTAACTTTATCTTGGTCAGGTATAGATGCTAGGCTTATTACAGATAAGCTTATCAAAGTCATATATATTTATATCAGACTGCTACAGATTATGGTTCAATTTTTTTAGTTTGCCCTACTTTAGCCAATATTTCTTCTAGGGACTTGAGCCAAAATTCATCTACCTCACACTGCGTTTTGGGGAACAGATGTAGTTGATTACTGGCTTTACTATACCTCCCACATAAATGAAATTTATTACTAGAAATAGTTCTCATTCTATTTAGTAAACCAGAGGTAGGTCACCACATTAAATCATATCATTCGTGAACATTCAACACTCACCAGGCCATTACCAATTAGATAAAAATATACATCAAATTTTTTATCTCACATCCAGTATCTCAATTTAGAATAAATTGATAATTATCAAGTGAAAAAATAATATGATAATATGTAGTATAAAAGGTATCTAAATAAAAAAACTAACTAATTAACCATCTAAACCATGAACACAACTCAATTGGTTTCTAGCATCTTAGTCAACTAAAAGATTTCTTTTTCAATATTATTTAACCAAGAATCTCACTTTTATATTTATAATAATAAGATAATCCAAAACAACGACTACAATGTAATAAATGCACTCAAATTTCATATATATGATTAGACCATATGTACATAGAAATAACATTCAATTATCATGTCACATTCAATTTAAATTGGATGAACGGATTTATTGTAGTGTTCTGGAAGTTTGCTTGAAGGTTATGGAGTGTTCTAGAAGTCCAGAAAGACGCGGAAGGCACAAAGATCTATAAGAGTCTGAATGGCGATGGAAGGTTGTTGTGTATAGGGACAGATTCTAGAAGTAAGCAGAGATATTTGAGTCTAGGGTTTTTTTCGTGATGTCTTGTGAGATGTAGTGTTCCCTAGAGTTGTCTAACCATATGTAAAAATTTCTAGAGATGTTTGATGCCACCAAGCAAGGTTTTAAATATCTAAAGAAGGGTTCAAGATATGCTTGGAGCCCCCGAAAGTGTGGAAGTGTCTTAGCCGACAAAGAGTTGATGAATGGCACAATTTATCATACTTTTGTGTACCTTGTTTGCTTTTGGTCAACCAGCTAGGCTTAGGTTATCATGATATACCCTAGCTATAGCAAATGATAGGGAATCGATTCTTGATATAGAAACAACAAGCTGGAAGGCAATATGGCTAATGGGGATGCCATCTACGTAGGAGCGTAAGGTAAGGCAACCATATGTGATTGTATCGGCCTTCCCTTCAATAGCAGCAGTGTATCGTGGTGATGATTGAAATTAGGCTAAAACTTGAGGGCACTTTTTGATATTGTCCCATAAAATTTTATCATTTTTAAGTGTCTCATTTTGATTGGTGCTTATCCAGTAGCAGGGTTTACTTAAGGAGACCCCTTGTTTTCTAATATTTTATCATTTAGTAATGCTCATAAAGTTGATTAAAATCCTCATTAGCATCTTTCTCTTTCAATTGCTCAGACTTCCATCAGTCTATTCTTTTTCTAATTCTTTGTTACCGATGTTAAATAACAAGTTGTGGGCTTTTGACCCAAGCTGGTGTGTTTCTTTGACTTTACTCAACTCAAGTTTCCATAGAATTAGAAAATAATGCTATTGCTAAATTAAGTAGTCACAATCTCAAGCTTGGTACTCAAATATTTTCTTTATTGAAATTTGTTTATGCACAATATCCTTATTGAATGCATTGTCTTGGTAGGATGGCAAGGGTGTTGAATATTGGCAAGTGTATGTGGGTGAAAGTAATGCAGCAACATGAAGGTAAGTCTACTTGCTTGCAAACTCGGGGGTATCCCTGAAGGTATGATGAGGGTGCCGTCAAGTCAGGTGTGAGAGGTTACCACGCCCCGCGTGACATGCACACGATTCTGCATTGACTTGCACGGAAGAGAGCCGAGAAAATGGCTTTTAGGGTAAGTGTTATAATGATTTGAAATCCTCATAACGTTAGAAGTTCAATGGTACAAAGAGCAGGCATAGTGTTCTACGAGTTTTTGAAACGTTTGGCGATGTTCTGGAGTGTTCTAGAAGGTTTCAGACAATTCTAAAATGCACCAAAAAGACGCAAAAGGATGAAGAAGGACCCAACAGAGTTCAGATGATGACAAAAGATTGTGGCATGCCATGGAAGATTTCAGAAGCGTATGGAGATCTCTTGAGCCTAGGGTTTTCTAGGGATGTCCAATGTTGTGTACTATTCCTAAGAGTTGTCTTGCCATGTGTACACCTTTCTAAAGATGCTTGATTGCCAACAATTCTATAAATATCTAGGAAAGGGTCTAGATGTGCTTGGAGCCCAAAAAAGTATAAAAGTGTCATAACCAACAGAGTGTTAAGAAGTGGCTAGTTTATTATACTTTGCTTTATCTGTTTGTTTTGGTTAGCCAAATAAGAGTAGGTTATTATGATATTCCCTAGCTATAGCTAATGACGAATAGAAAATGATAGGGAATCGATTCTCCATAAAAAATAGCAGCTTTGAGATAAGATCATGAATGGAAATGCCATGTACACAGGTACACTAGTTAAAGCTACCAAGAGGAATCGCAAGTATATGAAGGGATCGTGGCAACATGGAGGTAAGTCCGCTTGCTCACAAAGTTTGGGACATCCCCGAAGGTGCGACTAGGGCATCGTGAAATCAGGTTTTAGAAAATGTCATGCCTTGTTCAACACGCATATGATTTTGCACAAATCTTGAGCTAAAGACCATTGAGAGAAGGGATTTTTGGGTAAGTATTAGGGTGATTTAAAATCCTCACAGTGTAATAAGTTCAGGGTGCAAAGAAGGGCACAGTGTTTCAAAAATTTTTGAAAGGTTGTGTGATGTTCTGGAGTGTTTCATAAGGATCTGAAGGGTTTTGTAAGGCACCAGAATGACGCAAAATCTTAAAAAGGACCTAGAAGAGTCTAGACGGCAATGGAAGGTTATGGAATCATGTAAAAGATTCCAAAAGCTAGTAGAGATATTTTGAGTCTAGGGTTTTCTAGGGATGTGTAGCGTGGTGTGGTATTTCTAGAGTTATCTAGCCATATATAAATGTTTCTAGAGATGCTTGAATAACAAGCAAGGTTGTAAATGTCTAAGGAAGGGTTTAGATATGCTTAGAGCCCAAAAAAGTTTAGAAGTATCCTAGCCAACAAAGTGTTGACAAGTGGCATAATTTATTATACTTTAGTCTACTTATGTGCTTTCGATCAGCTAGATAGGTGTCAGTTATCATGATATCCCCAATTATAGTTAATGATGGCATATAGCAAATTATAGGGAATCGATTTTCCGTACATAAACAGTAGGCTGGTAGGCAAGATGGCAAAATAGAATGCCATGTATGCAGGTACACAAGTTAAGGCAACCAAGAGCAAGAGCAAACGTAATTAGGCAAATGGATCGCAACAACATAGAGGTAAGTCTGCTTGCTCACAGAGTTTGGAATATTTTTGAAGACTCGGTAAAGGCATCATGAAATCTGATAGGGAGGGATCTCACACCCTACGTGACACACAGACGATTCTATGCCAAACTTGCACAAAAGAGCACCAAGGAAAGAGATTTTGAGGTAAGTGTTACTGTTACGCCCTAACATCTCTTATTTAGAGATTTTAGGGTGTGATTGAATAAGAATTTATGAAAATTACGTCATCCATATTTCATAAATTTTTTTTCTTTTATAAATACATCACAAGAATTCATTACAACTTATGACTATTTGTTCAAAATTAATTTTACATACACTAGTGACAAAATCAATACATCAGCTAATAGTCACCTAACAAAATCTCCCATTACATACTAGGAGAATCAAGACAGTCCCCAAAAATTATATGCTATTGACTCCAGACTCCCTAAGAAAGCTCTGGAACATCTTTAGGATGAGCATCCTTTTGTGTACCTGTGGAGGGAGGGGGTGAGCCTAAAGCCAAGTAGGAAAGTTCTAACATTATACGAAATTATTCACATTCTACAAATATTCAATCACAGGAGTAGGCATCCAATAATAATATATCAAACTATTATGTTCTTCACATATGAAATCTCTGTTCGTATTCCCCTTAGATCCGTATACAGAACGGCCCATCCAAGGTCCAACACATCATTTCAAAATATTCGTGTTCCCCTTGGGTCCGTATACAGAACGGTCCACCCAAGGTCCAGCACCTCATATCAATATATTCATGTTCCCCTTGGGTCCGTATACAGAACGGTCCACCCAAGGTCCAACACTTTATATCATTATATTCGTGCTCCCCTTGGGTCCGTATACAGAATGGTCCACCCAAGGTCCAACACATCATATCAAAATATTCGTGTTCCCCTTAGGTCCGTATACAGAACGGTCCACCCAAGGTCCAACACTTTATATCATTATATTCGTGTTCCCCTTGGGTCCGTATATCAGAACGGTCCACCCAAGGTCCAACACATCATATCATTTTATCCGCATTCTCCTTGGATCCGTATACAAAACGGCCCATCCAAGGTCCAATGCATACATTAACAGCCTTTCAATATCATTACTATGATAAATCTTAAGAAAATACGATTTTTATGCAAAATCCAGGACTTTTTGGGAAGTATACCGTCAATTTGGGTGGTTCTGAAATTTTGCTCGACACTCGACACTGTTCACTTGACACTGTTTCTCGACATTGTTCACCGAAAATACTGTTCACTCGATACTGTTTCTCGACACTGTTCACTCGAAACACTGATCACTCGACACTGTTTCTCGACACTGTTCACTCGAAAAACTGCTCACTTGACACTGTTTCTCGACACTGTTCACTCGAAACACTGTTCACTCGATACTGTTTCTCGACACTGTTCACTCAGAACTCTGTTCACTCGACACTATTTCTCGACACTTGACACTGTTTCTCGACACTGTTTACTGTCGAGCGAAACACCAGAATCGAATTCCAGAGTTGGTTTAAAATGTCTCATTTCCAGAATTCGGCTCCCAACTTCAAAAATTCACCAAAAATCCATTTTAACTCCAAATTCAACGAAATCAATGGCTAATTAAAGCTTAATGTGTCCATTTTCCAAAACAAATGAGAAATCATACAATTTTTAATCCAGAAAAACGCATCAACTTAATCAACACAAGACAGTCACATGAACTGCACTTCTCACAAAGTCATCTCTACTCCACTTCATCAACACTTCAATTCACACATAATTTTTCATGCAATCACAACAAACAACTTACAATAAGTAACTTCACTCATATTTCATCATCCAAGCAACCAAAAAATAAAGTCAAAACATGACACATACATATCAACAATATCAATTCAACAACAAAACACATGACATAATGTAAGTATAGTGTTAGAATCTTTTACCTGTTTTCCAAGCTAAGCTTCTTGAATTTTTCCCTCTCTTTTCCTTCTTCTCCTTTCTCTTCTTCTTTTTCTCTTCTTTTTCTTCCTGGAACCGTCAACTTCTTCTCCTCATCTCTTCTTTTCTTTTCTCTTCTCACTAATTCTAGAAACCCCATCTCTTATATACATAAGGCCTTGACTCAATGGGCCTAAGTCCAACAATTTCAAATTCAAGCCCAATTCACCCTTACCAATTCCAACACAAGCCCGCTTCTATTATCCAACCCAATTCTCATAAAATTACTCAAATACCCTTAGTCATATTATCTAAAATTTATAATATATATATATATATATATATATATATATATATATATATATATTTTAGAATTCCACAACCTACCCTCCTAAAAATAAATTTCGTCCTCGAAATTTGAAAACATGAATCAGAAATTACCTTTCGCCGTCAAAATCTCTGGATACTTTCTTTGAATCTCTGACTCTAACTCCCACGTGGCCTCTTCAACATCATGATGTTTCCACAAGACCTTGAGTAATGGGATGGACTTGCCACGTAAGACTTGCACTCTCGAGTCCAGGATTTGTATAGGAACCTCTTCATACGAAATATCTTGTTGGATATCCAACTCACTCCAGTCAAGTACATGTGTTGGGTGAGGTTCATACTTTCTTAGCATCGATACATGGAATGTATTATGAATTCCCGATAACCGTGGCGGCAATGCTAGCTCATAAGCTACTTCGCCAACCCGCCTTAGGACTTCAAATGGACCAATATAACGTGGAGCAAGTTTACCTTTCTATCCAAAACGTATCAAGCCTTTACGCGGAGACACCTTTAAAAACACATGGTCCCCCACTTTGAATTCTAACGGTCGTCTCCTCTTGTCTGCATAGCTTTTATGTCGACTTTGGGCTGTAAGCAATCGTTGACGTATCAATTTCACCTTTTCAGTTGTCTCTCGTACAAGCTCAGGCCCTAGTAAAGTAGCTTCTCCCACTTCCATCCAACATAAAGGAGACCTACATGGTCTACCATAGAGTGCCTCATAAAGTGCCATTCCAATACTTAACTGGTAGCTATTGTTGTATGCGAATTCCACGAGTGGTAAATGATCCTCCCAATTACCTTGGAAATCCATCACACAAGCCCTCAACATATCTTCTAGAATTTGAATAGTACGCTCTGATTGACCATTAGTTTGGGGATGGAAGGCTGTACTAAATAACAATTGAGTGCCCATAGCTCTTTGGAGGCTTTGCCAAAATTGAGCTGTAAACCGGGGATCTCTGTCTGACACCACTGAAACTAGAACTCCATGCAATCTTACAATTTCTTTAATGTATAGCCGACTCAAAACATCCACTGAATCGGTTGTACGTATAGGAAGAAAATATGATACTTTGGTTAATCTATCCACGATCACTTATATTGCATCCTTCCCTTTTAAAGAACGGGGTAATCCAGTAACAAAATCCATGGTGATGTGATCCCACTTTCACTCTGCTACAGGCAATGGTTGGAGTAATCCTGCAGGTCTTTGATGTTCAGCCTTCACTTGTTAACAAGTAAGGCATCTAGCCACATATTCAGCAACATCCTTCTTCATTCCTTTCCACCAAAACTGTCGACGTAAATCATGATACATCTTAGTACCACCAGGATGAATAGCAAATTTAGAATGATGAAATTCCTTAAGAATATCATCTTTACACTCTTTACTCGATGGAACAAAGATTCTACCCTTGAATCGCAAACTCCCTTCTGAACCAATGGTCCAATCCACACTCCCATCACTGCGTAATACTTGCTCATACAAAGCTCTAGTCTCTGAATCTTGATGTTGCCATTCAATCACTCTATTCACAAGAGATGGTTGGGCAACAAGTGTAAAAAGACAAATTTGATCTCCGCGATCCTCAACCAAGATATCATAATCATAAACAGACCGCAACATGCTCCACTCCCCTATCATCGCACTAACCATGGCCCTCGACTTCCTACTTAATGCATCAGCCACCACATTTGCCTTGCCTGGATGATAGTGGATAGAGAAATCATAGTCTTCCCAATACTCCATCCATCTTCGTTGCCTCAGATTCAAGTCTTTTTGAGTGAAAATGTATTTTAAACTTTTATGATCACAAAAGACTTCAAACCTCTCACCATACAAATAATACCGCCAAATTTTCAAAGCATACACTACCGCAGCAAGTTCTAAGTCGTGGGTGGGATAATTCTACTCATGAGGTTTCAACTGACGAGATGCATAGGCTACAACTCGACCCTGTTGCATTAACACGCACCCTAACCCATCCAAGGAAGCATCGGTGAAAACTACATAATCAACTCCACGTTGTGGCATCACAAGGATAGGTGCTGAAGTTAATCTTTTCTTCAATTCTTGGAATGCTTGCTCACATGCATCATTCCATTCGAATCTGACTCCTTTCCTTGTTAACTTGGTCATTGGTGCAGCCAATTGGAAAAAGTTCTCAACAAAGTGCCTATAGTATCCTGCTAAACCAAAGAAACTGTGGACTTTAAACACATTCTTTGGTCGTTCCCACTTAATAACTGCTTCTACTTTTGATGGATCCACTGAGATTCCTTGTCTTGACACCACATGGCCTAAAAATTTTACTTCTGATAGCCAAAATTCACATTTACTTAGCTTGGCATAAAGACGATGCTCTCTCAGTGTTTGAAGTGCCACACGTAAATGTTGCTCATGTTCAACCTCAGATGAAGAATAAATGAGGATATCATCCACAAACACAATCACAAATTGGTCTAAGTGAGGTCTGAAAACACGATTCATCAAATCCATAAAGGCAGCAGGAGCATTAGTCAATCCAAATGGCATGACCAAGAACTCATAATGTCCATACCGGGTACGAAAAGCGGTCTTGGGTATATCTCCTTCCTTTATTCTCAATTGATGATAACCCGAACGAAGATCTATCTTGGAAAAACAATAAGATCCTCTCAACTGGTCAAACAAATCATCGATCCTAGGTAGAGGATATTTGTTTTTCACTGTAACCCGATTTAACTGTCTGTAATCGATGCATAAACGCAATGAACCATCTTTCTTCTTCACAAATAATGCTGGTGCACCCCAAAGAGAAGTACTAGGTCGGATGAATCCCTTCTCTAACAATTCTTTTATCTGCAGCTTTAGCTCCTTCAACTCTGCTGGAGCCATTCGGTAAGGAGCCACTGATATAGGTGCCAGACCCAGATACACTTCAATAGCAAACTCCACTTCTCTAGTTGGAGATAACCCAGGCAATTCTTCAGGAAAGACATCAGGAAATTCATTCACCACCCGAGGAAGTTCAGAAACCCCTTTATTAGTCTCTTCTACCAATATACTTGCTATCATGTTCCTCATCCCTTTCTTGTTTTGCGACCCAAGCAAAGGATAATGCAATAATGCATATTTATCCCCATAAAAACTAAAAATGATGCCATCCGGCATGTGGATGATCACTTTCTTCTTGTGACAATCCAATAGAACTCGATAAGTGGACAACCAATCCATTCCTAGTATCACATCATACTCCGTGAAATCCATAAGTATCAAATCAAATAATAACCTGTGCCCATTAATTTCTAACATACAGGAGCGACATATCCTCCCAACCTCTAAAGTGCTACCCATAGGTGACTCCACTTGTAATACAGAATCCAACAACTCAGACTCTAATCCTAATACAGATGCAAAATGGGTGGATATAAAAGAATGAGTAGCTCTAAAATCAAATAAAACATGAGCCCATGCGTTAAAAACCAGTAATGTACCTCCCACAACTCTATGGTCTGCAGGCTCTGTCGGCTGAGTCAAAGCAAAAACTCGTCCCTGAGTCATCTGTCCCTGCTGTCTAGTGCTCTGAGCTGATCTTGGAGGCCTAACAGATTGAGAAGAAGCCGCCTGAGACCTCCGAGATGTCTGATGGGAATGAGTATCATGTCCTTGAAACGGAGGTCTAGTCTGTGACCCTAACCCTTGTCGAGGAGTCAGTGGGATCTGACTAGTGACACTCTGAGGACCTCTCATCCCTGCCGGACAATCCCGTTGTATATGACCGTATTGTCTGCATCTATAACATCTGGGACACTGATATCGCAAGTGACCTGGTTTCCCACACCCATAACAAACTCGCTGACTCTGTGAGGACCCACTTGCCATAGAGCCTTGAGATTGCAGTTGCTGAGACTGAGAATTGAAAGAAGTCCTACTGGACTGAGTTCTCTGTCTCTTAGCTGAACGATCCTGCTGTCTGGCTCCTCTAGGAGGTATGCTAATACCCCCCACCCTGTGACTCTGGGATATCTCCTGTTCTGCCACTAAAGCGGTCTCTACCACATCAGAATATGTCGTCAATCTACACACTGCCACTGAGGGTCTGATGTCATCTCTCAGTCCTTTTAAAAATCTCCGGGCCTTGCTAGCCTCATCTGCCACCAACCCAGGTACAAAACGGGATAAAGCAGCAAATCGTGCCTCATACTGTTGCACCATCATATTCCCCTGGGTCAAGTATATAAACTCATTTTCCTTTTGGTCCCGAAAAATCGTAGGAAAATATTTATCCAAAAAGGCAGTAGAGAAGTCCTTCCATGTAAGAATGTTCTCTCCTCTAATATGCTCAACAGACGTCCACCACTGTAACGCCTCTCCTGACAACAGATGAGTTGCCACCCTAACCCATATATCTTCTTCAACTTGCAAAAGATTGAAGAGGCGCTCAACTCGTATAAGCCAATCTTCTGCAATATTCGGGTCGGGCTCCCCATTAAAAGTAGGTGGATTGTGGCGTTGGACTTCTCTAAGTGCACCCTTCATTCTATTATCAACACCCGTCTCTAACACCGGTTGAGGCGGTGGTGGTGGTGGGTTAGCACGAAGAGTTTCCCTAACCGTGTTTGCCACTGTTTCGGCCAATGTATTGGCCACATCCCTCATGGCTCTGTAAAATTCTGACCTCTCACCACCCTCAGGTGGGTTAGAACTTGAAGCACTTCGCGTAGGAGAACTCATTATCTAATTTTTATCAGTGGCAAAAAGATAAGTGACTAAATTTATAACATTTAGAACATAAACACCACAAACAGTTATTCAAGGCACATGCAAGAGCACAACATGACTCTACCCCTCCCAGACCATCTACCTCCTTTCCACAGGTCTATAGTAAGGCCTAGGCTCTGATACCACCCTGTCACGCCCTAACATCTCTTATTTAGAGATTTTAGGGTGTGATTGAATAAGAATTTATAAAAATTACGTCATCCATATTTCATAAATTTTTTTTCTTTTATAAATACATCACAAGAATTCATTACAACTTATGACTATTTGTTCAAAATTAATTTTACATACACTAGTGACAAAATCAATACATCAGTTAATAGTCACCTAACAAAATCTCTCATTACATACTAGGAGAATCAAGACAGTCTCAAAAAATTATATGCATATTGACTCCAGACTCCCTAAGAAAGCTCTGGAACATCTCTAGGATGTGCATCCTTCTGTGTACCTGTGGAGGGAGGGGGTGAGCCTAAAGCCCAGTAGGAAAGTTCTAACATTATACGAAATTATTCACATTCCACAAATATTCAATCACAGGAGTAGGCATCCAATAATAATATATCAAACTATTATGTTCTTCACATATGAAATCTCTGTTCGTATTCCCCTTGGATCCGTATACAGAACGACCCATCCAAGGTCCAACACATCATTTCAAAATATTCGTGTTCCCCTTGGGTCCGTATACAGAACGGTCCACCCAAGGTCCAACACCTCATATCAATATATTCATGTTCCCCTTGGGTCCGTATACAGAACGGTCCACCCAAGGTCTAACACATCATATTGAAATATTCGTGTTCCCCTTAGGTCCGTATACAGAACGGTCCACCCAAGGTCCAACACTTTATATCATTATATTCGTGTTCCTCTTGGGTCCGTATACAGAACGGTCCACCCAAGGTCTAACACATCATATCATTTTATCCGTATTCTCTTTGGATCCGTATACAAAACGGCCCATCCAAGGTCCAATGCATACATTAACAGCCTTTCAATATCATTACTATGATAAATCTTAAGAAATACGATTTTTATGCAAAATTCAGGACTTTTTTGGAAGTATAAAGTCAATTTGGGTGGTTCTGAAATTTTGCTCGACACTCGACACTGTTTCTTGACACTGTTCACTCGAAATTGTTTCTCGATACCGTTCACTCGATACTGTTTCTCGACACTGTTCACTCGAAACACTGATCACTCGACACTGCTCACTCGACAGTGTTCACTCAAAACACTGTTCACTCGACACTCGACACTGTTCACTCGACACTGTTTCTCGATACTGTTCACTGTCGAGCGAAACACCAGAATCGAATTCCAGAGTTGGTTCAAAACGTCTCATTTCCAAAATTCGACTCCCAACTTCAAAAATTCACCAAAAATCCATTTTAACTCTAAATTCAACGAAATCAATGGCTAATTAAAGCTTAATACGTCTATTTTCTAAAACAAATGAGAAATCATACAATTTTCAATCCAGAAAAACACATCATATCATTTTATCCGTATTCTCTTTGGATCCGTATACAAAACGGCCCATCCAAGGTCCAATGCATACATTAACAGCCTTTCAATATCATTACTATGATAAATCTTAAGAAATACGATTTTTATGCAAAATTCAGGACTTTTTTGGAAGTATAAAGTCAATTTGGGTGGTTCTGAAATTTTGCTCGACACTCGACACTGTTTCTTGACACTGTTCACTCGAAATTGTTTCTCGATACCGTTCACTCGATACTGTTTCTCGATACTGTTCACTCGAAACACTGATCACTCGACACTGCTCACTCAAAACACTGTTCACTGTTCACTCGACACTGTTCACTCGACACTGTTTCTCGATACTGTTCACTGTCGAGCGAAACACCAGAATCGAATTCCAGAGTTGGTTCAAAACGTCTCATTTCCAAAATTCGACTCCCAACTTCAAAAATTCACCAAAAATCCATTTTAACTCTAAATTCAACGAAATCAATGGCTAATTAAAGCTTAATACGTCTATTTTCTAAAACAAATGAGAAATCATACAATTTTCAATCCAGAAAAACACATCAACTCAATCAACACAAGACAGTCACATGAACTGCACTTCTCACAAAATCATCTCTACTCCACTTCATCAACACTTCAATTCACACATAATTTTTCATGTAATCACAACAAACAACTTACAATAAGTAACTTTACTCATATTTCATCATCCAAGCAACCAAGAAATCAAGTCAAAACATAACACATACATAACAACAATAGCAATTCAACAACAAAACACATGACATAAAGTAAGTGTTGACCCAGGTATGGCAACCCAAGAGGGGGGGTGAATTGGGTTTTTATTTATCAAAACGGATTTAGAAAACTTTTCTTGAAAGATCAAAATTAGTTAACTCTTTCTTTGAGAATAAAGGTGAAGAAGATGAAAATAGAATGCAATCAAGAGAATGGCAATAAAGAACAATCACAAGTGCAAGTAAATTTAAAGAGGATAGGGATAGAGAGAGTGCAAACTCAATTTACGTGGTTCGGCAAACCTTGCCTACGTCTATGGGTTCCTAGCTCCACGAGCTAAGCTTTCCACTAAATTGTAGAAATCTTTACAACTTGCTTGATGAACAACCTCACCAAGACTTTTTCCTTCAACCCTTGATAATACCACACCAAGAGTTCTTCTTGATGAACAACCTCACCAATGCAACTTCCTTCAACCCTTGATAACACCACACCAAGAGTTCTTCTTGATGAACAAACTCACCAAGGCAACTTCCTTCAACCCTTGATAACACCACACCAAGAGTTCTTCTTGATGAACAACCTCACCAAGACTTCTTCCTTCAACTCTTGATAACACCACACCAAGAGTTCTTCTTGATGAACACCTCACCAAGGCTTCTTCCTTCAACCCTTGATAACACCACACCAAGAGTTCTTTTTTATGAACAACCTTACCAAGGCTTCCTCCTTCAACCCTTGATAACACCACACCAAGAGTTCTTCTTGATGAACAACCTCACCAAGGCAACTTCCTTCAACCCTTGATAACACCACACCAAGAGTTCTTCTTGATGAACAACCTCACCAAAGCAACTTTCCTCAACTCTTGATAACACCACACCAAGAGTTCTTCTTGATGAACAACCTTACCAAGGAAACTTCTTTCAACTCTTGATAACACACAACAAGAGTTCTCTCAATGATAACTATTATCCTTTACAAGAATATCTCACTCTCACCACAATACAAGAACAAAGATAATTTTTACAACAAAAGTATAACTCTCTTCAAAGAGTAGATAAAGAATATAAAAGCTCTATAGACTTGATATTTCTCTTGTTTTTTTTGCTTGATAAAATGCATCTCTTGCACTTGTTGAATGCATGGGAGAATGGCTCCTTTTATAGGCAAATGAGATGAACTTAATCAAGTGAAGACACCATCTCCAAATTTTCTGCCCATCATAAAAACCGTAATTTTGTCTGTCATTTTTGTCAATGTTCCGTTTGAAATTTGAAAATCTGAAAAACATAAAAGATCTGCACATTTGAATAAGCTTTCCAACGCATCAAGAATCAAGTCATTTGGATATCTGTATCTCAAGATATGTCCAAAACACCATTCGGTGCTCATGTAACTTGATTTTTCTTTCTTGTGTCAGTCCACCAAATTGAATGATAATTCTGTCAGCCTTCCTTTTGAAATTTGAATTTATTCAAAACATAAGAGATCTGCATATTTCAATAAGCTTTCCAAAACATTAAGAATCAAAGAATTTGGATATCTCTATCTCAACATATGGATAAAACATCATTCGGTGCTCATATGAGTTGATTTTTCTTCTCTGTGTCAGTCCACTGAATTGTATGTCAATTATGTCAGCCTTCCATTTAAAATTTGAATTTCTTCAAAACATATGAAATGTGCCTCATTATGTTCTCTTTCCAATGCCATAATAATCAAGTCATTTTGATTTTTCTAGCTCAAGATATGTCCAAAAGAGTATTCAATGCTTATGTTAGCTACTTCCATTTGTCTTTCAATTTGCATGATGATTTGGACAATATTACACTTGAAATTTAAATTTCTTTAAAACATATGAAATGTTATAAATTGAGTAAGCTTTCCAAAGGCTCAAGAATCACATCATTTGGACATCTGTAGAGAAATATATGACCAATTGATTCAACATTGCTCATGTGTCACATTCCTTGAGTCAAACCTTGTTCTTAAACTTTGGTGCCTTTAACATGTAGTCTTCTACTTAGCTTCAACACTTCATTTTAATAAGCCTTTTCTTGATTTTACAATTATTTCAATGATATTACTCTTGCACATAAATAAACATGTTAGTAAATCTCAATGAATCAATGTGTATTGTTATCATCAAAATTATCATGTAGCCTTAGGGCTAACAGTAAGTATAGTGTTAGAATCTCCTACCCGTTTTCCAAGCTAAGCTTCCTGAATTTTTCCCTCTCTTTTCCTTCTTCTCCTTTCTCTTCTTCTTTTTCTCTTCTTTTTCTTCCTGGAACCGTCAACTTCTTCTCCTCCTCTCTTCTTTTCTTTTCTCTTCTCACTAATTCTAGAAACCCCATCTCTTATATACATAAGGCCTTGACTCAATGGGCCTAAGTCCAACAATTTCAAATTCAAGCCCAATTCACCCTTACCAATTCCAACACAAGCCCGCTTCTATTATCCAACCCAATTCTCATAAAATTACTCAAATACCCTTAGTCATATTTTCTAAAATTTATAATATATATATATATATATATATATTGGAAAAATCTTTATGATGCAATATATTTGATCGCATAAAGAATGAGTGTAGTGCTCCAAAAGTTATGGAGAGGTTTTGTAATGTTCTGGAGTGTTTTATAAGGGCTCAGACGATTCTAAAAGGCACCAAAAAGACGTGAAAGGCTTAAGAAAGTCCTACAAAAGTCTGTACGACGACAAAAGGTTATGGAATACCAAGAAAGATTCTAAAAGCAAGAGGAAATCTCTTGAGTCTAAGGTTTTCTAAGGATGTCTAGTTTGGTATAGTATTTCCTAGGGTTGTCTACCCATATGTAACTATTTCTAGATATACTTAACCACCAAACAAGGTTGTAAATATCTAAGGAAGTGTTTAGATATGCTTGAAGCCCAAAAAAGTGTAAAAGTGTACTAGCCAACATAGTTTGACAAATGGTGCATTTATCATACTTTGGTCTACTTGTTTGCTTTCTTTTAGCTAGATAGCCGTAGGTTACCATGATATTCCCTAGCTATAGCTAATTATGGCATATAGCAAATGATAGGGAATTGATTCTCTATACAGATACAACAGGCTAAAAATGAAGATGGTAAATGGCAATGCCATGTATACGGTTACAAAAGTTAAAGGCAATCAAGAGGAAGTGTCAGTAGGTGAAGGGAATGCCGCAACATCGAGGTAAGTCCACTTGCTCACAAAATTTGAGACAATTTGGAAGGCACGATGAAGTTGTCGTGAAATCAAGTGGCGGCAATTGGCATACCCTTTGTGATGCGTGCATGATTCTACATTGAACTTACATGGTAGAGCGCTAAGAAAATCGATTTAGAGGTAAGTGCTATAGTGATTTAAAATCTTCACGACGTTAGAAGTTCAATAGTGCAAAGAACAAGCACGGTGTTCCGAAAGTTTTCAAAAGGTTTTATGATGTTCTGGAAGTTTCAAAAGGATCTAGATGATTTCAGAAGGTAGCAGAAGGTTAGGGAAGACTCAAGAAGGTTTATAAGAGTCCAGATGGTGACGAAAGGTTGTGGAATACTGTGGAAGATTCTGGAAGCAAGTGGAGATCTCTTGAGTCTAGGGTTTTCTAGGGATGTCTAGTGTAATGTAGTATTCCCTAGAGTTGTCTAGCCATATGTAGATGTTTCTAGATATGCTTGACTACCAATTAAGGTTGTAAATATCTAGAAAAGGGTCTAGATAAGCTTAGAGCCCAAGATAGTGTAGAAGTGTCCTAGCCAATAAAGTTTTGACAAGTGGCGCAGGTTATTATACTTTGGTCTACCTATTTGCTTTTGGTTAGCTATAACTATCATGATATTCCCTAGCTATAGCTAATCATGGCTTATAGCTAATGATTGGGCATCGAGTCTCCATATAGAAATAGTAGGTTGGAAAGCAAGATGGCAAATGAGAATGTCATGTATGTGGGTACAAAATTTAAGGCAACCAAGAAAAAATGCAAGTGGGTGATAGGAACATGACAACATAAAGTAAGTTTGCTTGCTCATAAAGTTTGGAATATGCTTGATAACGTGACGAGGGTGTCATGTCAAATGGCAAAAAATGTCACGGCCCATATGACATGTGCACAATTCTGCATCGAACTTATGCGAAAAAGCGCCAAGGAAAGGGATTTTAGGGCAAGTGTTATGGTGATCTAGAATCCTCATGATGCAAGGAGTTTGATGGCACAAAGAATGAGTGTGCTGTTCTAGAATATTCTAAAAGGTTCCATGACATTCCAGAAGGCATGAAAAGGATGTGGAAGACTTAAGAATGACCTAGAAGAGTCCAAAAGGATTTGAAGGTGACAAAAGCTTGTGGAATGCTACAGAAGATTCAGGAAGCAAGTGGAGATCTCTTGAGCCTAGCTAGGGTTTTGTAGGGATGTCTAGTGTGTCATAGTATTCCCAAGAGTTGTTTAGCCATATGTTAATGTTTCTACAAACACTTGACCTCCAAAAAAGGTTATAAACATCTAGGGAAAGGTCTAGATATGATTGGAGCCTAAAAATGTGTAAAAGTGCCCAAGCCCATAGAGTGTTAACAAATGGCACAATGCTAGCCAATCACTAAAAGGGTGCAAGCCTATATATATGGGTAAGCCTTTATTTGTAAATCACCTATAGATGCATTGTCAGGTCAAGGTTTGATAGCGTTGTTGCTTGAGTGTCTCTCACTCTAAACCCTTGTGCATTGATTTGTGTATAGTATACATTTCCTCGCCCAATCTCTTGTGTCTTTGTTATTATTTCTTGGACCTCTTTTTTTGTGGGTTTAAGCTTACTTAGGTGCACTTACGAGTTTGATAGCCTCTTGTAAGGCTGCACAGTCTCCGCGTGTCAAACTAAAAGGACATGACATAATGATGGCATATAATTAATGATCCATAATCAATTCTCCATACAACAACAGGTTGTAAGTGTAGTTACAGGTAAAGAAGCTATAAAGTCTGCGATGCTGCAACAGTGACACAGAAGTCCAAAATCAACCTTGATTAATGAGTACTAATAATAGCTAATGAATATGGGAAAACATATGTTCAGGGGCAAAGTCAAAAGTATAACAAGCAAAAAAAAAGCCCCAATTAGAATCAGATCATATCCTTAAGGCTTTTGATGATTAATGACTTAAAATTGCCATGATAAGCTTATTCAAAACAGAATGACAAGCGCCATTTCATAGTTGTTTCACCATATAATAGATGATGATTTTAAGACAAATTTAGGGGTATGATTGATTAAAAACACATAGTTTTTCTTTAATTGAAATTAGGTCAAAACTCAAAGGTACTTATTGATATTGTTCTACACACAACACACACACACACACACACACACACACACACACACACACACATACAAAAAACTTCTCTAGTCCGATCTTCGGTATTATGTCAAACATGAGGATCGACCTTCTAGTTGCATCCTTAGATTAAGACTAAGGCTGCAATTAATTGGGGAATAACTCAAGCCTTGAAACTTGCGGGTAGGGAAACTTTTACAACTTGATATCTAATGCTCTATCCCATTCATGAACATCACCTGCCATATAAATTTATTATTTTATAATAATTCATTTGTATAAGCGATATAATAATTTTGTTATTTTAATTAATTATTGATAGAATATCAAAAGTCACTTTAATTTTTTATAAAAGCTATTTACACTTAACCTTCTTTTTTAACTTCAATTTTAATGACTTAGAAACACTTTTAGCATTTTTATTCTTTAGCATTCTTCACAATAATTTTTTAACATGCATTTATCTAATGAATAAATAAAAATTTTACCTATGAATATATTTTGTTAGCAATTTTTTTTAAGAAAGACATTGGGGTAAGTTTGACCATATAAATTGGGAAATCATTGGGTAATTTTGTATAAAATTCTATCATTGTATGCATTTTGGCCAGAATATAGAAACAATTTGATTTCCACTTCCTCTATTATTCCTTCCAATATTACAATTTAAATATTACCTACAAAAATGAAAGTATGTTAATCTTTCTATTCGTAAGATAAACTTCGAAAAATATTTCTACTTTATGAACATTTCTAAATTATAATAATGTTAGAATTTATGTAAAATGCATGGTGACCATGTATATCAAATAAGAAACTGCTAATTCAAAATATTTATTTAATATGAGCAACAATAAAGCTAAAATAATTATGTAAAATATAATAGCCGAAATTGCAAAATCAACAAAGTTAACCAATTATAAAATATATCTAAAATATTTCACCTACGAAGATTGAAGTATGCTAATAGCTTCTGTTAAAATTAAAATTGATGTTTGATATTGTCTCAAAATTAATTATTAAATAAATAATTAAAAAAATCATATACCATTTTATACAAATTAATTATTATAAAGTATTAATTTAAAGAAGCATTTAATACACTCAATTAGTTTAATAGTAAAATATATATTAAAAGGAGATGTGCATGCTCCAGCATCGGAGTCCAGTAGGCATTAGAAAGTTATATTAGTTTAACAGTAATATATTATTACTTATGAAAATTTAATAAAATTAAATTAGTAAAATATTGTAGAAATCATAAACTTGTAGAGCATTAAATGAGCATTAATTAGTAGTAAAAGCTGTAGTTGGTGTCTCACGTGGCATCTCATTCACATACATTGCTCGTGATTTTATTCTTGTCATCGTATGGTAAAAGCATATTCTTCTTGATTTTATTTATCTTATATATGGATATTTATCCTATAAATAGATATTTTGTATTAAGAAAATTTTAACTAGAATAGAATAACTTTATTTGATATTTTAGTTGAATGGAAAGTTTTATATATATATTGATCGTATCTTATTAGATTAGGATATTATTTATAGTATTCTAATTTACTTAGAAGAGTATTTATCTCTTCCTATAATATTAGATTGTTATCTAAACTTTGAGTTTCATTAAGATTTTGCAGGATCATGGTAAGGATTACGAATGATGTCAAATATCATATAGAGTTATCTTCAAAGCTTTTGGAGTAAGGTATTCAACGCATTCAAGGCAACTTGAGCGAGAGCAAGTAAGAGCAAGTTTGAGTGCTTTGGTTAATAGTTATAGGTCGTGTGAGTTTAAAAGAGTTGAGTAATCACATGAGTTTGTAACTGTGATCCCAGTGCTTTATAGGAGTAATGTTTTTACTTAACTGGGTGTAACTAAAATAGTCGTGACCGAGAAGAATAGCATTAGAAGAGTGTGTGAAGAACTAGAGTTGTGATTGAGGTTGATCAGATGGCATAGACTAGGTCAGTGAGTAAGAGGGAGTTATCACTATAAAGGGCCTTGAGTTGAATGTAAACGCATACAACATAGTAGATTGTAACTCTTATTGTCTATGAATATATGTTAGTTAAGAAGAAGTTTGATAACTGGAACGATTTTTTTATTAACGTGAGCAAGCTTGAATGATTACAGAAAGTTTGAGTCATGCTATATATATTGTCTATTATCTAACTAACAAGATAATAAAAAATCTATTTAAAGAAGATACGATGCTCTGTTACAGGCTGTTGCAAAATAATAGACTTCTGTTGTAACTGAATGATCAGCTTATATTAACTACTTTGATCGATGATTGAGCTGAACTTGAATTTATCTAACCACCCAAATATATTCTTCCTTGATACGATGAGAGATTACTGTCAGCCTTATAACTCCTAACAACCTTATCACTCCAAAGTAATCTCAGACTGCTCTTTTCGGACAATTGGATGAGCTAGGATTGTTAATATCTCCCCACAAACAAAGCCGGGGTTGGAGGCGAAGTTTGGGACGATAGAGAGCAAGAGTAGCTTTTGACATAGGTTTAGTAAAAATGTCAGCTACCTGAGATGAAGTAGGAATATATTTAGTGATTAGAAAACCAAGTGCAACCCTCTCACGGACAAAGTGATAATCAAGCTCAACGTGCTTGCTTCTTGCATGGAAAACGGGATTGACAGTCATATGTAAAGCACTGATATTGTCACAGAACAGTACTGGAGTGTGAGGCTGTGGAACTTGAAGATCTTTCAAAATATAAGTTAACCATGTAACCTCAGCTGCAGTGTGCGCCATAGCTCGATACTCCGCTTCAGTGCTAGAGCGAGAAACAGTATGTTGCTTCTTGGCACACCAGGAGATTGGATTCCGACCAAGGAAAGTACAGTAACCTGTTGTAGAACGCCGAGTGATAGGGCAGCCAGCCCAATCCGAATCTGAAAAAGCACAAAGGTCAAGAGTAGTGTTTGAAGTAAGATGCAGACAAAGGGTTCGTGTCCCTTTGACATAACACAGAATACGTTTAGCCATCTTAAGATGAGCGTGAGTAGGAGAATGCATAAATTGAGAGACGAAGTTGACACTATAGGCTAAGTCAGGCCGAGTCAAAGTAAGGTACTGTAAAGCACCAACAATGGCACGATAGGAAGTCGAATCGGCAAGGAGAGTCTGATTGTGAGGGCCTTTCGTCTTGGCTTCAAGTGGTGTGCTCATAGGTTTGTAATCACCCATTGCTGCTCGTTCAAGAATGGTGAGAGCATAGTGAGATTGGGACAAATGCAAGCCATCTAGAGTTGTAGAGACCTCGATGCCAAGAAAATGATGGAGCGGACCAAGATCCTTCATGGCAAACTCGGTATGCAACAACTAAATGAAGGAGGACAGTAGTTGAGAATTAGAACCTGTGAGAAGCATGTCATCAACGTATAGTAAGAGAATTAGGGATCCAGATGAACAATGAAAAACAAACAAGGATGGATCTGCAGGACTACAACGAAAACCATATTTTAAAAGAAAAGTACTAAAGCGATCAAACCAGGCACGAGGTGCTTGTTTCAAACCGTAAAGTGCTCGTTGAAGTTTGCAAATGTGGTTGGGAAAGTTTGTGTCAACCATGCCCAGGGGCTGTTCCATATAAATATCCTCAGTAAGGACACCATGAAGGAAAGCATTTTTAACATCAAGTTGCCGAATGTCCCAATGATGAACTAAAGCAAGGCTGAGTACAAGACGAATAGTACCAGGCTTTAGAACAGGTGAAAAAGTATCAGTGTAATCGACACCATCAATTTGGTGATATCCCTTGGCAAGGAGACGTGCTTTTAGTCGATCAAGAGAACCATCTGGCTTCAATTTTGGTTTGAAAACCCATTTACATCCTATTACATGCATGGAGGAGTCACGTGGCACTAATTGCCAGGTCTGATTTTGATGAAGAGCTTGCATTTCTTCGTCCATGGCACATTTCCAACCATCATGCCTAAGGGCTGATTTGATGGATTTGGGAATGTGAGGAATGTCTGAACCAGTGGCCAAGAGTGCATATTTAGGATTGGGTTTGTAGATGCCATCTTGTGAGCGAGTAACCATAGAATGATGATGAGCTGGGACAGAAGCAGATAAGTCAGACGCATCAATGGAGGATGCTGACAAGGGTTCTTCGACGCAATTATCAGGTTCAGTAGAAGATAAGACAGGTGGATCAGGTCGAGCTAGAATTTGAGAGTTAATAGTGGTTGTTGGATGAGAAGATGATGTATCAGCTGTATCACTACTGATGAGAATTTGTACTGGTTCGAGTTGCTCATATGTAGAGTCAGAAGTGGACGTTGCGAAGGAAGGTGTTGCATTTGGGGCAGCTGCTGACATTGTAGATTGCTGCAATGGAGACAGTGGAAGAGGAGGATCGGCGGTCATGGACTCCTGCAAGGGTGAGTTAGTATTAGCAAAAGGAAGAACAGTCCAGGAGTCAAAAATACTTACCCAATTCGTATTTGAGGAAGGGATCGTATCAGTGGCACATTTCTTGAATGGAAATTCTCATTCATCAAATACTACATGCCTAGAGACAATGATTTTCTGTGTAGATGGGTGAAAGCATTTATAACCTTTATGTTGATCACTGTAGCCAATAAAAACACATGGAATAGTTTTGGAGTTAAATTTATTGCTGCGAGTGTCCCATGTGTATGGAAAACATTTTGAGCCAAAGACTCGAAGGAAAGAATATTTGGGTTGAGCTCCATGCAACTTGAAGTAAGGTGTTTCAGAATCAAGTGCAGTGGATGGTAAGTGATTAATTAAAAATACAGCAGTTGCAAATGCTTCAACCCACAAGTATAAAGGACCGTGACAATGAAATAACATAGCCATACCTAACTCTCGAATGATACAATGACGACGCTCAACCATACCTGTTTGTTCTGGAGTGTATAGGCAAGAGACTTGATGAACAATGCCCTGTGCTTGGAAATGGGAACTGAGCTTAGAATTAATAAATTCACCACCTCCATCGGAGTGAAATATTTGAATTTTTTTGTTAAATTGCCTTTCAACATATTTTTCAAAAGCCAAGTAAGCATCAAAAAAATCAGATTTCGCTCGTAGAGGAATAAGCCAAGTATAACGTGAGAAATCATCAACAATGCAAGCATAATAGCAAAATATACCAAGTGATAAAACAGGTGATGGCCCCCATAAGTCACAATGTATCTTATTGAAAATAGATGAACTAATATTGTCAGAAGATGAAAAAGGTAATCTACTAAGTTTAGCTAATTGACAACTGTTACAAAGTGACTGTGTCTTATTCGATCCTTGAACATCAATCAAACCCTTTTGTTGTAACACCGAAGAGTGGACACTTGAGGATGTCCTAGTCGTTGATGCCATAGGTCGGTAGTGCCTGATTTGAATCTACTAGAAAAAAATAACTGGTGTGGACTGGAAATAACATCTAGATCACCCTTGCATTGTCCTGTCATCACTTTGTGACCTGTCTCCCTTTCCGTAACACAGAAACCCACATTAGAAAATTCACAATTAATAGGATAATTATCTGTAAGTTGACCAACAGATAGCAAATTCCTTTTAAGCTTAGGCACATGTAAAACATCATTTAAGAACAAGGTTTCAGTACCATTGATAAGTCGAGTATCACCTATAGATTGAATTTCTAATAGATTGCCATTTCCTATCAGTACTGAATCATTTCCAAAATAAGGACGTTTATTTTTCAGCATATTAGAGTTACCTGTCATGTGCTGAGATGCTCCAGTGTCAGCAGTCCATTCAAAATCATACACAGTGTTATCAAGAGTGAGTGCAGCCAATGCTTTTGGAATTTCATCTGCCGTTGGCGTGTACTTACCTAAATGCCAGCATATTTTGGCTATATGTCCGATGACTCCACAGATTTGGCAAGTGTCATTTCGATACAACTCTCTTTCTTCTGGGGTCATTCTTCGTTGTCCCGGTGGAGCTGGTTTACGAGCTCTGAGATCTTGCCGATTGTTGTTTTGATTTGTGTTTCCATGGTTCCGAATTCTTTGATTGCTGAAATCCTGATTGTGTGCTTGAAATCCTCGACCATTTGAGTTGAAGCTATTTTGACTCTTACGATTAGTGAAGCCTGAGTGGTGTTTTTGTCCATAGAAGGCCAATTGGGGAGCTGGTGTTTGAGTGGTGAACCAATTTTGTATCTGCTCATACCCTTGCAGCAGAGAGACCAATTCGGTATAGGATGGTCGAGGTGGCTTCAACATGGTTGTGGTGAAAGATTCATATTTTGGCCCTAAGCTGGTGAGTAAGGAAAATACCTTCTCTTTGTCAGACATGGGACTTCCTATTGCGACAAGACTGTCACAGATGCTTTTGAACTTTTGAATGTGTTCAGCGATGGTGTTGCTGTCATTTTTACAGAGATATGTGAGCTGTTGGCGTAAAGTGAACTCCCTTTCTTGAGAATCTTGAGCATATGCCTCTTTTAGAGCATCCCAGACCGCTTTTGATGTATCTTGGCCTATGACGAGACCAAGTGCTTCTTCTGAAAGTGTTCCAATCAACCATCCACGAAGCAGCCGATCTGATTTTCTCCATTCAGTTGTCTTGTTGTTTGTTGGTGTAGTCTCATTTGGTGTTGTTGAATCTTTGGCTTGGTCAGTTGTTTCTTCAGCGAGATGGTCAATCAGATCTTGGCTTTCAGCAAGTGCCAAGACTTGTTCTCTCCATAACGGGTAGTTGTCTGGTTTGAGTTTTAGAGTAATGAAGTTGCTGACATTGTGTGAAAGAGAACTCATTATGATTTTTTTTTTTTCCGTCGTTGCTCACTCAAGCTCTGATACCAAGAAGAAGTTTGATAACTGGAACGATTTTTTTATTAACGTGAGCAAGCTTGAATGATTACAGAAAGTTTGAGTCATGCTATATATATTGTCTATTATCTAACTAACAAGATAATAAAAAATCTATTTAAAGAAGATACGATGCTCTGTTACAGGCTGTTGCAAAATAATAGACTTCTGTTGTAACCGAATGATCAGCTTATATTAACTACTTTGACCGATGATTGAGCTGAACTTGAATTTATCTAACCACCCAAATATATTCTTCCTTGATACGATGAGAGATTACTGTCAGCCTTATAACTCCTAACAACCTTATCACTCCAAAGTAATCTCAGACTGCTCTTTCGGACAATATGAGCTAGGATTGTTAATAAGTTATAATTGAACCCCGAAAAAATTTATGTTCTAATTTACTTTACTATTTTCAGTTATATTGTTTGTAATTATCCATATACTGCAAAAACTTACACTTGCCCTACCAGCAAGTCTCAAGGCTTGAGCTGTTTCCCAATTAATTTTATTGCAGCCTTAAGATTAATTTACAAATAGAAATTTTGGATGTTTGATATAATATGAGACACATGATATTATATAGTGTGTGTGTGTATATATATATATATATATATATATTCAGGGACAAGAGCAGGAACCGAAAGCATATTGGTCATTTGACTATCGACATCGAAGTTTTCTTACCTTGTTTATCCATGTTTTTGTGCATGCTCAAGACATAAAAACATGTGCATATACATTTTCCTATCAATTATCAAACATCACATTAATAACCACTATCCTATAGCTGTACCATGATAAGAAGGAATCCTATAACAGTGAGAAACAAACTTCTTGACATCATTGCTTATGTAGCCAGCAGAGGGAGGAATTAAAGTAACCAAAAATCAACTATTAATTAAAGGTCTTTCTGGGAACTCAGAAATCTCATTGTTATTTAGCTAAATCTCATGGGTTGATACTTGACAATGAATTTTCCATTTTTACGAATTTTCTCTTTTTATCTTAGGCCTATAGTTTCACATTATATATCCAAATTACTGTCCTCAGCTAAAATTCTTGTGCTTATAAATATTTATATTTAAGAAATCCTTGTGTAAAAAGATGGTAACAAGGTTTCTGTCATATGAAGGCCTTATTTAGGAATTAAGATCCCAAGATGAATATGAACTTATAGAGAGAAAGGATCTGAAAAGCACTCTGTCCCAAGTTCAAGTAATGGTTTATTTTGGAAGATGATAATAATTAAATAATTAATCAAAGCACAACAATCGTCTTCAAGAGGGTTCCATTGTTTTTTTATTTTAAAAAGCTTGAACTTTATCATATTTAAGTTCGACCACTTCAGTATTTAGTTTCTATCTGGACCACACAAGTCCTTACATTCGAAGTTTCGTCCAACCCTAAACATTTAAGTAGATAGACCAATCTTTCTCATGAAATCAAAATTTTTCTCTATTTATTCAATATAAAATAACATGTAGACAACTACCGTCAAAAAAGCATGTGAGATTCTTAACATGCATATCTTGACATCCTGCAATAGAATACAGTAGCAAATTAGTTGTACAGCTACCGTCAAAGAGGCATGTGACATTCTTCGAATATCTATTAAAGAGGAGAGAAAAGTGAAGAATGTTGGATCAGGATCTTCACATAAACGAGTCGGAAATAATATAAATTAATATCAGCTGCGTAGAAGCTCAGCAACAAATTCCTCTATGTTCTTTTCAGAACTTCCACCACCGTCTACAGCCTCTTTGGCCAATTCCTTCCATCTCTTTGAATTTCTTCTAATATCTTGCGCTCTTTCTCCTTCCATGACTTCCCTTATACATAGCTCTATCTCCTCTCTTGTCACAACTCCTTTTTCATTGACTTTTACCCTACCCCCAACCTGCCAGACATCTTCAACAAACTTGGCGTTTGTTCTTTGATCTGTCCATTGCGGCATTGCCACCATTGGCACTCCCAAGCTTATAGCCTCCAGTGTTGAGTTCCACCCACAATGTGTCATGAAACACCCCACTGCTTTGTGAGCTAGAACTTCTAGTTGAGGACTCCAACTTACAACAAGACCCTTCTCAGATATTTCCTCAGAGAAGCTGCTCGGAAGCTTTTCCTTTTCGGATTCCCTGACTACCCACAAGAAGTGCTTGTTACTTCTCTTCAATCCCCATGCTACTTCATCCATCTGCTCTTCAACAAGGGCCGCCAAGCTTCCAAATGATACATAAACGACAGAGCCAGTTTCCTTTGAGTCTAGCCACTTAATGCAAGTATCTGTGTTTGGTTTGAACAGGTTGAGGCCGTAATTTTTATCATCCTTCAAGCGTTTATCTAAGTATATTGATGGGATGGTTGGTCCAATGGTCTTGATCGGGTATTGGCTTCCTCTCACTACCTGACACAGAATTGCATAGCATCTTTAAATTGGTGCTTATAGATTCAAAACCAATTAAATTTATTTGGAACTAAATCTTATTTAGTTCATACTTAATTATTTAATGTAGTTCAATATATAGTTTCAAGTTGATTGAAGTATTGACTACTCGTTTTATTGTAAAAATTACAAACAAAAATGAACCACCAACCAGTCCAATCCAAATCTTTGATTTATTTAAATAGATAAATCCTACCGATCAGTCGTCTGTCAAATCATTTAATATCAGTCCTATCTTATTCAAGTCTGAATATTCGGTTCAATCTATCAACGAAAAGTTTCTTTTTAATTAAATGGACTTCAGCCACAACGACAGTAACTGCCTCACTCCCTGAGGACTTCATTGTCCATTATGCATGAACAAATGGATATTGGGTCCCTATACATTGCGCTAAAGCCACATGAAATGAGTGACGCACGAAGTTCCAGCAAGCTCTAATCCATGGCTATCAAGAGGCACGGCACAATTCAAGAGGAGAAATACTGTACATCTGTTATAATATGTCATTATGTTAACATAGTATATTCAATTAATTATAAATTGACATATGTATTATATACTATTGATTACTTCAAAATTTTTAGTTATCTAAGAATTTTATAAATACCAAACTAAGGTTGATTGGATGAAATACATTAATAGCATAATACAGCATATCTAAACTTTCTCAGAGTTGAGTTAAACACTTAGCAATTTATTAATTATGGGGTGGCCAAAACTTAATGCCTTGTTTAGCCGTACGCGGGACTTTCATTGCTACAGTTGCTTCAAGCTCTATACTAGCTACTAGAGAATTTGAGCTTTGAAAGGATTCTTTAAATCAATCTAGATATATGATCACTTCCTAGCCAACTGATCTTTGTTTCTGAATAAATAAAATAAAACAAAATAAAAACTCGCTGCCTGCTGGGTTAGACATGATAAATATGTTGTTCTAGCTAATACTTCTAAGGATATGTAGTATATTAATGCATAAGGCTTGATAAAATGGATAATATAATCTTTAAATTTACCTCTTCTTCCAGCTTATCAAAAGTGTTACTGAAGAGCCAGTTTGGCTGTTCAATATTTGAGAATCGACCGAGCACCAAGTGTAGCAAAAATGGGTAGGAGTTTGTTCCATCGAGGAATGATGGTAGATCATTGATCGTTAGCGGTGGCATTGAAGGTAACGATAGAATAGGCTCCTCCAACGGGACTCTGAAAGTCCCTTTATGAAAATGATAGTAAATTGTATTAACTGCCCAACAGTGGGTGAAAAATGGAGCTCCATCCAGGCCAAATTTTCTTGCTATGTCCAAAGCCCACGGCAAAACCGAGTCATAAATGAGAAATTTAGGAGGGTACTCGGAATTGAGTTGTCTCTCAATGAACTCGGATAAGGTTTGTGAAACAATGGTCTTGTAACGCTCAAAATAATCGTAAAGACTGGATTTCACTTCACTTTCTTTGAACCCATCGGGAATGATCTCAACGTTGACGGAGCCGATGGATTGGGTTTGGAAGAACTTGTTATCGGGCAAGTTTGTGGAGACAAGGGTCACCCTGAGATTAGGTTTTGAGGCTAAGCGCTTGCTGAATTGCATTATAGGGTTTAAGTGACCTTGTACGGGAAAACTGAAAAATAAGATATGAGCTTGATCAGTATGTGCTCTTTGCTCTACAGTCGCCATTTGCGCCTCTATTGCTAAGTCTCTCCCTTCATCAACACACAAAAAATCAAGTCAGAAGCAATTAAATATGGGGCTATATATTTGTTCGCTAGCCTCGTCAAGTTGTCACGAACAAGAGCAAGGTGAAAATGCCGAAACTTATGCTGACAAGTTTCCCTACATGATGGTGACTGATTAAAACTGAAAGCGCCCTTCTAGACTGGCGCATGCAGATAAGTTTGAAATGAGAGATAAGTGTGGCTATATCACATGGGTACAGTTGACTCCGTCTCAATCATTTTAACTCCTATCAGCCTTTCTTCAGGATTCAATGCTCGTAGCTTATCTTCCAGCTAATCTCTTGATATCAATATTATCCCATTCATCAGTACCCTTAATTTCAATGGTACTCTTATTCTCAGGAAACGGCTGCGGTATTACCGAAATTTTCACCATTTCTTTTTTTTTTTAACATTTTTTTTTAAAGAGTAATGTGTTGGTCCAACTGAAGCACTGTAGCATGACCAACATTTCCATTATCATCTACATGAATATAAACTGCAATTAATTAATTATATATTTTTTAATTAACTTAGGAAGATTTGCGTGGAGTCAAACACGTGATCATTAATTTAGGTCTTTTGAACTTAATTATTTAATATAATATTTTGAGAAACTTGATATAAAATATTATATATTAAATAGGGCAAATTTCATTAATAACCTTAAGGAATGACTTAATAGTAGAAATGATTTCACCTTTGTAAAAATTATCAGAAATGACCCCGACGTTGTGACTCCACGTTTGTTTTCGTTGCACATCTCAGGGATAAATTGGTAAAATAAGTAATTAATATTTTTTAAAAATGTCTTTTTATTTTCTAAATATTTAAATTATATGATTTAATTTTAAATAATAAATAAATACTAATCCCTAGACCTAAACCTAAATAATTCTCGGGGTGTTTGGGATTTCTTCTCCAGTTCTTTCGAAAAGAAGTTGCTGTAAAAAAAAGTTGGTTTTATGAAAGATCTTGAAAGCAGCAAGCCAACTACTGCTTTTGCTTTGGAAATAAGAAATATCTAAAATATTCTCGCATAAGAATAAATTTACAAAATTATCTTATATATTTAACTTTTAAAAATTTATAATTAACAAATATGTAAATAATTATTTATAATTATTTTTTTATTTTTTGTTTTAATAAAAACAAAAAACTGTAAATGAATGTGTTATTGGACGACAACTGGAGTCGGTGGTTGGTGAAATTTTTCGTTGGCGCAACCGAGACACCTCTTGCATGGGAATGACGATCAAAGCACGACCTATCGATTGATGGTGGTCTCAACGGCACAGGAGGCGGCTATTTTCATCAGAAGACGATGGAAATTATGCTGTTGGATCTTCAACCTTGTTATACGGCCAAAACTCACTTTGGAAGCCAAAAATTGTTACGGATTTGTATTGATCGGATGCCAGCGAGCATTCTGTACGGGGGTGTCATCAAACGTGCCCTAGAAAGGTTGTAGACTACCGACTTCGGTAGCGGTATGGTGACCCAGTGATAGTTTTTTTTTCAAATTTTCTATATTTTAAATTTCGTAAAATTATTTGCTTGAATCTAAATAAATGATAAAATAAATTAAAATATATAATAAATAAATTTTGAATTCTTTTGCTTTTAATAATAAATTAAAAATTTTATTAAAAATTTAATATAAGTTAGATGATCAAATATTTTACCTAAATTAAAAATTAATTATACTTTTAAAAAGTTAAAAAAATCAATTTTTTAACTATATAATTTATAAAAATTTTAATAGCTAAATAATTAAAAAGAAATAATATTTATGTCCATTTTAATAATTTATTTGTAATAAAAGTTACAGCAACAGTAATCTCAAACACTTTTATCATTCTATCCTGCTTGTGAAAAGCAAAACAATTTTTTAAATTTAGTTTACTAAGCATTCTCCTGCTTTTTTTTTTAAATTGATTTTTTTATAGCAAAATAGAAGCTGCTTTTTTTACAACAATAACAGTCCCACACTGACCCTCCGTCTGAACCTTATGTGAAACAAGGGTTTATTTAAGTATGGTTTTTTTTGTTGATTACAGTTTGGTGCTGTAGCCAAAAATGAGCTTGGTTTACCTCAAAAAGTTACTGAATTTGAAGTTTTTTCACTTCTCTTGATGATCAAAAAGGAATATAGTTCACAAAATGAGGCAGTGAATGTAGTTCAGTTTAGAAACGCCAGTGGGCTTTGTTGGTGCATCGTCCTCCATGTCACTTTAGGGAGATTGTAGAGATTTGAATTGATTGTGGAGCCTGATCGTTGGGCAGAGGGACATGGGTATCTCTGCATTTTATATTTGGATATTGCTAGTTTTGTTTAGTTGCTTGGCGGGGACTAAATATTGTATTGAGAATTGGAATTGCACGCTGTGAAGCGTCCATTTTATAGATTGATCTTTTCTATAAAAATTAAAATTGTGCAAACTGCTTCTAAGTGAAGGTTTGGCCTATTGGCGAAAGAGGAAGGATTCCTTACGGTTGCCTGGGTTGCAATTGTGTCCATTGCAGAAATTTTAGTATTTATATTGAGAACGGGAAATCAGTAATTGCTCATGAAACGTACCAGCAGACAACCACGCCCGGGTTATTTCTGATTATTGTAAAAATAGCGAGGTCATTTACATTATTATATAGACCATATCTCAACCACTTCGCCCCTAACAAACAAAACTATGAGCGTCTAATCTAATAAATCTGCTGGGTTTAAGTTGCCACAAAGATAATGACATACACCCAATTAAGCGTAATTATATCTCAAATAGCAGATGATCTTTGAGTGGGAGTTGAACGCGTGATCATTTGATAAAAGGGTCTTGAAAAAATTGCTCCACTCGCCAACAAAGCTATTAATGAAAGTGATCACTTTTTTTAGCACTAGGTCTTCAAATACATTAATCATTTTTTTTTAACCTGAATCCTTGATTATTTTTATTCAAAAGGTCCTGAAATAATTACTCCACTTGTCAACAAAGCTATTAATTAAAGAAAGTGATCACGGGCAAGCGGTCTTCAAATTCATGAATCTTATTTTTAATTTGAAAGAAATAAAGGAGCAAAAGATGATAAAAGGTTTTTGTCTCGAGGGAGAAAAGGAAAGGAAGACCCAAAAGCGTGTCAAGCCACGGCAACTGACTTAATTTTCTTGGCATGCAAATAAAGCCAATATGATGCAGAGGAGTGGCTAATAAACATAATTTTTTATTGAATAAACTGCACATCAGGCCAAACGAAAGAGCCCTATTGCAACAATCAAACTTCTTGACATCATTGCTTATGTAAAAAGAGGGATCGAAGAAAAATTAATTAAATTAACCAAAAACCAATAGTTTGAAAGGCTGAGTACGTACACATCGGTTCAACAGTTATCTTCTCATTTTTACCTGTAGATAGTTGGATAGTTAAATCCATCTTCAACGGAAAATTAAGCAAGATACAGGTTATAATAAAATTTCTAATATATACCCATACGTCTTTACTCATATATATGCTTCAAATGCATGGAGTTAAGTTATTCTTATGAAATGGCAATGTGTACTCGAGTTAATCTCTCAGGCTATACTCTAAAAGTAGGAGCCAAAGAAGCGATAAATCTAACAACAGAAAGTATACGACTGAGGAATAGTATTAATTAGAAAGTGGAGGAACATCCTATAATATATATTGGAGTTTCAAATTGACCAAAGTTCTAAAAGAACTACATGAGAGGCTAATAATGGGACTAATTTTGATACCATTCAAGAGAATCATGCAAAACTTTCACCAAAGTATAGGAGTAAAACGCCCGTATATATAGAGCTGCATTCAATTTTTTTTTTTTTCCCTTCTAAACTTAACTCATCTCCTATCTTTAAAAAGTGAACCTAAAGAGCCAATTAGGTTCTTAAATGTTTTGAGAGAAATTCTGACCGGGGTTTTGTAGAGTTGGGCAGCCTGTGTGGAACAATGATCCATCATGTCATGCTACCCATTGTGACAATTATGATTGTAAAACCCTTGTCACTGAGGGAAAAGTAGACCTCCACCGATCTAGGCCCAATCTTCGTGCTATTTGTAAAACAGGTTCAATGGAATAACCAAAGTTATGCAATATATAAACTAGTTCGAAGTCCAAGATTTACTTTTATTTTTTTCTTGTCATATTTGTGTTAATCATTCAATAATGTAAAAGATCAAAATAAGCCTGGATAAATAACGCATATATAAGCGTATGTTATATGCGTGTATGTAATTTTCTCATTTTATATATAACTGCCAGCATTTTATTAGGTATATATGGACTTAAAATATGTATATATATGCAATTTCTTTGGATAGATGTACATCAAAATGTTATTAATGAATTGAGAAATTCACAGAAGACATTTGACTATTGACGCACAGGTAGAAATATGTTAAAATTTTTTTTGGAAACAATGGTAATAGATAAAAACATCTACATCCACACAGAAATAAAACCTTTTTTAAGGTTTTGTTCACAGCTGGTAGGGCAGAATAGTGGCAAACAAACAGTCATCAAACAATGACCGTTACAATATAATTGCACAAATAATTACACATGCGGAGCATCCGTAGTTTGAACTTTGAAGATCTGAGCTGCCTACAATCCTCTGCGACAATTTCCTCTATGTTCTTATCGGAGCTTCCACAACCAATTCCTTCCACCTCACGGAATTCCTTCTCCTTTCATGAATTGCCTTATGCATTTCTCTATCTCTTCACTTGTTACGATGCCTTTTTTGTTGACTTTTACTCTAACCCCAACTTGCCACACATCCTCACCAAACTTAGCATTAGTTGTTTAATCTGTCCACTGTGGCATTGCCACCATTGGCACTCCCAAGCCCAGAGCCTCAATAGTTGAATTCCACCCATAAATATAATGTGTCATGGAACAATCCACTGACTTGTGACCTAGAACTTCGAGTTGAGGGCTTCAATTTACTACCAGACCCTTCTCAGATGTGTCTTCATAGGAGCTGCTCGGTAGTTTTCCCTGTTCCGATTCCTTGACCGGTCATAAGAAGTAGCAGTCACTCCGCTTCAGCCTCCATGCTACTTCCTCCATCTGCTGTTCTAGCAGCGCAGCCAAGCTCCCGATTGATACATAAACGACAGAATCAATTTCCTTTGAGTCTAGCCATGTCATGCAGGCATCTCTGTCAGGTTTAAAAAGGCGGAGGCCGTAATCATTGTCATTCTCCAAGCGCTTGTCTAAATATATTGATTGAATTATTGGTCCAACGCTCTTAACTGGGCAGTGACTCGCCATCCATTTCACTACTTGAAGGAAGTTCGCAAAAGTATTTAATAGAATATTAATTGATAGATTACTCAGCTAGGAATTGAATTTGCCTGCAGTAATTAGTATTTTCTTAAGGATTCTTGACGTTCCTCTTCTTCTAGCCTATCGAACGTGTTGCACAAGATCCATTTTGGTTCATGAATATTTGACATTTTGATTCACCACGATGTCTCGTAGAGATGGTTGCAAACCAGTTTCATAAATCATTGATCGTAGATCATTAATCCCAAGCAGTGGCATCGAAGGCAATGATACCATATACCCTTCAGAAGGAACATCCAATGTGCCCTTATAAAAATGATGGTAAATTGCATTGACTGCCCAAGATTGCGTGAAAAATGGAGCCCCATCCATGTCCAATTCTTGGGCTACGTCTAACATCCATGACATGTTGAGTCATAAACGATAAACTTAAGTGGATGTCTGGAGCATTTATGTTTTCAACGAGTTTGACCAGGCTTTATGGAATTACATCTCTAAAACATTCGATATATTCATCAAAATTTTCAGCTGTTAATCCTGCATCAAATCCATCGGAAATGGACTCAACGTTGATGGAGCTGCTTTGCTTGTGAATAGATATGGGAAACTATGTGGGGGTGACTAAAGTTACTGTGAGGCCTTTTGAGACTAGCCACTTGCATAATTGGAGCATCCGGTTTATATGACCTTGTACTGGAAAAGGGATTGCAAGGAAATGAGATTCTCTGCCTCTTTGCGCCTCCATTTTCCTCCAAAACTTTCTTCGCATGATTTTTCTGCACAACGCACATTTATAAGACTAGAGGTGGATTTGTTTATCAACTAATTGACAATTTAAATAGAGAGATAATGACAAAACTAAGGACAAAGTGATTAGATTAGATATTGGTTCTCTAAATTTCAGCTGATGCCTAGAAGATATATTAATTAATCTTAAATCAACTATGGGAATTAAAACGTCAAATACTTCATAATTTAAAATCTTTCTTGCGACAAAATTAATTGGTTGTCTCGAGGAATAAGCAGAAGAAGAAGACCTATTAGCATATTGGTCAAGAGACAGGCTTTATATGCTTCTTGTTAATTAATCATATTTTTGTTACATCGACAAATGTAAGCGGAGACAATTAAGTTTTCTTAACCAGAATCTCATGCCTCGACCGCTACAAAGAATCTTATCGGAAAGCTACAGACTATGGTTTTATTTTTCAGTTTTTCCTGTTTCAGCCAATATTTCTTGCAGGGACTTCAGAAAAAAATCGTCAGTCCGGACTGCGTTCCGGAGAAAAGATGTTATTCGATTACTAGCATATATAACGATTCCTCCTATGTATATGGAATTTATTGCTAGAAAAAGTTTTCGTTCTATTTACTATACTAAAGGTGGATCACCATATTAAATCATATCATTTATCAACGACCAACACTCACCATTACTAATTAGATAAAAATATACATCAAATTTTTTTATCTCACCATTTATTGTGTAAAAGATGGTAAACGAGGTCTCTCTCATATGAAGGCTTTATTAAGGAATTAAGATCCCAAGATGCATATGAGATTATAGAGAGAAAGGATCAGCAAAACGCTCTATTGCAAGTTCAATTTAATGGGATACTGTGAAAGATGATAATTGTTAGACAATCAAAGCACAACAATCTTCTTCGAGAGGGTTCAATTGTCTTTTGATTTTTTAAAACGCTTGAACGTTACCGTATTTAATTAGTTCAATCACTTCACTATCTTGTTTCTATCTGGACCACAAGTCCTTACTTTTGTAGTTTTGTCTAACCCTAAACATTTAAGTAGATAGACCAATCTTTCTTATAAAATAAAAAATTTCCTCTATACAATTATTCAATATAAAATAACATGTACACAACTACCGTCAAAGAAGCGTGTGAGATTCTTAACATGCATATGCTGACATCCGCCAATATAAGACAGCAGCAAATTAGCTGTACAGTTACCGTCAAAGAGGCATGTGACATTCTTTGCATATCTATAAAAGAGCAGAGAAGAGTGACGAAGGTTGGTCTCCGCATAATAAACTCGGAAATAATATAGATTAATATCAGTTGCGTAGAAATTCAGCAACAAAGTCCTCTATGTTCTTATCAGGACTTCCACCATTATCTACTGCCTGTTTGGCCAATTCCTTCCATCTCTTGGAATTTCTTCTAATATCCAGCGCTCGTTCTCCTTCCATAACTTCCCTTATACATAGCTCTATCTCCTTTCTTGTCACAACTCCCTTTTCATTGACTTTTATCCTTAAGTTTGCCAACGTAGACCGTATCGAGCCTCACATGTCTCAGCAGGTCTTACAAATGGGCCAAACATAACACTTTTTAATTAATTAATTTTTTTTAAATACAACGAAGGGGATTCGAACCTGTGATCGTTTGGTCATGACGGCTCTGATACCATGTTAGGTTTGCCACTTTTCTAAAAGCTTAAGTTTGTAGATATGGGCTTAACACCAAGTATTTAATTCTCTAATATACCCTAACACCAACCTGTCACACATCTTCGACAAACTTGGCGTTTGTTCTTTGATCTGTCCATTGCGGCATTGCCACCATTAGCACTCCAAAGCTTATAGCCTCAAGCGTTGAGTTCCACCCACAATGTGTCATGAAACAACCCACTGATTTGTGAGCTAGAACTTCTAGTTGAGGACTCCAACTTACAATAAGACCTTTCTCAGATGTTGCCTCAGAAAAGCTGCCCGAAAGCTTTTCCTTTTCCGAATCTCTGACTACCATAAGAAGTACTTGTTACTTCTCTTCAATCCCCAAGCTACTTCCTCCATCAGCTCTTCAACAAGGGCCGCAGGCTTCCAAATGATACATAAACAACGGAGCCAGTTTCCTTCGAGTCTAGCCTATTTCCTTTGAGTCTAGCCACTTAATTCAAGCATCTGTGTTTGGTTTGAACAGGTTGAGGCCGTAATTTTTATCATCCTCCAAGCGTTTATCTAAGTATATTGATGGAATGGTTGGTCCAATGGTTTTGATTGGGTATTGACTTCCCAATCCTTTCAATACCTGACACAGAATAGGAGAACATCTTTAAAATTGAGAAATACTTACACGCACCTGCAGACATACCACCTAATTTTGTTGATGTGGTACGTCTAACGAATCATAAAGTGCCATATAGTGCCAAGTCACTATCAATTTAAGTCCAACGCATCATCAATTTAAATTTCACTTTTTGTTCCTAAATTTTAGTATCTCTTAAATTATCCTACCCAACTTTCTAAAAATAATGAGTAATATCTTTCATTTCTTGTCATTCGATCCAATCATGTGATATTTTAAGATTTTGCCTACTAAAAGATTTATATAATAATACATGAAAGATTTAATCTACCATATATAAATCTCAAAATATTACATGCTTTAGGATGAAAATTAACTTAATCAAAAAAGAATTAACATCAACATATAGATTTCATTCACCAATATAGAGATCGATACTTGCAAAATGCAATATATATATAGGGGCTAGGACGACCCTGTAAAATGGGCACCGAGCATAGGAAATAGTTGGAGAACAACTGAAGATATCAAGGATACTTGGGAGAGGTAAATTACTTAAAATGCAAATTAAGAAGAATTCACCGTCGAATGAATTATTATTAAGTGTAGCCAAGTGTATCTCTAAAATAATTAATTAAGATGGAATTATGTTTAAATTGCAGTATGACATCACGTGCTAATAAGAATGATGAATTGGCAAATTTTGCCAGACCGGGTGGATGGAAAGGTTAAGCCAATTTAAGCAATTTATAAACCTATTAATTAATGATGCATTTTTGTTGAGCTATCTATATGAACTAATTCTATACTTTGCTGTCAATATCTTATTTAGATGCTGACACGCTTGAAGTTGGGAATGGAGGAATGTCAACTGAAGAGTACCGCTCGCATTTCAGTGTTTTGGCAATAGCGAAGGCAATATGGCTGGATTTGATTATGTGAAATGAAAGATATTATTTTTAGAAAGTTGAATGTGATATTTAAGAGATACTAAAATTTAGGAACAAAAAGTGAAATTTAAATTGATGATGAGTTGGACTTAAATTGATAGTGACTTGGCATTATATGACAATTTATGATTCGTTAGACGTACCACATCATCAAAATTAGGTGGTATGCCAGGTGCGTGTAAGTAGTTGTCCTTTAAATTGGTGCTCATAGATTCAAAACCAATTAAACTTATTTGGAAACTAAATCTCATTTAGTTCATATTTAATTAATTTTTTTAATGTAGCTCAATATACAGTTTCAAGTTGATTGAAGTATTGACTACTCGTTATGGTAAAAAATTACAAACAAAAATGAACCATCAACCAGTCCAGTCAAAATCTTTGATTTATTTAAATAGATAAATCCTAGCGATCAGTCGTCTGGCAAAACATTTAAATTCAGTCCTATCTTATTCAAGTTTGAATATTCGGTTCAATCTATCATCGAAATTTTTCTTTTTAATTAAATGGACTTCAGCCACAACGACAGTGACTGCCTCACTCCCTGAAGACTTAATTGGCCATCATGCATGAACAAATGGATATTGTGTTCCTAGATTGCACTAAAGCCACATGAAATGAGTGACGCACGAAGTTCCGGCAAGCTCTAATACATCGGCTATCAAGAGGAACGGCCCAATTCGAGAGGAGAAATAGTATACATCCGTTATAATATGTCATTATACTAACATAGTATATTCAATAAATTATAAATTAACATACGTATTATATACTCTTGATTACTTCAAAATTCAAGAGGAGAAATAGTATACATCGGTTATAATGGGAAGGTTTGAGTGAAATCAAACACTTAAGCATTAGGTTTTTTAGATCTTTACATAATATTTTGAAAACCAGTATGTAAAGGTATAGCATTAATATTATTTATAAATCTATATATGATAGTCGATATATTTTTAAATTCTTATAACAAATCTCAGGATAATAGAAGTATGTGTGTGTGTGTGTATATATATAAAACCCAATTTTACTCAATTAGTTAAACCTAACAATGCTAAACAGGTCAAATAATAAAGAGTTCGTCCATCGCAATAAACAAATTCACTCCTAATATGAGATATAACAAACCTGCTCGGTTTGATTTGCTACCAAGATAATGATATATACCAAATCAAGCGTAATTGTATCTCAAACAGCTGATCATCTTTGAATGGGAGTTGAATGCTTGATCATTTGACTGACAAGGGTCTTGAAAATAACGCTCCACTCGCCAACAAAGATATTACTTAAAGTGATCACTTCTATTCTTTTCTTTTTTCATTTGACTCCTTAATTTTTTATTGCAATGGTCTTGCAATAATAATTCAACCCGTCATCAAAGCTATTAATTAAAGAAAGTGACCACTTTTCTTGTCTTCAAATTCATGAATCATTATTTTTAATTTGTTTTTTTTTTTTTAAAGAATTGAGGAAGCAAAAGGTGACAAAAGGATGGTCTCTTGGAGGTAAAGAGAAGATCCAAAAACGTATTAAATCAAATCACGGCGACTAACTTATTTTTCTCGGCTTTTAGATAAAAGCCGATATGATGCAGAGACGAGTGAATAATAACCACTGTTATTTTTGCTGTAACTTCACATCAGGCCAAACGAAAGGGTCCTATTGTAATAAGCAAACTTCTTTACATCATTGCTTATGCAAAAAGAGAAATCGAAGAAAAATTAATTAAATTAACAAAAAACCAATAGTGATTTGAAAGGCTGAGCACGTACAGTTTGGTTCAACAGTTACCTCTTCGTGTTTAACTGTAGTTAGATAATTAAATCTTTATTCAACGGAAAATTAGGCAAGATAGAGGTTATAATAACATTAATTTCTAACATATACTCATCCGACTTTACTCATATATATGCTTCAAATGCATGTAGTTGAGTTATTCTTATGAAATAGCAATATGTACTCGAGTTAATGTTTCAGGCTATACTCTAAAAGTAGGAGGCAAAGAAGCGACAAATCTAATGACGGCACGTAGACGACTGAAGAGTAGTGTTAATTGTAAAGTGGAGAAAGATGATTTACGGTATTGGAGATTCAAATTGACCAATGTCGTAAAGAACTACATAAGAGGCTAATAATGGACCTAATTTTGTTGCCAGTCATGTCATGCCACCACTGTGACTATTATGATTGTAAGCCCCATATCATTCAGTGAAAGCAGAGCTCAACGGATCCAGGCCCAATCCTTGTGCTACTTGTAAAACCGGTTCAACGGGATAACTGAGTTTCGTTGTATCTAAGCTAGTTCGGAGTACAAGATTTACTTTTATTTTTTTCTTGTCGTATATATTTTAATCATTCAATAATGCAAAAGATCAAACTAAGCCTGAATAATTAACGCACATATTGGTATTCGTACTTTGCTTATTTTATATATAACTATTGGCATTTTATTGGGTTGTATGGACTTAAAAATTTGCGTGCATATCTATAACTTCTTTGGGACAGATGTTTTCATAATATACATCAAAATCTCATTGGTGAATTGAGAAATTGAAAACAGATATTTGAATATTGACGTACAGGCAGAAATATGTTAAAAATTTTGTGAAAAACTATATTGGTAATAGATAAAAACATCTACATCCACACAGAAATAGAAATCTTTTTTTAAGGTTTTGTTATCAGCTGGTAGGGCAAAATAGTGGCAAATAAACAATCATCAAACAATGACTGAAAGAGTATAATTGTACAAATAATTACACATGTGGAGCATCCGTAGTTTGAACTTCGAAGATCTCAGCAGCCTACAAGCTCTGCGACAATTTCCTCTATGTTCTTATCGGAGCTTCCACCGTCATCTACTGCCTCTTTGGCCAATTCCTTCCTCCTCTGGGAATTCCTTCTAAAATCATTTGCTCTTTTTCCATTCAATACGTATTAACTGAGTTACTCGAGGAATCAGAAAAAGAAGACCCGATAGCATATTGGTCAAGTAATTAACAGCCGTTACATGCTTATTGTCGTCATTAATCATATTTTTGTCGCATTGACAAATGTAATACGTGCATATGTACCATAAAGCGGAGGCAACTAAGTTTTCTTCAGCCAGAATCTGGTTGACATGCTCCGACAGCAACAAAGGATCATATGATAAAATATTTATAATATCGACATTTTGACACTATTGTTAATAAGCAAGCAATAAGGGAACATAATTTAAAAACCTTGATTTACATCACTTCTTATGTAACAAAACTTTGAAATGCTATAAATCATGGTGAAGTACCACCACATGAAGGAGGAGGCGGCAACATTCTATTGGATTTATTCATGGCTAATTGTAATTGGCTTAACTTAATTTAGGCAAAGTTTGATTGGTCTATGTTTTCGCAATTTCTATTTGCTTGTACGAGTGACTAATTGCTTATGATTTGGTCTTGAATTGGTGAAATCCAATTTGCACTTTGTCAAGCGACTATTGGAGGAACGGTCAGGCTTGAATTTAATTAATTCTTAAGCATTCCAATCTTTATTCTTCATTTAGCCTTGCATATTTTATATTGTTTACCTGCCCAAGCATCATTCTTCATGCTATAACTTTTGAGGGCTAATATTATATTGCACTTTAATAATTCAACACATTTCATCAAGAGCTGTACCTAAATTATACACCTTCTTCAATTTTGAAAAAGAGCAAAGTCTTGAAAGCTTTAATTGATGAATGCTTATACCCTATTGCTATATTTTTTTTGTTTATAAATACACATTTTATAGTGATTTGATCACTTAATAGAAAATGAAAAATAATTTAGAAACTAAAAAAGGTTAAAAAAAAAACAAACCGTAAAAAATTTTAGTAGTTTGTACTATGAGACATGATCAAATTAGACACATATAATAGACAGGGACTAAATTCAAATTAATTTTTTAAATTAAAAAAACAGACTGAAAAGAGATTTTCTGACTACGCTATTATGTATTTTATATATCTAGTTATATAAACTTTTTTTCCTTTTCTTCACCAAACCAATATCTTAATTAATTAGATTATAAATGAATACATGTATGATAAGATTAATTTTATTGCACAAATATATAAATAATATGGCTATTTTGCACTAAAATATATACCTTATATCCATATTTTCACTATGTACACTTACCCTTAATAAATATGTCAAAATTACTGTGAAATATGGTGAATGAATAGATTTCACTACTTTGTATCAATATTGGTGTAGAGGGAATACATATATTCAAGCAAGCTGGATACAAGAAAGGAAAATAAAGTAATGGCAATAGCAAAAAAGAGGAAATGAATAAAAGGCTGAATCATCTATTGCATAGAACGGAAAGAAATCAGCAAGAATAAATGTTAAGTTTAATGGCGATTGATTATGTGAGATTCTTGTATTAAATACTCCTCCTCAAGTTGGGAAGTGAAGATTTGTAACACCCACCTTGCAAAGAAAATCTTGAACCTCATCTTTGCCAAGGGCCTTGGTAAAAATATAAGCTAATTGTTGCCGAGAAGGGACATGAGTCAATGAAATAATGCCTATAGTTAACTTCTCAAGGATAAGGTGACAACCTATTTAAATATGCTTCATGTGTTCATGTAAAATTGGAATTGCTGCAATATGAAAGGCAACTTGATTGTCACAATGTAAAGTCATAGGCACGTGATGTTCTATACCAAGATCACAAAGTAATGCTTTAAGCCAAATGAGTTCACATGTTGCTATTGCCATGGCACGATACTCAGCTTCAGCAAATGAATGTGACAAAACTGATTGCTTTTTGGTCTTTGAGGAAATAGTGCTATTGCCAAGCACGATAAAGAAGCCCGTAGTTGATCGACGAGTCATAGGGTAGCTTCCCCAATCTGAGTTAGAGAAGGCAAAGAATTCCAAAGAGCTAGTCGAGGACAAAAGAATGCCTGCACTTGGAGAAGATTTACTATACTACAAAACATGTTTTGCAACATCATAGTGTGGTTGTCTTGGTGATTGCATGAATTAGCTTAAAATGTTCACTGAGTAGACAATATCTGGCCTGGTAATGGTCAAGTAAATGATCAGCCTACAAGATGTCGATATTGAGCTAGATTTGAACAAATTTCTCCTTGATCACTTGAGGATCTCAAGTTTTGCTTCATTGGAAAATGAGAGGGTTGTGCACCTAATTGCCCACTATCTTTAAGTATGTCTAAAGCATATTTCCTTTGATTTAAGAACATTCCTTGTTGTGAACGTGCCACTTCAATATCCAAAAAATATTTGATAGTTCCTAAGTCTTTAATATGAAATTGAGTCTGCAAAAAATTCTTTAAAGCAACTAAAGAGTCATAATGGCTACCCACAACTATAATATCATCAACGTATACAAGTACCATTGTAAATGAGAATGATGATGAGTGTTAAAAACAAGGATCAACATGTGAGTGAATGAACACAATTTTCTTTAGAGTAGACGCAAATTTTTCAAACCAATTTCAAGAAGCTTTTTGAGGCCGTCTAATGACTTGTTCAAATGACAAACCTGAGAAGTCTCCTCCTGTTTACAGAATGCGGGTGCTAAGCTCATGTAAATCTTCTCATGCAAATCTCCATGAAGAAATGCATTATGGATATCTAATTGGAATAAAAACCCACCATGGATAGCAGCTACTGCCAATACACATCTAACAGTCACAAGATTTGCAACAGGTGCAATTGTCTCACTATTGTCTAATCCTTCCATTTGTGTAGACCCTTTGGCAACGAGTTAGACCTCTCAATGGAGCCATCTACATTTCCTTTTATTTTGAATACCCATTTGCGGCCAATGGGGTCCTTACCAGGGAGTAAATCTTGAATAGTCTAGTTTTTTTTTTTTTTTGTTCTAATGCTTTAATCTCATTGGCCATGGCATCATGCCAATGGGCATGCTTAATGGCTTCTGAATATGTATTGGGATCAACATCATCAGAGATGGCTGAAAGAAAAGCTATATGATGACATGAAAATTTATCATAGGAGAGATAATTAGATAATATATATAAAGAGCTTATCAAGGGCTGATCAAGTGAGGAAAAGGATCTAGATGGACTTTGGTGAGCATTAGGGCAGATATAATCTTGAAGATACTAAGGACAGAAATTGTCACTGCAACTGTCGAATAGGTGGTGTTTGAATAGGTATAAATAGTTCAACATGGACAAAAGTATCAAGGGGCTGAGTAAGTTGATTGTGAGAATCCACAACAAGAAGAGGTAAGATATGTTCATCAAAAATATCATGAGGTAATTTATAAAATGGAAATTCATTTTCAAAATAAGTGACATCGTGAGAAATAAAAGTCTTTTTTTTTTTTCAACAATATCATAAACTTTGTATCCATGGTATCCAAAAGGATAACCAAGAAGATTGCATTTGGTGGCGTGTGGAGGAAACTTATGACGATTAACACTCTTGATGTGTACATAACAAAGGCATCCAAAAACATGAAGATGCTTATACGGTGACTTGGTTTTAAAAAGCATTTCGTAAGGAGTTTTCCTATCTAGATTAGGAGTAGGAATGTGATTTTTCAAATAGGTTGCTGTTAGGGGAAAATCACCCCAAAAATATAATGGTAATTTAGCTTGGACTTGTAGTGCATGTGCAACTTCTAAAAGATGTCGATGCTTTCGTTTGATTACCCCATTTTGTTGAGCAGTTTCAACATAAGTGTATTGATGCAAGATTCCATGCTTTTGAAAGAAAGATTGCAATTGATTAGAAAGCAAAAATTCACTCCCTTGACCAGTACAATTTTTTTTAATAGGTGTTTGAAATTGAGTCTTAATCATGAAGTAAAAATTTGTAACAATTGATTAGTTTTAGATTTATGACGCATGAGATAAACTCAAGTACAACGACTATAATCATCAACTGTACTAAGAAAATAATGTATGCCTGTGTATGTAGGTGTGTGATATGGATCCCAAATATCACAAAAAAATTAATTCAAAAGGATTTTCTAAATGAAATTTTTTTAATTGAAAAGGATTTCGAGTATTTTTAGCAAGTTGACATACTTTCACAATATAGGTTGAAAGATTTACATCAGATAAAAAGGAAACTTGCATTCGTTCTTTGGCAGGATGACCAAGTCGAAGATGCCATAGATTAGAACTTGATTCCTTAGTAACGTTCATTGTTGAAGGGAAATGAGAAGGACTATCAATGTGCTCATAGTCATATAGTCCATCTCGAACCTTACCCACTCTAATAAGCTTCTTCGACGAAAGGTCCTAAAAAACATAGAATGTTGGAAAAAAAATTGTGACGCAATTCAAATCTTTTGTTAGCTTACTTTCAGATGAGAGATTGAAATTAAAATTTGGAACTAATAGAGCATCATTTAAATTAAAAAATGGAGACAACTCAATAGATCCACTTTGGGTATTAGAAACCATAGTGCCATTTGGAAGTCTAATAGGTTTTGCATGAGCCGTGAAAACAGAATTTAAAAAAAAAAAAGATATGTTTGGCGCGATATGATTAGATGCTCCGCTATCACTGATCCAAGAATTATCATTTATATTTGAAACAGAATTGCAAGACGGAAATTTTTTACCAGATAAGTTTGCAGTGGGTGATTACTCAGTCATTGAAAGTATAGATAATAATATTTTAATTATTCAGCTTTAAGACCAAGAATTTGAATAAAAGATACATAGACCCATTTTGAATAGCATGGGAAGAAAGCTCATCTTGTTGTTGTGACTTGATGCTAATAGGAGCTACTACATGTTGACGATTTGAAGATTCCACTTCAGTGAGTATTCAACAATTTTATAGCATTTGGCCTTAATATGACCATGTTTTTCACAATGATCACATAAGGTCTACCCCCTTCTTACGTTTCTTGTGCTCCTTGTCCAAAGTTATGTTGATGGTAATTTAACCGGTTAGCCATGTGAGGCTTATTATTGACTAATAAAGTAGTGGATTTAATGGATGGTTGATTGGAAACATGGAGAAGACATTGACGTTCTTCTTAGTGAATGATTGAATAGGCCTTTCCAACATTTGGAAAAGGGTCTATGGCCAAGATTTGACTTTGTAATTGAGAATATGAGTAATTTAGACCCATTAAAATTTGAAAAACTTTTTCATTTTCCTGCAATCCCTGCAATTCATTTGAATTTCCACATGTGCAAGAAGAAATAGTGGTCAATGTAGATAATTCATCCCAATATGATTTCAATGTATTGGAATATAATGATTTTTGCTCTTGTTCATGGTTTCATATGGCCCTCTTGAGTTCATAAATATGTGGGTTGTTACTTTGAGACAGTCGCTTCTCAAATTCCAACCACAGAGATTGTGGAGTATCAAAATAAATTAGACTGCTGGCAAAATTCTTCTCGATTGCATTGAGCGTCCATGACAAAACCATGTCGTTGCATTGCTCCCAAACATTTAACTCTGGAGAAGTTGATGAAGGTTTCTCAATGTTACCATTGATGAGGTCAAGTTTGTTTGTAGTACTCAACGCCATCTTCATGGAATTTTTCCATCTTGAAAAATTACCTTCAATTGTCAAAACATTAGAAAGAAGAATGGACCCCAGATGATCTGACGAATGAAGAAAGTATGGTGACTAGACATTTTTATTTTTGAACTGATGGACATGTTTGTGTGAAAGATGAACAAAAAAGATAAGAAGCCAGTGATTTTGGCTCTGATACCTTGTGGAATGTGGGGAATGAATAGATTTCACTACTCTGTATCAATATTGGTGTACAGGGAATACATATATACAAGCAAGCTGAATACAAGAAAGGAAAATAAAGTAGTGGTAACAACAAAAAAGAGGAAATGAACAAAAGGCTGAGTTATCTATTACACAGAAAGGAAAGAAATTAGCAAGAATAGAGGTTAAGTTTAATGGTGATTGATTATGTGAGATTCTTGCTTTGATAATTACGCTTTTATTCTTTGCACCTAGTATAATCTCAAAAATAGCCATATCCCTACCTTCTTTGCATATACACTCGCTTCAAAATTAAAGTTACCAAAAAAAAAAGTTCTAATTTAGGTAATATATTTGATAAACAATCTTTATTTTTTGTCTTTTAATTTTTTGAATATTATTCTCATAATGTTTTGTGCCTTTGGTGGTGGCTATGCTATATACTCGAGCACAATAAAGACCTAGAAGATAAATATGGAAAAAAAATCTCATTTCATAATTTCATGTTATGATATGGTTTTATGCATTGTCATGGATTTTTGGGCTAAGGGATGTAGTAAATAGACATAAAATTGTTGGGATAAACTCATTTATTTAGGTCATTCCATTTAATTTATTTGATAAATGATAAGATGAAGTCCTTAAACTATTTGGTATTGAAGAATAAAAATTTGGAAGGATAGAATAAAATAGAAATTTATTATCTCTCGTTAAAATATGAATTTCTCATAAAAGTAATCTTCCATATGTAAATTTTATGGATGCTCTTATCGAATAAATAAATGAACTACAATTATTTATTAATCTATAATTTCGTATTCCATTACAACTTTACCTTTCATTAAATTATACATGAGGTTTTCGAGTTAGGGATCAATTGTTTTTTTAATAGGTGTAAATATAAAAATCTGAATGAAATGTTTATTTTTTATTTTAATATTTGAATTCAAAAGTCTGAAAGCTAATGGTTTTAAAACACACACACACATGTATATTTCCATATTTATATATATTATTTTCACTTGCAATTTTATTTCACATAGTAAAATTATTTGCATACTAAATTTATTATGAATTTAATTTATTTAAAAGTGTATAACTAGGTAAATAAGTTATTTTTTAAAAGAATTTGATATATAAATAAGCTAAATGACCATAAAATAATTATAAAAATATATAGGGGTCATGATATAAAATTAAAAATAGATAATAATGTTCCAAAATTAAAACATTAAGTTATGTATTAATTAGTCATAAATGAATTTTATAAGAGCATTTAAGACAATTAGAAGAGTAATAAATGATTGAGACATTTGCATTTAAATAAAAGATAAAATTTTTAGCTTTTCCATTCATATGAAAATGTTTTTGATTAATTGTTAAATAAAAGAAAAAAAAGGCATCAAAAAAAGATTTGAAGTTTAATAATAAGTTAAATTTACACTTCAGAGCCAAAAAAAAAAAAAAATCAACTCCTTAATTTATGGGGACAAATAGTTAACAGTATTCTTCACTATTAATAAGCCAAGTAAACATTGATTTCAAATCCATACTACAATATTTTACAATCCCATAATTTTTCTTTTTCTTTTTTCTTATATAAAGTTTTATTTCTATTTTTTTTTTCATTTTTATAGAAAAAGATGAGTGAAAACTAGCCTTGCTCATACTCAGGTACGGCTTTCATGAGCTCAATTAGAGGAATCCAGGTCGTAACATATGCACTTTGTATAGAACATGATTGGGGGGCAGTGGAAGTTAGGCTGGTATATAAAGCTGCTCAGGATAGCCTGTACAGTATATATTTTACTTTTAGTACTGAAAATCCTTTAATATGTTTTCTAATTAGCAAGTAACTGATTATGTTGGATATGGTGTTTTTCCATCTGGGATATAATGGTCACGATGGTTTCCAGGTGCGTAAGAATGAGAGAACCACTATTTTCGTCCATCTTTAATTCACTAAAACTAGTAATAGTTTTTGGAGTTTTGGTTTTGAACCAAAGAGATAAAAAAGGAAGAGAAACAATTTTTTATAAAGAAGACTCAATTTGTGGATTGGAGGAATTGGATTTCATTTCATTCTTATTCTCTCAAAACAAAGCATGAGTACATATTTATACTACTCCATTACATGACTCTTCATAAACTGTATTAATAATAATTTGGTTGTTTCATGAATTATAAAAGCAATTTACTCTAGCCTTAACTCTGCACTCAAACATCAATGAGCATGTCAAAATCTCCACTCAAAGAGTATATCAAAAGCATTGTATCTAGATGTATCTAGACTTATCAATTAATTACACATTATCCTTTAACACCCTTTCTTAATTTGTAATCTGCATATTCTCCTTGAAATGATTGAGCTTTTGAATTCAAACTAGCGTTGTGAAAACATCAGCTAACTGCTCATATGTCTTGCACAACTTCATCTCAATTTCTTTCTCTTCAACTAATAATTTTTTGATGAAGTAATGACGAAGTTCAATGTGCTTTGACCTGCTATGGAAAATAGGATTCTTTGTCATTGTAATTGCTGACTTATTATCACAATAAATCTTAGTGGCTGACTTTTGCTCATGTTGTAAATCTTTTAAAACCTTCCTTAGCCAAACTGCTTTACAAGCTGCACTTGTTGCTGAGATATATTCAGTCTTTGCTGATGAAAGTGCATTTATGGCTTGCTTCTTTGAACTCCAGGTTATTGGCTTTATTCCAAGCCAAAATATATACCCAAAAGTGCTTTTTCTATCATCAATTGATCCAGCCCAATCACTGTCTGAAAATCCAACTAAGCTATTGTCTTCTTCTTTTATGTATTTGATGCGAAAACCAATTGTTCATTTGATGTACTTGAGAATTCTTTTTGTTGCTCCAAAGTGTACTTGGCTAGGATCACTCATGAATCTTGAAATAATACTAACTGTATGAACAATATCAGGTCTAGTATTTGTGAGGTAGATTAGTGATCCAACAAGGCTTCTAAAAAGAGACTCATTAGTCTTTGCAACACCATCGGTTTTGGAAAATTTCTCATTCAATGCCATTAGTGTTGTTGTTGGCTTGCAATTGAACAAATTAAATCTTTTCAAAAGATTTTCTGCATATTTCTCTTATGAAATGAAAACACTTTCATTGGATTGTTTAACCTGAAGACCAAGAAAATATTTCACGAGTGCTAGATCAGTCATCTCAAAATGCTGCATCATAGACTATTTGAAATTTTTAGCCATCTTTAAATTTGAACTGGTGTAGATTAAATCATCTACATATAGACAAACTATAAGAAAGTCTTGTGTACGCTTCTTCTTTATGTAGAGTGATGGCTCACTAGGACTTCTTTCAAAACCATTTTCTTGAAAGTATTTGTCAATCTTAATGTTCCTTGCTCGTGGCGCTTGCTTTAACCTGCACAAGGCTTTTTGAAGTAGATAAACCTTTTCTTCTTTCCCTTGCACAACATATCAGGGTGGTTGTTAAACGTAAACTTCTTTCTCAATTTCTCCAATTAGAAAAGCTGATTTAACATCCAGTCGTAACACTTTCAACTTCAATTGCGTTGCAAGAGCAAGAATAATCTGAATAGTCTATTAGTCTCTACTCAAGCAACCGGTGTGAAAGTCTCATTGAAATCAACTCCAAGTTGTTGTGAATAACGTTTCACAACCAAACAAGCTTTTTGCATTTGAATTGAGCCATTCTCATTGTATTTGGTCTTATAGACCCATTTCAAGCCGATTATCTCCTTTTCTTTTGGTTTTTCAATAAGCACCCATGTTCTATTTTTTCAATCATTTTTAATTCTTCATCCATTGCTTTAAACCACTCTTTTTCTTTAACCGCTTCTTCATAATTTCGGGCCTCATTGTGACGAAAGCCATATCACAATTCTCATAAATGTCACTAAGAGAATGCATATGCTTTGGAGGAGATTTCGGTGGTGATAAAGAATGAGATTCTTCTTCATTTGGAAACTCTTCATTATCTTCACCTACCATGGGAATTTGATTTTCTTCTTTTTTCTATTTCTAAGCCTTTAATTCATCATAAGTGACATCTCTTGATATCACCAACTCTTCTGTTTTAGGATTCAGCAAATGATATGCTTTTGATTGATCACTGCAACCAACAAAGATAAACTTCTCTCCTTTTTCATCATACTTTTTTGACTTGAGCTGCACTGGAATATGAGCATAAGCAACACAATCGAATACTTTAAATGAATTTACCGGGAGTTTTCGCTTATGTACACTTCATGAAAGTAAAAAAAAAAAAAAGAAATGAAGGATTCTTATTCAATTCAAAACTTTACACATCTCTTTATATAGCTCAAATTCACGTGAGAAACAATTCACCTAAATCTTCGGTAACTATCCTAGAAACCCAGTAACGAACTGAACCAATCATGTCAACTTAGAGCTAAGCACAAGTGAGTGACTCGGGCTACTGATGAGTTGGTTACATGAGCTTTATGTGCTGCATGTGAGTGACTCGAGCTACTCTTGAGTTTGTTTACGTGAGCTTCATGTGCTGCATGTGAAGGACGAGAGTTATACTACAATGGAACATGAACTACCTTAGCTAAGTTACATCATTTTGACTATCATTCCCCCTTAAGCAAAATTGGGCTCCTAAAGCAGTGAGCTTGGAATTGACTTACAGGCAATGGCTTAGTAAAAATATCAGCTATTTGATGTGAACTTGGAATGTATCAAATTTCAACTTCCTTTGCTGCAAGCCTCTCTCCAATATAATGCACCTCCACCTCAATATGCTTAGTATGAGAGTGTAAAAATAGGATTAGAAGCAAGAGATTGAGCTCCAAGGTTATCACACCAGATGACAGGGCACCTTACAATCGACAACTTGAGCTCTTGAAATAATTGTTTCATCCAAGCTACTTCAGTAGTAGCATGAGCCAATGCATGATATTTAGATTCGGTAAATGAATGAGAAACTGTCTTTTGTTTCTTTGAACTCCACTAAATTAGATTTGGTCCTAGAAAAACATAGAAGCTAGATGTGGACTTCCTATCGTCAAGACAACTTGCGAAATCAGCATCAGAAAAAACTTCAAGACTAAGTTGGTTGTATGGCTTGAAATGTAGACCAACACCAATTGTTACATTTTGTAAGCTTGCCAATGATTTAAAGTAGGAGCTTTCAAAAATTGACTTAACTTGTTGACAACAAAAGAAATATCAGGCCTTGTCATGGTGAGGTATTGCAAAGCTCCAATAGTACTTCTATAGAGTTTAGGCTACTCAAACATGGCACTATCATCTTGATACAATTTACATCCAGCAACCATTGGTGTAGGACAACTCTTTGCAGCAGCCATATTTGTCTTTCACAATAAATCTCTTGTATATTTTTCTTGCGTAAGATACAATCCTTCACTATTCTAAAGCACCTCAAAGCCAAGAAAATAGTTCAATGAACCAAGTGATTTCAAGGCAAACTGCTTATTCAAATCAGTAACCACTCGATGAAGTTGTGAGGAATCAAAACCAATGATCAAAATATCATCAATATAGCAAGTAAATACACAACAACATCCTTAGAAGAATAGATAAACAAGCTTGTATCGGACATAGAATTTATAAATCCCCATTGCACCAAAGCAAACTTAAGCTTCTCAAACTAAGCTCTAGGAGCTTGCTTAAGTCCATACAAAGCTTTATGGAGTTTGCAAACATATTCTGGATGTATAGGATCTATAAATCCCTTGGATTGCTACATATAAACTTCTTCTTGTAAGTCACCATTGAAAAAGGCATTTTTAATATCTATTTGTTGGATGTCCCATCTCTAATTGGTAACAACAAGGCTAAGAATGATACGAATTGTGCAGGGTTTAATCACTAGACTAAAGGTTTCAAAGAAGTCAAGACCACGAGTTTGTTGAAACCCTTTAGTTATTAACCGTGCTTTATGTCTTTCCAAAGTACCATCCTTATTATACTTCAAGGAGTGGTATTATTAGACCGGGAGTCATCATATAAAGACTGTGGAGACAATGGTATAAAAAATGAAGGTTGTGAAGAAAAATACCAAGTAGCATGAGAAATTGATGACGAAGAGGTAGGAGCACTAGTGGAAACAAAGTTGGGATTGTGACGGAAGGGGAACACACTTTCATAAAAAATCACACTCTTAGCAATGTAAGCACGACAAGAAGAGTGAAGACACTTGTATCCTTTATATAGTAAACTATACCCAAGGAAGACACATTGGGATGTATGAAAATTGAATTTATGCTTGGTATAAGGGTACAAATAAGGATAACATGAGCAGTCAAACACCTTGAGAACCTCATAAGTAGGTGTAGTGTTGAAGATTACCTCAAATGGTGACTTAAAGTCAAGCACAGGAGTTGGTAGCCAATTACTAAGATAAGCTATTGCTTGAAAAGTTTCCCACCAGTAAGATAAAGCATGGAAGCATGAGCTAAGAGTGATAGCCCCATGTCAACAATCTGCCTGTGTCACCTCTGAGCTCTACCATTTTGCTGATGTGTATAAGGACAAGAGAGCTTGGAGAGAATGCCATGAACTAAAAAATAAGGAAGAAGAGATCTGTATTCTCCACCAAAATCAGATTGTACACATTAGATTGGAAAACCAAATTGCTTCTCAACCATTACTAGGAATTAAACAAATATAGGATACACATCAGATTTGTTCTTAAGTGGAAATAGCCAAATAAATCGGCTATAATCATCTAACAAAAGTACATAATACCGATATCCTTCAGGAGACAAAATAGGTGCAAGACCCCATACATCTGAACAAGTTCTAAGGGTTGAGAAGCTATATTATAACTCAATGGAAATACACTTTGACATTGTTTACCAAGCTTACAGGAGGCACTGAAAGACAACATAGGTGAAGAACTTATACTAGGACCAGTAATGTAGCCGAAAAGCTTATTTAAAACTAAACTTAAGACCTTAGCACTAGGATGGCCTTCGTATTAATGCCAAAGATCATTTGAGCTACAGGTCCTTGAAGAAGTATATACAGTAGCATAAGTTTATGAATATGTTTGTGAGCTTGAAGAAGCTGTAAAAGAAGGTAACGAGGAAGGTAATGACTTGAGAGACAAGGCAAGTTACAAGTGATAAAGTCCATGCTTAAGCATTCCCAACAGCAAACCTTTCTTGGAAACCTGGTCCTTGACACAACAATGAGTGTCAAAAAACTCTACAGATACATTGTTATCACGAGTAAACTTAGAAATGCTCAAAAGATTTTTGGTAGCGCTAGGAACATGCAATATATTATGAAGCATAATTGGCTTGGAGTGACTAGGTAATACGTATTCAGTGAAGCCAATATGACAAATAGGTAATTGATTACCATTACAAACTTGAAGACTATCTTAACCTTTGTACTCACATTAAATCTAAAGGTTATGTGTGTCAGCTATGACATGATCAGTAGCATCGATGTCCACATACCAGGAAGGATCAGTTATAGTAGCTGGCATAGCAAGACTGTGAGATGTTGAATCCGTGAGCACAGCTTGATACAAATGAGTCTGAGGATGCATGGCTTGATGCAAATGAGCTTGGGGATGAAATGTAGAAGCCATAGAAGGTTGACTTGAGCTTAGACCTGGATTAAATTTGTTTGGAGTGCTAGTAACTGCACCATGAAAATTAGTGTCAAAACAAAAATAACATTGCAAGGCTACAAGACCAGGTTTGTTACACAATTGAAAAACTAGCTTGCCACGACCACCAAACCGTCCACGACCTCTGCCTCCATGAAGAGCTCCTTGTCCTCTTGCAAACTATTGGTACAAAGGAAAATGGAAATGCTATTGTTCAGAAGACTGTCCAGAAGATCTCTACAATGGAAAATGAGCTTGACTGTTAGTTTTCATATTTATAGAATAAGCAGTATTCAACTTTTCAAGTCGCATTTCATGATTCTGTAACAGATATTATGCTTCTTGAAGTGAAAAAAAAATCTCTTCTAGCAATAAGATTAATCACCACAGCATCATACTTGGTACCAAGTCCTCCAAAGATAGACATAAGTAACTCATCATCTATAACTAAATTTCAAGTACCTGACAAAGTGTCTACAAGGTCCTTCATTTTAAGATAATAATCTCCAATAGACATGGAGCCTTTCTTTAAAGATTGCAACAAATTTTGATGGTGCAATACTTGTGCTTTTGATTGAGTAAAAAAAAGACTCTCTAAAGTTTTCCAAAGATCACAAAAAGATTCACAATGTACTGTGTGACCGTACATGGACTCACTTATTGAAGATAAAAGCCATCTTATGACAAATTGATTTGTTCTCTTCCACAAGGTAAACTCAGAATTTAATTACTTTTCATACTTGGGAGCAGCATCAAAAGAAGAATCTGAAACCAAGTCTTCAATAAACTGAGATGGACAAGGAAATGTACCTTTAACATAACCATCTAGATCCATAGATCGAAGTGCTAGAAGGATCAACAAATGCCAAAAACCATAGTTTGAACTGATGAGTTTGAGATTAACAAAATGAAGATTAAAGGAAACTCCAGCTTGTGGATTCATGTTTGACACTCCAGGAGAATTCTTGAAAGTGTTCATTTGACCAGAAAATGAAGGAAACATTAAAGAAGTGTTTTCCATCTTATTTGTAAACTAATAGATATGAGTCTCTTGGCTCTAATACCATGAAAGGAAAAAAATAAAGAAATGAAGGATTCTTACTCAATTCAAAACTGAGTACACATCTCTTTATATAGCTCAAATTCATGTGAAAAACAATTCTCTTAAATCCTTGGTAACTCTCCTAGAAACCTAGTAACGAACAGAGCAAATCATGTGAGCTTGGAGCTAAGCATAGATGAGTGACTCGGGCTACTGATGAGTTGGTTACATGAGCTTTATGTGCTACATGTGAGTGACTAGCTACTCTTGAGTTTGTTTACATGAGCTTCATGTGTTGCATGTGAAGGACGAGAGTTATACTACAATGGAACACGAACAACCTTAGCTAAGTTACATCATTTTGACTATCACTTCAAAAGGTGTTTTGTCCAACAAAGCTTTTGTAGGAGCGCTATTAAGTATATAGATAGTAGTATTTACAACCTTTGACCACAAATTATTTAAAAGATTTTTCTCTTTTAGCATGCTACGAGCCATCTCCATAATAGTTCAATTTTTGGGTTCCATAACACCATTATGGTGAGGAGTATATCGTACTGTCAGCTTCCTTTTTATTCCTTTCTTGTTGCAATAATTTGAAAACTCCTTGGAAGTGAATTATCCACCATGATCTGTTTGGAGAATTTTTAGTTGGTGTACACTTTACCTCTCAACTAATGCCTTGAATTTGAGAAATGTAGAAAATGCTTCTAATTTTTGCTGCAGAAAATGCACCCACATCATCTTGCTAAAATCATCAACAAATAAGAGAAAATATTTTTTCTCTTTGATTGAGGGAGTTTGTGTTGGTCCACAAATGTCAACATGAACAAGCTCAAGAGGAGCTTTAACTCTCCACGATGTCGTCGTAAATGGAATTCTATGTTGCTTTTTGTGAATGCACCTTTCACAAACTTGATTCTTACGATGAATAGATGGAAGACCAATCACCATTTTCTTGGTTTTAAAACCTTCAGAGATTTGAAACTAAGATGGCCATATCTTAAGTGCCATATTCGAGAGTCATCATTTTCAACCTTCAAAGAATTATTAGAATTTGATGGCAAAACAAGAGGGAAAACTTTGTTAGTCATTTTTACTTTAGTGACTAACTGCTTTTTTCCTTTATAAAAAATCAGACATTCATCTTCATCAAAAATTACTTTATAACCTCTTGTCATGAGCTGACCAACACTTAATAAATCTTGAGTAAGGCTAGGAACATAAAGCACATCATGTATAAGTTTAGAGTTACCTCTCTTTGTTTGAATGGAAGTAACTCCTTCGCCTTCCACTTTATATTGCTTGCCATCTCCAAGTCTCACTTGCGAAGTAACTGATTCATCCAGGCTCACAAATCGATTTTTGTTCCATGTAATGTGATTGTTATAGCCGCTATTGACATACCAAATATCTTGAGAATCTTGATATGAATTTAAACATGTGTAAAACAATTGATCTGCAAAATTATTTTCTTCTAAAGCATTTGTTGTGTTATTACTTTTATACCAACAATCTTTATCCATATGATTGAGAACATTGTACCTAGTGCATTTAAACCTGCATTCTTTGCCTATATGACCACATCTCTTGCAAACAAAACATTGCAAGTTTGATTTGTTGTTACTTCTCTTATTCTTTCCTCATCCTTGTCCACGAACAAGATTAGAAGAGTCTTTAGATTGATTTGAACTTCAACCTCTTCCAAATTGATTTTTTGATGATGAGAATTTCCCAGTTGAACCTTCTTTTCCAGCATCTACATCCTTTCTGAATTTCACCTTTGATTGAAAAGCTTGCTCTAGTGGTTATTCTGTATACCTATTCATTCTCTACTCATTTGCCTCAAGTGAACCCATCAACTCTTTAATTGTAAGTTGTGACAAATTCGTAGATTCCTCAATTGCATCAACAATATGATCAAATCTAGGCTATAAGCTTCTCAAGACTTTTTCAACAATTTTTTTATTTTTGATGGTATCTTCATAACTTCTAATTTAATTAACAATACTAGAAACTCTAGGAAAGTAAGTATTAATTGATTCATTTTCCTTCATAAGCAAATTATGAAACTCACGCCACAGTGATTGAAGTTTGATGGAGATTACCTTTTCAGAACCTTGACATTTAACCTTGAGAATATCCCAAGCTTGCTTTGCTAAATTCTAGGAAAAATGGATTTCCTTACCACTTGCTAGATGAAGAGCAATGCTCTTGCATCCTTTTTTTTTTAATCTTTAAACTCCCTTTGCTTTGCATTCATCCAAGTCACAAAGACTTTTACGAACTTTGGTTCTTCATAAGATTCTTCTACAAGATCCCATAGATCTTGAGACACGAAGAGCATCTTCATTTGTATACTCCAATATTCATAATTTTCTCCATCAAAGATGGGGATAAGATTCTGAGAATAATTTTGGCCAGAAGGATTTGAGCTAGCTGCTGTCACGAGAATAATTTCTGTTAGCAAGCTAAAAACAAGGCTAGAAAATATATGGCTCTGATACCAAATTTGTTGGAGTTTTGGTTTTGAACCAAAGAGATAAAAAAGAAAGAGAAACAATTTTTTATAAAGAAGACTCAATTTGTGGACCGGAGAAATTGATTTTCATTTCATTCTTATTCTCTCAAAACAAAGCATAAGTACATATTTATACTACTCCATATATTACATGACTCCTCATAAACCATATTAATAACAATTTGGTTGTTTCATGAATTATAAAAGCAATTTACTGTAGCCTTAACTCTCCACTCAAACATCAATAAGCATATTAAAAGTCTCCACTCAAAGAGTATATCAAAAGCTATGTATCTAGATGTATCTAGGCTCATCAATTAATTACAAATTATCTTTTAACAATAGTAGCCTTGGTCGGTGCTTTTTAATACTCGACGAAAAGCTATACTTGGGCATGCAGGTATCAATTCATTTGTTTCTTCACATGTTGTGTAAACAAATTAAAGAACTTCCTATAGTATAATTCGTTTTGCAATTATTTTAGCCAGATCATTGGAGCAGTTGATAATTTGTGGACTCTTTACTGTGCTATGCTCTACGGTAAGCGCAAGGAGTCAGAGCAGATGAGCCTGTTGGAGCATAAGACAGTTAAGAAGCGAGAATCTTTCTTATCAATTCGAATTTACTGAACCTAGAAGAATAACAGAAACTGATAATTGTGTTTGGTGTGGCAAAATTAATGATGCAAGTACGATAATGAAAAGGTTTTGAAATGCCTTTTCATACTAGGATGCATTCATTCCTTACCATATGCTGGAGTTTGATATGCAATTTTAAAATTGCATTGTTGTATGCTTTAAAACCTTAGCTTAGAAAACAGAATTAACACACTCTATAAGATATTAACCAAAATTAATATAGTACAGAATGATGATAACTGTTATAAAGTGGTAGATATTTTATCACCAAATGTCACTTTCTACACTACAAGAAAAAATCCCATATTTGGCTGTCAAAAAAGCGACACCAATGGCACCGCCAAATATAGTCTATTTGGCGGTCGGTCAAAACGCCAAATATATTAATAACCATATTTGTCACATAAAAGCGCCAAGTATAATAACATAAAAACTGTAGAAAAATGGCATATTTGTCACTTTTTATTATCAAATTTAGTATGTTGAAACAGTTATATTTTTTGACTTTCAACATATTTATCGCTTTTTGCCCGATAAATATGGTTTTGTAACGGTTAAATTTTTTGAATTTTGTCATATTTGGCACTTTTTACCCGATAAATATGCTGTTGAAACGTTTAGATTTTTTGAATTTTGTCATATTTGGCGCTTTTTGCCTGATAAATATGGTGTTGAAACAGTTAAATTTTTTTAATTTTGTCATATTTGACGCTTTTTGAAAGATAAATATGGATTTGCAACTGTTAAATTTTTTAAATTTTGTCATATTTGGCGCTTTCTGAACGATGAATTTGGTTTTGTAAGAATGGAAGCAAAAATCTATGAAATCCTACACTGCTGTGTAGCTTCCTTTGATAGTGGAAAAAAAACCATCCTGATATTCAATGAGTAAGCTGTTGATATGAGTGACAATTATCAAATCAAAATCAAGTCACTAGCCTCCCCAAATCTATGGAGTGAAATAATTAACCATAAGGATCAAACTAAGTTCCTTTTATACTTTGATGACGTTTTATAAGTACAATGCAATCATAGTGAACTGTTATAAAACAATAACCTCACAAAGAGCATCTGAAATCTAAAATATCAATAAATTGCCTGGAAAATCCATTATTAATAATCCATACTTTATTGGCACACAAACGTTTTTCATCCTTTCTGATTACTTAAGCAACGCAAAGACAAATTTAAACTACATTGCTACTTAAACAGAGCCTAAAACAGAGAGAAAAGCTCACAACAAAGTAGTGGTACGTAGCATTTGTCAGTGACATTCGCTCCAACAGCCTCGAAAGTTGCAAAAAGGGAAGCGAAAAACCCATATCCTATTCCAGCTAAAAGACTTCCAACAATTTTAATAATTGGCCAAAAAATCAAAGGCACTGGCAATGCTATTAGCACCATAATCTTTAGAGCTGGTCCTAGCCTCTTGGTTCTAAAATTATAATCCCATAAAGAAAATGAGAGCATAAGTAAAGATGTTACTGATAAACAAGAGGCACCTAAATTGAATTAAACAACTATGTAATGATTTTGAAGGATCTAGGCATACCTTAATACAAAGTAGTAAGTCCAGAGAAAATATGTAGGCCAAAGGTCAATTATTACAGCTGAATTTGCTGACACAATGATTCCTGTAACAACAGGACAAATGATTGTCGCTGTAAAACAACATACATATGAGAAGACCTCTGCAGTTTTCAATTGACCGATAAAAAACTGTGAACATACACATAAAAAATGTCTACATATAAAAGAAACATGAACTAATTCATATGCACATGAGCACATGCGCACATAGTACCAACAACGAGCACACTTTCACATTCAAAACGACGGTACTTATGCATCATAGCACTCATGTCTCATGTCCATGTTTCATATTATCATATATGTACATGCACATGGGATGGCTTCTTAAGTGCAAATCAGCTTTGAATTGACAAAGGTTAAGTTAGAATTCCAAATTTCCACCAGATAACACAATTCAATAAGAGATCTCTTACTCTTTTCCACAGGTCACATCGATCAATAGATGATTGCAGATGATGCAGAGAGACTCCAAGGGCTGAAGTTCATGAGACTCTAACTATAGCACAGATATGGATGCCTTCAATCCTACACATAACGAACCTTCGTAGACTTAAAGATTGTAAAACAATATTTGACACAGATGACTGTATACCAAAACTAATGATAAAGAAATCAGCAAGTTGAAAGTTGTAGATCCCCTACCCTAAACCTGCAAGTGAATTTCGTTAATGACCTCAAAGAAACCAATTCTCTTCTCATTTCAAAATGAGCTCCTCATTGCTAGTGTCTTGCTAAAGAACTAAATTTTATTTAGACGTATTTATACAACATTTACTAAAGCCACAGTTATTAATGTTCTTCCTTATCGGTTAGTTTCTGGTTCCAATGCCTTAAATCAACTTGCTCTCCTTCGAAATGCCAAGAGTCCTTAAAGTTCAATAATTGAACACCCAAAAAATCATTTTCCTTGCACGATTTTTCTTAAGAAAATACCTGAATGATGCACCATACAAATAATCTCAATATTCTTGAGTTCAAATATTTTCTTGCTAGGACTTCCTAATAACAACCACACAAGAGCATAACAACTCAAATCATGAGAGAAAAATTGTTTATATATAAAGAAAAATCAGAGTCTTTGTATATCAAGATGGTTTCAGAAATAGGAAACCAAGAAACCAACTATAATTAAGGAGCAGATGATTACCTATTGTTTATAAATTACAACAAGATTGTTGAAAGGGGCAGACAATCCTATGGTGATTGTCAATGTAGCCTTATAATATGAAGCAGCAGTAGGCAACATATTCCTGCGAGTTTAAATTATCTCATATTTTGTTAGACAAATTTGCAGATGCATGGATTTTCAAATTAAATAATTCACCAAGACATCAGACATTCAGAATCACATACCACTCCATATAAATATTGCCGAGGTTGGTAAGCGCTTGAGGATGGCTTGGTTGTAGAGCAAGACATTGCTTCATCCAGCCAGAAAGTAAGTTAATTTATGTTCAAAAAATTTATTTAAAACAGAAAATAAATATATATATATATATACACACACACACACACAAAAACACACACACATACATTATAGCATTGGATTGCTTCATCCACTCGACCCACATCTTTTAGTGCATTACCCTATTGGTCACATCAAAACAGACAAAATAAGGTATTGATCAATGTATTTGCAAATCAAATACCTTAACTTTAACATAAACCATTAGGCATCAATTAAGAAAACAAACCAAATTATTATAGGCCTCCAAAAATCGAGGATCACATGCTATGGCTTGCTTATAATAGAGGATGGCCATATCTGCTTGACCTCGCTCATAATACATACTAGCCAAGTTACCTGCAACATGTAAAACAATGTCTGGTCACATAAAGCACACTCAACTGCTAAAAATGCTCCAACAAGATATGTAAGATAACAGTGAAAGCCTATTATTCTTACTTTGAAATTGTATTCTCAATTCCAAAAAACTAGGTGTTATCATACAGACAATTAAGTATACTCAACAAACCTATTATTCCTAATGAAAGCCTATTATTCTTACTTTGAAATTGTATTCTCTCCAGCCCAAACACAACTTTCAAATCAACTAGATATAGACTTAAGTATAAAACAACAAAATACCAAAATACTGGGAAACAAGTTCAGTTCAATCTGGTTATAGTGACAGGTCAGACTCTGATACTCAAATGTGGAACATGAATATAAATGTATATAATGATTTTAAGCAACATATAACTAATAGGCCAGTATACAAATATGACTATAAATGCATCAAGACAAAAAAACATTTCAGGAAATTTAAATTCAACAGCAATATAGCCTTGCTTATTATAAAAAATGATGTGGCTGCACTCACCAAACACAATTGAATTTGGACGCGTTTGAACAGCGCGCTGATAACAAACAATAGCTTCTTGAGGCATTCCCAAAGCCTGCAGAAGGCAAAGAAATATCTTGTTTTTATTTGCTATAGCATAGTATTCCAACCACTACCAGTTACCCGATCTTAAGGACACAAGGCACGACAGCTTACCTTATAAACATTTCCAAGGTTTAGGTAGGCATCAGGAAATGCAGGTTTGAGTTTCATAGCCTCCTGGAATTTTTTTCAGATATTAAAATACAATTAAAAAATATATATTATAAAGAAGCTATTGTTTATAGTTGCATTTATGCTACACGCATTGAAACATCTCACACTCGGATAAATTTTGAATTTATGCTACACGATCACCAATTTATAATTGCATTAGCTATTAAACACAATCAAATTTTGATACTACAAACTCTTACACTAAGTAACTTAAAACAATTTTTCCTACGGGAAAAAAACGTAAAATTTGAAAAATGCAAAGAAACCATTCAACATTAACCTTCATTATCTTCTTTATTCTGCTTCATCTCCTTCTTCAAACTCGACCCTATACCTCCCATTTAAAAATCAACAGCGACTGGCGTCAGCACCAACGTCTCTGCATCCAAAATATCAAACAAATTTAATGTTCTCGACGTCAGCATCTTCAATGTCCCGATATTCTGGCTTGATTTCTCCATATTCTCACTCACCTCCATCATCAAAAACGTCGACTTCACTTTCGGTTCTAGGCCCCACCTCTTCATTGCCTCGATGAAGTCCTTCATCTTCGACTTCTCAAACTTCTCGTTAAACTTCAAAGTGCGGTCCTCATCGACCCATGGCAGGGTCGATTGATTTTCTTCTGAGGGTAGGGTTTCTTCCCTCGTCCTCGGACCTCAGCGCGCGTGAGGGTGGACGCGGTGCCACGGCGCTTGTTTTGCAAGTAGGTGATGATGCCGCGGTTGGCAACGACACGCGCGGTGTCGGGTGGGGCGGATTTGAGGTCGAGGTAAGTTTCGCCGACTTTTTCACCGGTGAAGGAGAGGATGGGAAGGCTGGCGAGCTGAGAGGAGATAGCGAGAGGTTTTGGGGGCGGCATGATTTAGGGTTATGTTTTGGGGGAGATGTAGTTTTGTTTATATAGGTTGTAAAAATTACATGGGATTCTAATATATTATAATTAATCATAATTACCCCTAAAAATTACTTCTAAGTTTAAATACTTTATTTGTTTTCATATGTATCCTAATTACTTGTTAATTATTTGTCACTATCTAAAAATGTGAGAAATATGTAATATAATCAAAATAACAAGTGACAAGTATGATGAAAATATGGGTTTGACTTTCATATTAATGTTATAGTTCTCACTTTTTTAAAAAAACGCCAAATAAAAAAAATACAAAGTGATAAATATGTAAAAATTTCTTGTAGTGCTAGCTTAGCTATGTTACAACCATACACTTGTCTCAATCTCATGAAAGTAGATGTGAAATGTCTTGCAAAAGTTGCTTTATAGTTAAATAGAGCCTGTTTTCTTTCTAATGTTGATATACCGTGAAGGCCAATAAGGAGCTTTTGCACATATTTTATTGTTCACCTAATCATCAAGCATCACACTTCATGTAGGAACTAATATTACACTTAATACATATCAGGACCTATACCTAAATTATAACACCTATAATTTTGAAAAAGATATAAGTCTTCAATTAAGCTTTAAATGAATGCTTATAGAATATTATATTTTTCATTGATAAGTATACATTTAATTTTAAAGCGATCTGATTATCTAATAAAAAATTAAAAATAATTTTGAAATCAAATATGGTTCAAAAAGAAAACAAAAATAATTATAAAATTTTAGGAGCGTGCACTAAGAAGTGGGATCAAATTAGACCTATAATAGATAGGGATTAGATAAAATTAATTTGGCAAATGAAAAAGACAGAATTAAAAGTATTTTTCTGAGTAGGCTATCATGTATTTTATATAATGTTTTTAATTTCTATATTATATGGTGTGCGAAAATGTAATAAAACAAAGTTTTGAAGAAATGGAGAAGAAAAAAAAAAGAAGACAACTGGTGGGCGTAAAAGATAATTTATGGTATATTCAAATGTTGAGGTGTATTGAGTAAAGATTAAAAAAAAAATAGTTCTGATATTGAATGTTTTAAGAAGATTGGTGTTGAGAGTAATATCTGGGTGAATTAATAGCCCCAATCTTCTAATTGAAGTATAAAATGTGGTGGTATAGAAAAAATTATTATTTCTTAATTAAAATATGAATTTCTATATATCGTAAAAGTTATCTAGCTTTTAGTTGTAAATTTTATAGAAACTCTTGCCAAATAAATAATAAACTACAGTTACTTATTAATAATTTATATATATATATATATATATATATATATATATATATTACAATATTTCATTTCATTAAATTTTGCATGGATTTCTGGTTAATTGATAGGGACAAATAATACTATTCTCCATTTCATGCGGAATTAAAGCTTAATTCTAACATGATATAAACATTCATGGACAGCCTCAATAATTTCCGCCGACTCTGCAATGGAGCTCGTGGTTGTGATATAGGTGCCGATCGTGAAATGAAATTCCGTGATAACAAAAGGCAACCCCTATAATGGTGATCATGAAATGACGTGCTTACAAAAGGGCATTACTATATGAATTGCTCTCAGCCTCTCATCCGAGACACAGCTAAAAGCAAGCGATATTAATCTAAGAGCACAAAGATGGGTTTCCTAACCTATGTTAAAGCCCATCGCAATGGTGATAAAGTTGAAGTTTTATGTGCTGGCATTAACGTCTTATGTATGTTGCCTATATTTTAATTCTCGTGAGATAAAGCTTTCGCAAATAAGAGCAAGAGGAGCGTAAAAGCAGCAGTGAAAATGAATCTATATGTAGACCAAAATTAATAGTCTCACGCTTATTTTTTCAATAGCCGCAACTTTGCATAACATATATATTTACGCCAGCACCGCTACTCGGACAAATTAAACCATCACCATCATTAAGATGGCATTAACAAATCTAGGAAGCCCATCATTTTGCCCTGGCATGAATATCTCTTCCTTTTATGAACCCATAACAACGCCCGAAATCTACTAATTATGGTATTAAAGGGAGTTGCCTCTGAAGACTCTAATAACATGCAAAGTAAATGGAGAAGAGGAAGATGAGCCTTTCGCAGTTCATTTCTGTGCTAATTAATTTGTAGCATTTAACTTAAGAGATTCAACTTAATTTTTGATAGTTAAACATGGGAGAAAGTTAATCTACGGTTTCTTTTTTGTGAGAAACGGAAATTTTGTAGACCCTCGCTCAGAGAAAATGAGGTAAATGTATGAAAGACTGATAGAGATCGCGAGAATAGCAAAGCATATTTTACCTACTCATGAGATTGAGAAAAGAATTAAAGTATAAAGAAAGAATTTGGATTCTTTCATCTAAGTTAGAGAAAGTTGGGTCGTTCGTTCACACTGGGGGACAAGCGATGTAGTTGAGTCGTGTTTAGGTTGAAATTTTCAACCCGTTTAATAATCGGATCGTGTTTAGGTTGAGGATTTGAATCCACGGGTGACACAAACCTGTTTAATGACACGAACCCATATAATAACACAAATCCATTTAGTGACACGAACCTGTATAATGATACGAAACCGTTTAGTGACTCGTATAACCTGAATAAAACATAATATCATAAAGATACGAATTGACAATTTGACACGATTAAATTTTGAATCGGTAAAATTACAAACACAAGTCAAAAATTAATTTCAATTTTAAACTACTAAAGAGTCAACGAGATTAAATGGAATTTTTTCTAAATTTAAATTATATTTAAAGTTTGCATAGAACTTGGTGTTTAGTAGACTATTTATCGTGTTGTGGAGTGAAGTTTGTTTGAGACTTGATATTTAGTGGACTATTTATTGTGTAGTGGATTGAAGTTTGCATAAGACTTTGTATTTAATGGCAAAAAGCTAAGTTTGATAACGTTCAAGAGAAATCAATGCAAACAAAACTTCAGCGAATATCAACATGTTTTTTAACTTAACCCATCTTCCTGCCTTTCAAATTGCTAAACAAAAGCCAATTTGGTTCCTGAATATTTGAGAAATATTCACAAGTATAGCAGATTTGGGTAAGAGCCATAATGCAAGAATGGTCCATCATTTAGTCCCTTCGTGACAATTTTTTATAGTCAAACCTACATCATTGAGAGAAATAGACACGACCCATGCAATCCGAGCCTCAGAGCTACTAGTAAAACCTGTCCAATATTGGAATAAATGAGTCACAAACTAGTTAGAAATCCAAGATTTTTATTTTATTTTATTATCATGTATATGGTAATCATTCGATAGATGAACGATTGATCAAATTAAAACCTGAATAAATAACGCTTTTTATTAATAAATTAAAGTCTAATGTACTTCTTGAGTCATTTTATATACAACCATTAGCAATTTTATTAGGTAAGCAATTTAACATTTATATATAACTTCTCTGGAACTCACATCCTAAACAAGTATAAATCTCTCTTTTAAAACAGATCGGTTTGATAATAAAATACCTCTAACTCATTTCATATAACCGTTCGTTTCTGTTTCATGAGTATATAATATATATAGATAAATGTCTTTTTTATATTTCTTAATTTACTGACATTTTGACGATATTTTTCTCAATATAAGCTGCTTATATATTCAACAAAAGCAAGTAAATATATTTTGATGTGGCCATGACAATTGACATATAGGAAGAAATTTGTAAAGTTTTGTCCAAAATAACGCTAACAGAGAAAAAAATCTACATGCACACAGAAAGAAATCTTTCCTGAGGTTTTATTCTCTCGTAGGGTAGAAGAGTGGAAGACCAACAATGATTCTTTTGATGACCGAAACAATACACATTATTACACAAATGCATCATGTATAGTTGGAAGATCTCAGCTGCCTACATGCTCTTCAACAATTTCCTCTATGTTCTTACTGGAGCTTCCACCTTCATCTACTGCCTCTTTGGCCAATTCCTTCCACCTTTGAGAATTTCTTCATATATCCTTTGCTCTTTCTCCTCCTTCGTTGGCTTGTCTTATACATTTCTCAACCTCTTCTCTTGTTAGAAATCCCTTTTCCTCGACTCGTACTCTAACCCCGACCTGCCACACATATTCAACAAACTTAGCATTAGTTGTTTGATCTGTCCACTGCGGCATTGCCACCATGGGCTCTCCTAAGCTCAGAGCCTCAATTGTTGAATTCCACCCACAATGTGTTATGAAACACCCCACTGACTTCTGATCTAGAACTTCTAGTTGAGGGCTCGAATTTACTACCAGACCCTTCTCAGATGTTTCTTCAGAGAAGCTGCCTGGAAGCTTTTCTGTTCCGATTCTTCGACTACCCATAAGAAGCAACAGTTACTCCGCCTCAGTCCCCATGCTACCTCCTCCATCTGCTCTTCTCCAGCACAGCCAAGCTCCCGAATGATAGATAAACGACAGAATCAGTTTCCTTCCAGTCTAGCCATGTCATGCAGGCATCTCTGTTGTGTTTGAACAGGCTTAGGCTGTAATCTTTGTGATCTTCCAATTGCTTGTCCAAATATATTGAAGGAATTGTTGGTCCAATGCTCTTAACTGGGCACTGACTCGTCATCCATGTCACTACCTGAAGGAAGTGAGCAAAAGTCTATAATAGCTTACACATACTATTAATTAATAGAAATGAATAGATTACTAAGCTAGAAATTTAGATCACTTACAATAATTAATATTTGCTTAAGGATTCTGAAGTTACCTCTTCTTCTAGCTTATCAAAAGTGTTGCACAAGATCCAATTTGCTTCATGGATATTTGACTTTTGATTCACGATGATGTCTCGTCGAGATGGGTACGAGCCTGTTTTATAAATCATTTGATGGTAGATCATTAATCCCTAGCAGTGGCATTGAAGGCAACGATTCGATGTCATATAACCTTCAGAAGCAGGGACGGAGCCACATAGTGATGAGTGGGGGCAATTGCCCCCACTGAATTTGCAAAATTCACTTACAGTTTAAATTTTAACACAATAAACCTTTTTTTTTTCTATTTTAAGTAATTTAAATTTCTAATCTATCTTATAATCACTTTTACTCTTAACAGCTTCAACAATAGTTATCTATATTATGTCATTAAACTTTAATATATGGTTAATTAATATCATAATATATTTTTAATTCACAATATCCCATATTAATTTTATCAATTTATAAAATATTCAAGTTAAAGAATTTAATTACAATAAACTAACATTCTATCAAGTATTTTTGTATAATATGTTTCATAAAAGTACTTATAAGTAAAAAATATTTTCTACACAAAGAACCTATATATCAAATATTCTTTTTTTTTTTTATACAAAGAACATATATATCAAATATTCTTTTTAAGTATTTTTATTGATATTAATTTAACTCTACAAATAAATATAAAATAGCTTTTGAACGAGTACTTTTTATAGTTTATAAATGTTTTTTTTTAGGCTCTTAATTATACAATCTTTTTAATATAAGAAAATATATAAATCTAATAATAAATATGATTTTTTTATTTTTATTTTTTGTAAATAGTTCTTTTTAATGCCTCAATTTGCCCCCACTCAAGTAAAAAGCTGGCTCCGTCCCTGCTCAGAAGGAACTTCGAATGTGCCCTTACAAAAATGATAGTAAATTGCCTTGACTGCCCAAGATTGAGTGAAAAATGGAGCTCATCGAGACCAAATCCTCGGGTTACGTCTAACATCCATCAAATGTTTGAGTCATAAACGATAAACTTAACTGGATATCCTGAACATCTATGCCTTTTAACGAGTACTTTGGCGAGGCGTTGAGGAAATGAACTCCGAAACATTCAATATATTCAACAAAGTTCTCTGCTGTTACTCCTCCCTTAAGTCCATCAGAAATGGACTCAACGTTAATGGATCTGCTTTGGCTGTGCATAGATATGGGAAACATTTGGGCGTGATTAGGGTTGCTTTGTGGCCTTTTGAGACTAGACGCTTGGATAATTGGAGCATCGGATTCATATAAGCTTGTACTGGGAAAGGGATTACAACGATATGAGTTTCTCTGTCTCTTTGCTCCTCCATTTTCCTTCAAAAACTTTCTTCACATGATTGTTATACAAATACACATGCATTTATAGGGCCAGAGAAGGATTTGTGTTTTTAAGTTAATTAACAAATTAAAGAGTGCTATTATTTGAGCTCCTATAAATCTCTCTTTAAATCCCACCATCATTAAAAATAAAATTAAAAAATGATTTAGGTAAAAATGACTAAATGATACATATATATTTAAATATATCTCATGTTTTTACATGTATTAATTTTATTTTTATCTTAATTATAAATCTTTCATTCCTCTTCAAAGATCTATTTGAAATTGATGTTTTATATTTATATTGTGATTTTGAAATGATTTCAGATGAATTTAAACATATAGAATAAAATAAAAGGAAACATATGGTTTTTTTTTTGTTCAATCGCTGTGAATTAAACATATTAGATTTGTTCAATTCAATGTAATTATAAAGAAATATATTTTTTTACATATTTAAATGAATTAAGATTATTAATTTATTGTAAATGATTAAAAATATTCAACATTTCAGTTTAATATAACTAAATAATACAAAAATGTGTCTTTATTTAATTTTTTTAAAAAAATAATTCAATTTAACAATTTATAGAGGCAAAACAAAATCAAATTTTGAACTTAGTGTATTTAACACATAATCCCAAAGCCCTATAAAATAACATAGTTTTATACACTTATCTTACAAAAAAAAAATCATTTACAAGCAATGAGAAAACAAATAGAAGATGAAGAATAAAAAATATATATATATATATGATTTTTGGATGAGAAGAATAGTAGAATTCTTGACTGCATTGAAATATATTTTAGAGATAAAGATGAGTTTTCTAAAAGAATAACCAATAATAAGATATATCTATATATATATATAGAGAGAGAGAGAGACAGAGAGAGAGAGAGAGAGAGGGCTATTCTAAATATTATATAAAATATATTTTTAATTTTTAATTTTTAAAAATATCTTAATTAAATTGGGGCTCAGAGAGAGATTCAAAAGGACCGTTAAAACAAAGTAGATATATCTTACTACTGTAAATTTCAACTGATGAGAAGATATATTGATTAATTTTAATTAGCTTAATTCTTATTTCAATCAAATCATTACAATAAGAATTGAAAAGTCAAATCCTTCATGCTATGAAATTCTTGCCTGTGACAATTTTAACTAGTTGTATCGAGGAATAAGTAAAAAAAGACGCAAAAACATATGCATTTGGTCCACGACACAGCCTCCTTATGGCTTTTCATGTTCTACAAACCAGTCACAATTAAGTTTATTTTAACAGACCTTCTATGAGACAAACTTTTGGTCCAAGACAGCCTTCGAATGGCATTTCATGTTCTACAAAGCAGCGACAATTAAGTTTATTTTAACAGATCTTCTATGAGACTTGCTCCGACCAGAAAGGATCATATGATGAAAATATACACATAAATTAGACATGTTGACATTAAAATCTTGATTTATAATTTTACATCACTGATTATGCAACAAAAGTTTGACAAATTTTTCGGCCTAAATTTCATGGATTTTTATTTATATTTTGCACAATGTAAGAGAATCGTATGGGCCCTACTGCTTGCATGTGCCTCGTGTTGGCGGGGTTGAATTCATTTATTTTACTGGCTTTGGAAAAGCTGGACTGACATTATTAATTGAGCCCCATAGTGTATGTGTGTGTGTATATATATATATTGGAAACGCAGGAACAGTTCTCCCAGAAAGGATCGTATGATAATAGATTCTCAAATAGATTCTCCCAGAAAGGATCATATGATGAACATATATATATATATATATATATATATATATAATGTCACATCAAAATATTGATTTACATCACTGATTATGCAACAAATTTTCGACCTAAATTTCATGTATTTTGCTTAAATTATATTTTGCGATATGTAAGAGAATCATGTGGGTCCATTGTTTGTATAACACATTTACACCGATACAATCTCGAGTAATTACGAAATTCGTCACATGAATCTGCCATTTGTAAGCATATAGAATACATATTACAAAAGTTTACAAAAAAAAAAAGAAAGAGGTACATATATAGTATGTACTTCCGTTACCATATATGATGGCTGCAGCTAGACTGCAACGGGAGCATCTAATACGCCTTATTTTTCGTCCGTAAGATCAATCCAACGGGTGGGAAAAAATGAAGTGGAACCTGAGTAGCAGGTTAACCACAAATCCTGTAGTTAAAACGCAAAGACATAAAAACAAGATAAAATGAAAACAGTAGAATCGTCCAACCCTGAAACCGTCCATGGAAAAACCCAGTTATTCAAAGTTCACCCATCCGTTGGTTCGTAAGACACAATGAAGGCAAAGGAACTCCAACCAAGTTTAGCTAATGGGCTCTTTGTTTTCAATGGTTGTAGATCCAGACGCATAGAAATTGTACATGAAGGGGAAACGGCTTGATTTGGGGAGTATGACGTTCAGCATCGCTTAATTTAACACTTCCCATTATATTAGAGAACATTTGTAGAGCATTGATGTTTCGGTCCCATGCTTTTAGACATTGGCCTTTTTTTTCTTTAATTGTTAAAAAATGATCCTCGATAGTGGGGATTGTCACCGTATCATGGTACAAGTGCAAGGCTCATGGTAAGGAGTATCATTCCATTTTAGTGTAGCTAATGTAATTGTGACGTCATTTTCAAATATTATCAACTTGATGTCCTGTTGATTTTTTGGTTATGTTGATTCACTTTCTTTTGTTAGTGGGTATACTTATGTCGATTCTTTGGATTCTGGGGTGTTGGTGTGGATTTGTTTGTGCACTACAATTATTCAATAAAATGTCTCAATGGAAAGAAGGAGGCCCAAAAGTTAATTAGCGTGGATGGTTAATAATTTTAAGCCGGTTAATTGGATAGGTAAGGGCTGTTTTGTGTTTTGTTGTTGGCTTTTAAGTTTTTAAAACGTTTGATTCGGGTTCAGATTTCTTCGAAAGTTTTGTGTTTGCCATTGCCCACAAGAATTTGGTTCTCTGTGGAGTGCAAACACTGAATTCCTTTGACAACAAATCTTACAAGTTTTTGTTCACAATGAATTGGAATAAATCCCACTAGGAAAGAATATATTAAGAAAACTTTGCTTTCAGGTTAAAGTTGGTCAATTGTATAGCTCGCAGTCTTCTTTGATAAGAGATTTGTTATTAGTCATGGACTGATTGATAGTCATGTGGTAGAATGAATCTGATCCATAATATAACATTTAATATCTAGTTGAAAGTGAGATATGAGTTTGAGTTTATCGGAAAGAAAAAAGGGCTGCATTCCATCTGGATTTGCTGCATAAAACTATAGTAATTAATACTTATGATTGTTTGAGTTCAGTGCAAATACTTATGATTGGTACGCTTTTTTGGCATGGAGCAGTATATTATCATTTTGGCATTTTAATTTTTCTTCTTGTTCATTGCTATGATTGGAATATATTCATGTTGTGCATGGTAAAGGCTCGATGATTTTCTATTGTCGTTGGAATAAAAAATATTCTTAACATGATTAGAATGAAATGTTGACTTGTATAAATATGAAGTTTTGATGACGTGTTGACTGGGCTTGATTTGTAGTAAATAGTACAGGATTTCGAAAATCTCTGAAGTTGATTTGCTTTGATTTTGATTCTTAAGTTTACATATATTAAAATAGACATCTTGAAGCTTGTTTAAAATTGGTTTCACTAAAAAATGTTAAGTATTCAATTTGTTATGAATTTTTGGAATTATAGTTTTTTTTGCAAGGGATCAGTTTTGCAAAAATTATTTGAACCACCTAGTTGTCTTATAAAATTTTGAAAATTTGTAGATTTGTTTGCCTTTATGTCTAGTTTAAATATAGAAATTTTTGTGATTTTGTCTATTAACCATGAATTATTATATTTTTTGGAATAGAGAGAGGTCCGTCCGAAAATTTTTTGACAGATTTGTTATATCTAAGAACTTAAATTATTTGAGACATTTAAAAAATTTAGAATTCTATGAAATTTTACATAGTTTTATATATGTATGTCCAAATGGCCTGCGTAAAATCTTCGAAAATTTGGATGAGTAAATTATTTATTAAAAAAATCAGAAAACCGGGATTACTTTATTTGGGAAGTCTGAAAATGAAGTCAATTAGCATTGTTTAGAGTATGATTTGAAGTTGCCTATTAGCAAATGTAGGTATTCAAGTTGATTGTCAATGGAATATATGTTATGATGATATCTTTTATGATGTGAATTATGTGTTTCTTTGAATGTGCCAGTCTTAGTTTCTTATTCATTTGAATGTAATGTTTGAATCGTTTGGTAGTTTGGCAGAAAACGAAGAGAAGGATAAGATTGATAATGTGCCCACTTTTTGTGAATTGTATTCAGACCCTTAGGATGGCCACAACCGTGTTTCTTGTAGCCACAAGGCTTCATACCATTAAGAATGCTGGAGGATCAGCTGGTGATCGGAGACGATGCTGTTCATGGAGAAGAAGTTTATGTTGTTTGGGGTGATGGAGAGAGAGATATGACCCAAGAAAGCATGGTTTGCATTGTTCTAATTCATATACTGAGGACATAGAATCATAACCTGCGCAAAAGGTGTATCCATCAACCTGTAATTGGACCTAGATGATTTTTGCTGTAAATAAAATTTTGCGAATTCAATTAAGAGTGATGCATAGAGTTTTGTCTAGACCCTTGATTCTCTCTCTCTCTATCTCTCTCTTCGGGGGATGGATTTTTCTTAGTTATAAATTTGTTAAACAAACTGCATTAAAAAGTTTATAGTTAAATTTTTATATAATTTTATTTATTTACTTTTAATTTATACAACTTAACTATAGGAAAGATAATATATATTTTTATTATTATAGGTTATAATGTATTTTTATTTACTAGTTAATTTTTTATAATGAAAAATTAAAATAATTTTAGTGTAAAAATATTTAATTGATTTAATAATTTTTTTTTTAGTTTTTAAATTAAAAAATAATAATACAATCCAAAATGCACCAAACATAAGCATAGTAAAAAATAGTTTAAAAAATAATACAATACGATGTTCTACCAAAATATACCTTAATAAGTGATGTGACTTCTAAAACAAAACAAAAAAATATTTTAAATTTAAGTATATAAAAACATAAATTAAAAAAATGTATGCCAACAGGGTATAGTTTCAATATTGTAATATTGATTAATTAGTTAACAATCTACTAAATATTACCTTAGCTATTAACTTTTACAATGAATATTGGAATTGATATGATATTTCCATATTAAATTAACTATATTTCATATTTGATTTAATTAATAATTAATAATATTAAATGAAAAATTGAAACATATAAAAAAAATTCCATTACCAAGTTACATCTCACGCAATTAATTTAATGTAACATAATCTTACATAGGGAAGAATCAATTAATTAACCCTCTATTTATGGTAATTAATTAATACCTTGATATAGTAATGAAATATTATTATAATAACGATATAATAATAGACAATTGTTTTTATAAAATTATGGAGTTATCGGTTTATAAATTCATATCATCTTAGATTTGATTTGATGGATACAAACCCCTATATTTAGCATAATCAATTGATAACATAATGTAATTATGAATTATTTTTATAATAAGAAGAGAATTAATCACTTATATGGGGAATTAATTATTGCTTTGCATAATGTAATTAATTAGTAATTTAATAAATTAATTGAATAGTAATTAATTTATTATTGTCTTATTTTAGATGGGAAGAAATTAATTTAATTTAACACAATCAAATTAATTAGTGATAATTAATTATTTAAATGAAAAAATCAATTAATTTGTGATTAATATAAAGTTACCTAACCTTATACAGGAAATATAATTTATTAATATATCTATTTAATGTATTAACATGTTAGATTGGATGAGTTAATCATCTGATTACTTTTAATAATCAAATTTCAATTTTATTTGAATTTTATTAGAGCCTAAAAAAACTTAATAATTACCTAGCCTGTAAAAAAATTATTAAATTTTAAATTTATTTGAATTTTATTAGATAATGATGTATGTGTGGGGCTAAGGGTGGCAATTCGTGTTTGTGGGTCGTGTTCATGTCGTGTCAAGCTGTGACACGATAAGGATTGATCCAACACGAACATGGCCCGTTTATTATTTGTGTCACTCTAACACGACACGAACATGACACGATTATTAAACGAGTAACACAACACGACATGCTAACATGAATAATAAACGGGTCGTAATCGTGTTAGCCACAAACACGACCTGTCTAACACGATTAAGACACGTTTACATTATTGACATGATTATGACCCGTTAACACGATTATGACACGTTACATAATTAGGTTTCCAATTTTTGTTAAATGACAAAAATATTCTAAGTTTTAAAATTTATTAGGTTTTTAAAATTCTATTTTTATTTTAAAATTCGGATACATGTAGGGACTAAAATGTCTAATAGTTTAGTATTTTTAAATTTAATATGTAATTGTGTCAATATTCGTGTTAATCACGTTATCGTGTCAATCGTGTATAATATGTATTAGTGTTACTCGTGTCATAATCGTGTTCGTGTCAATATTCGTGTTATCGTGTCAATCGTGTATAATATGTATTCGTGTTACTCGTGTCATAATCGTGTTCATGTCATAATCGTGTTCGCGTGTTGAAGACTCTCAACCCGAACATGACACGATTATTAAACGGGTTGATATCTTCGACACGAATACGACACAAACACAAATATGCCAAAACCTAAACCCGTTTAAACCCATGTCGTGTCAAGTCGTGTTCGCGTGTCGTGTAAAAAATTGCCACCCTTATGTGGGGCGAGAGAGCGGAATTGGAGTCGTCCCGAGAAAGTGTATGCTTGTTCACAACTTGTATAAAGCATGTTCCTAAGTTCTCAACGCAGCATTCCCAAGACACAAACATGCTTGAGTGCAAGGAAAAAAACCATGTAGATTTTAGCATCTACGGCGTATTCACAACACTTTTTTTTTTTTCCAACCGTCGAGGATGCCCTTGAGAGGATGATAGCATGTGTGTAGGGCGGGGAAGCAGAATCAAGGTGGTCTCGTGGAAGTTTATAATTATAAAATTATTAAAAAAATCAAATATGTAAATTTCATATTTTTAACTATATATTATAAAAATGTTTAGTAAATAATTTGTTTCTTTTACATGTAAATTTGATTTTAATTTTATCAAATTAATTTTGAGTTTTTTATTACTACACTGTACTAATAAAGCAAAAAAAAACTACATAATTAAAAAAATAAATAATACTTTAACATAAATTATGGCATAGTAACGAAAATGAACTGCTCCTCACAAAATGCATGATCGTTCCTTACTGATTGTATTGGCAGTCCAAGCTTATACAAAGTGCAATCCCTTCAAAGAAAGTGAGTGCTCCTGGGTCGTACAAAAATCGAGAATTATAGGGAATTTTGCGTATTGGCCAAAACTGTAGAGGAAATTTGGTAGCTCCAACCACAGAGAGCGCACACGTGAGGGTGCAGGCATTACTGAGGGTCGGGGTAGGGAATCAGAGTCACTCCCGACTAATTTTATTGGCGTTCTCAACTCGTATAAAACAAGATCCCAATACAAAAAAATGGTACTCTTGAGTCGTATAAAAGGCACGAACAATGGGGGATTTAGCATATCGATCGAAATTGTATAGGTAATTTGGTTATTTCAACTGCAGATGGTGCATACATGAGGGTAAGGGCGTTGCCATAGGCTGAGGGAGGGGAACATGAGTAATTTTTGACTGATTTTATTAGCATTCCTGACTCATATAAAATGCGATCCAAACACAAGAAAGAGGCGTTTCCAAGTTGTATAACAGGCATGAACGATGAGGAATTTAGCATGTCGACTGAAATTGTAGGAGTAATTTTTATGATTCCAACCACGAATAGTGCAAACATGAGAGTGAGGTCATTGCCATAGGCAGGTTTTTTTTTTGGAGGGGGGGTGTGGAGGGGTGTGGCTCAGCTAATTGTATTGTTGTTCTGACTCCTATAAATCGCGATCCTGAGTAGTAAAAGAGGCATTCTTAAAGCATATATAAGTTGGGAACTGTACGAAAGTTGGCACAACAATCCAAAATGAACATTTATTTTTACAACTCCACTCATGGAGGAATCGTGTGAGATAATAAGGTGTGGCAGTGAGTCAGGAGACAGGAATCAGAGTGGTTCTCGACTAATTTTATTGTTGTTTCAGACTCAGATAAAGCATGATCCCCAGTGGTAAAAGAGATGTTCTCGAGACATATACAAGTTGAGAATCATATAGAATTTGGCATATCAGTGAAAAATGGACACGACATATATTTTTGTGCTCCCCCTTGCGAAAGATTGGCATGAGAGGATGATGGCATGGTGGTAGGTCTAGGAAAGGGAATCGGAGCTGTTTCTGGCTAATTGTATTGTTGTACTGGACTCTTATAAAGCACTATTCTAAGTAGTAAAAGAGCATTGCCAAGACATATATAAGTTAAGAACTGTGCAAAATCTGGCGTGTCGGTCAAAAATGGAGATGTATTTTTTCGTTTCCACTTGCAGAGGAATCGTATGAGAGGATGAGGATGTGGCAATGAGTTGGGGGATGATTCCTCGGAGTCGTTCCTAACTAATTGTATTATTGTTTTCAACTTATATAAAGCGTAATTCTAAGTGGTAAAAGAGGCATTCCTAAGACATATACAAGTTAGGAATCGTGTAGAATTTGGTGCACATGTATTTTTGCACTTCCACCCGCAAAGGATTTGTATGAGAGAATGATGGCGTGACGGTAGGTCAGGGAATCAGAGTCGTTCCGAACTAATTGTATTGTTGTTCCTGACTCATATAAAGTGCAATCCCGAATGGTAATAGAGGCATTCCCGATACATATACAAGTAGGGAATTGTGCAGGCAGTTTCACGCATGAAGGACTTGTATGAGAGGATGAAGGCATGGCAGTATGTTGGGCGAGGGGAATCAGAGTTATTCTTGACTAATTGTATTGTTCTTCCTAACTCGTATAAAGCAGGATCTCAACTGCAAAAATGGGTGTTCTTGGAAGACTCGTTTCGTCACTACCAACCATATTTGATGTGTATGAGAGGATGATGATGTATCCATGGGTCAAGGAAGTAGAAATAGTGTTGTCCTAGAAAGTGTGGTCATTCTCAACTTGAATAAAGTGGGATCCCCAGTTATAAAAGAGGCGCTTCCAACATAAATTTTAACATGTCAAAAATTAAAAAAAAAATACTAACACCCTAAATTAATTATTTAAATATTTTCAATATTTTTCATAAAATCTTTCCCATATTTGTAAGCTAATTATATAATTATATGAAACAGGAATGGAATTGCATGTGTAACCAGAAAATTAAAATATATGTAATCGGCTTAAGTAAAGTAGAATATAATGTATAAAAGGTATTAAATTAAATTTAAATTACTTTTAATATCTTATCTAATTGCCCAAAATTACATAATGCAATTAATGCATCTATTTTTTTATTTTTATTCTTTTTACTATGTATGAAAAATTTATGTGAAATTTTTTTATGTAATTATCATAAAATACTTGCTTGATATATTAGAGAATGCATATTATGGTGAAAAGGTTCTTTTGGTCACATTGCACGATTGTTTCTGTCATTTTTATTTATAATTTTAATGAATACAAATAATTAAAAATATATCACAAAAAAGCAAAGAAACAGTTAAGTATGTGGCTATTTTGTCACTATCTAAACATTACTTGTTGAAAGCAACCTGCTGAAGCAGGTGAATTGCATTGATTGACTCCCAAATGGTAGCCGAGTAACGTATCAACGCCATAGTCACAGGCTAATATAATGCACCAAGCGCACTGTAGGCTGACCCGCAACAAAAAAGAATTAACAAAGAAAGTCTTTATCCCTCCATCACATGCATCACATTATTAAATTTCCACTTTTTGGCCATACACTAGGAATCAAGATCCCTTTTAAATATATTTTCTATATATCAATTTAAGTTTGACACTAGATCAAGAAAGCAATTTAGAAAATATTAGAAAATCACTAACTGATAAACCAATTTCGAAAGCAAAGAGCAAAAAAATCTCACTGTGAGAATGGGAAATAGTAGACTAAAGATTTTTTTAGTTAACTAGTCGCATGTCGTGGCCACTGATGGCTGATAAAGATGAAGAGGAAAGGGCTAGAGGTAGCTACAAAAACATGAGAGTACGATTCAAGAGGTAGCTAATAAATATGAAGATGAAGGTGATGGATGGCAATGGCTGAGGAAAAGAAACCAGTTATATGTTGTGGCTAGTGATGGCTAATGAAGATGAAAAAGAAGGGGCTAGAAGGAAATTGAGTTTAGTGATTAGGGTTAGGTTTTGTACAAATCTCTTTTTTAATTATGATAAATACTTGTCACATTTTGAAAATAATGACAAAAACAAACCAGCCTTCTCCAAATATTGACAATTATTGCTTTGACAAGGGGAAGGGTGTGCATACGGGTAAGCTTTCCAGAAACTGACAAAAACTTTGTGACATATATACCCTTTTTTGTTGTAATGATAGCTAATGATGTTATATAACTAGTGATAAGGAATCGTAGCCTGAAAATGAAGTTGCAAATAGAAGTGCCATGTACACAGGTGCAAAAGTTAAAGGCAACCGAGAGGAGTGGTAATAGGTGAAAGAAATGCAACAACATAGAGGTAAGTTGATGTAGAACCAATTGGATTATAATTAGGATAAAATTAAGGATTTTAATTTGATTTTAGATATTTTAATAAATTATGGATTTTGACTATAATTAGGGATTTTGATTCTCCAAATTATGAGTAATTCTAATTTGAGCTATTGAATATAATGAAAGAAAATATATTGATCTGAAATGAATTACAAGATACTATGACCGGCCAATTTATAGGCTTGAAACAATTACAAATATAGCAGTAAATCATATATATAAGGAAAGAAAATAATCTCAATAATGATGATTGATTATCTAATTATATGCCTAAATTAAAGGAGAATCATATCAATTATATATATGATAGAATCATATATATATGTTAACAATATATATGATAGAATCATATATATATGGTAACATCTCCCCTCAAACTCAAGTTGGTGATATAGAAGCTAACTTGAGTTTGGAAATCAACTCACGAAACCGTTCTGGAGGATGACTTTTGGTAAAAATATCAATTGGTTGATCAACAGAAGAGATTGAACTGAGTCGGACAGTACCATGGACAGTATGTTGTCGTATGAAATGATAATCAGTCTCTATATGCTTGGTACGCTCGTGAAAAACATCATTGTGAGCAATTTGAATGGCACTGCGATTGTCACAATAAAGTAACCAATGAAGCCATAGAAGCTCTTGTGTAGTATCGACAATAGCACGATATTCAGCCTCAATACTAGATCGTGCTATAACAGTTTGTTTCTTACTTCGCCAAGAAATAAGAGAGTCTCCTAAGAAAAAGCAAAAGCTTGTAGTTGAACATCGATCAGTAGGGTCACCAGCCCAATCAGCATCAGAATAGGCAGTCAATTGAGGTTTAGAATGAGCTGAAAAATGAAGTCCATGAAACAAAGTACCCTTGATATATCGAAGAATGTGAACAACAGCTACAAAATGTGTGGATCGAGGAGCCGATAGAAATTGGCTTACAATGTGGACAGCATAGGCAATATCAGGTCTAGTAACAGTGAGATAGACAAGATTGCCCACTAGTTGTTGAAAAAGAGTTGGATCATCAAGAGGTGTCCCATCCCAAGAATTGAGTTTAACATTAGGCTCTAAAGGAGTGGAAACTGTTCTATTATCACTTAACCCAGCTCGAGCAAGTAGTTCAGAGGCATATTTGGCTTGAGAGAGATAATACCCGTCATTATCAGAAGTAACCTCTAAACCAAGAAAATAGTTAAGATCACCGAGATCTTTCATCTCAAAGTGTTGACTAAGAAAATGCTTGAGTTCTGAAATACCAGTAATATCATCCCTTGTAATAATCATGTCATCCACATAAAGAAGAAGAATAATGCTTCCTTTTGAGGTCTTGCGTACAAAAAGGGCAGAATCATGAGAACTAAAAGTAAAGCGAAATTTTCCAATAACAGAACTAAATTTGGCAAACCAAGCTCGAGGTGCTTGTTTGAGACCATATAGAGCACGACGAAGCTTGCAAACTTTGTTTGGAGGATGTGGGTATCCTGGAGGTGGCTGCATATAAACACAACAAGATCACCATTGAGGAATGCATTTTTAACATCCATCTGAAAAAGACTCCAATGTTGAATAGCAGCAACTGCGAGAAGACTTCTAACAGAAGTAAGTTGAGCAACTGAAGCAAATGTCTCCTCATAATCAATTCCATATTCTTGAGTATACCCTTTAGCAACAAGACGAGCTTTGTGACGTTCAATAGAGCCATCAGATTTTTTCTTGATTTTGTAGACCCATTTGCAACCAATCATAGATTTGTTAGAAGGAGGATCTACTAAGTCCCATGTATGAGTTTTTCCAAGAGCTTGTAATTCCTCTGCCATTGCTTTCTGCCAATCAGGGTTAGTACTAGCTTAATTATAAGATTGGGGTTCATATAAGGAAAGAATGGTAGAAAAGCAATGATAATCTCTAAGTTTAACTAGAATTTCTCTTACCCGAGTAGAACGACGAAGGATAGAAGAAGAGTCAAATTGATCAGGTTATACATCAGATCATCAGACATAAAAGATTCATCGGTAGGCAACGTGAAAGTATCGGGTGCATCTGAATGAGGCTCAGAAATCAAACCTTTATCAATGTCAATAGGGAACAATGAAACAGAATGATCATTGAAGAAACGAGATTAAAAAATATAAGGGACTTCAAATTTGGACATCGAGGAGAACATTTTATGCTCCCAAAAAATAACATTAAGAGAAATACGAAGACGCTTGGAGACAGGATCCCAACATCTGTAACCTTTATGATCAATACCATAGCCCAAGAAACAACAAAGATGAGCTCGAGGTTCTAACTTGGTGTGTTCATGAGGTTGAAGAAGGACAAAACAAACACAACCAAAGACCTTAAAAATAGTATAATCAGGAGGATTACCGAAAAGACATTCATAGGGTGAAACATTACCAATGATGGGAGAAGGTATACGATTGATTGTATAAACAGCTGTTAGTGCAGCTTCACCCCAAAAACGTTCTGGACATGAGGCAGAAATTAAGAGGGCACGAACAGTTTCCAGTATATGCCTATGTTTTCTTTCGGCTCGACCATTTTGCTGAGATGTATAAGGACAAGAAAAATGAGAAACAGTTTCGTTTTCTCGAAGAAACATTTGAAATTTGGAATCCCTATACTCCATGGCATTATCAGCACGAAAAATTTTGATTGACCGAGAAAATTGAGTTTTGACCATATTAACAAAGTCTCTATAGATGGTAGGTAATTCAGACCTATTTTTCATGAGATATAACCATGTAAAACGAGAATAGTCATCAACAAAAATAACAAAATATTTTGAACCATCCATAGTAAGATTTGGTGACGTTCCCCAAATATCAGAATGAATAAGATCAAATGGAGTAACCGAAATAGATTCACTATTATGAAAAGGTAAAGCAATTTGTTTAGCAAGTTGACATGACAAACAATCAATATTTTCATCATAAACTGTACCTAACAAACCGCTAGATTTTAAAAGTTGTAAACGACCAAGGGAGACATGACCAAGATGTGAATGCCAAAGACTTAATGATGACTTTGTTATAGTGGATGCTATATTGGATTTATTTGATATTGATGAAGGAAGATGAAGATTCATGAGCTCAAATAGACGACCCACTCTACGGCCTGTCCCAAGAACCTTGCCCATCTGTGGATCCTGAACACAACAACCAGAAGAAGATAAAGTAACATTAAGACCAAGTTCACATAATTGACCCATAGATAGAAGATTTAATGTGAGGTTTGGAATGTAGAAAGTGTTTGGTACCTCTAAAGTAGAAGTAGAAATATTACCGACATGGCTAACATGCATTGAAGAACCGTCAGCAGTATGAATAACTGGCATGTTAGAATAACAATATTTGGAAGAAAATATATTAGAATATGAAGTCATATGATTGCAACAAGCAGAATCAAAGTAACATGATGGATTACCTGAGTTAGTAGTTAATGTAGAAATTGAGGAATAACCGGACTTGGAAAGAACTTGTTGAAGAATGGACTCAAGATCACTAACAGCAAAGGTTTGGGAAGATGAACTAGTACTGGAACCCTGATTATTGTCTTCAGCAGCAACAACAGAGAATTGAGACTTACTCTTGGGGTTACCTTTCTATTTGAATTGACGACTCTGCTTAAGAGGAGCTTTAAGATAATCTTTGGCAAAGTGTCTTGACCCAATCGTACGATAATAACAACAAATGCGGGTAGGACATTCACGAATAAAATGTCCAATCTCATGACAATATTTGCATTCCTGGGAAACTGAGGATTGAGTAACCATGATAGTGTGTGTATTTTGAGTCTGAAGAGTATTCAAACGAGTCTCTTTAGAGAGAAGTTCAGTAACAGCACTGTCAAGAGAAGGTAGAGATTGGCGATAGAGCAATGATGCACGAACTGGTTCAAACGTGTCATTAAGTGCCATGAGAAACTGTATCAAACGTTGATGATCTTTGCAAGTCAAAAACTTTGTTGCATCTTGAGAACATGACCATGAAGGTTCTGATAGTGTCAATTGATCCCAAAGATACTGCATTTGAGAAAGAAATTCATGGATTGATGGACCTGAAGACTGACGTAACTGATGAAGATTGCGTAGAGGTTGATACTGATGAGCCAAATCTGTTGTGCTATATTTAATTGACAAAAAATCCCACAAAGATTTGGCTGTATGAAAACGACCAAATTGAAGATTGATGGATGGTATAGATGTATTTCTAAACCATGTAATAATCTGGTGATTTTTTGCATCCCAATCCTCTTGTCGTTCAATGAATTTTTCATCTGATTCGTCTTTTTGTTGGATTGGCTCAAGAAACTCTCCAGTGATATATTGCCATAATTTTTGACCTTTAAGAAAGCTACACATAGACTGGGACCATATAGTATAATTGTGACCATCAAGAAGAACTTGAATTGGTTGGGCAATATCTAACTTCTCCATTAGAAAATAAATCGCAAAAGATAGATTTTAATGTGAAGAAATAGTTTGACCTGAGATGATAATCTGGCCGTGTGGATATTGGACAACACTAGGAGATAAAATCAAGAAGGAGTTTTGGTATGTGATTTGACTTGATGGCTTGTTAACAAACCCGTGAATGAACCATGTGAATGCAACTTGTGCTAATGGCTTGACTTTTCTTGAAGAATTTGAACAAATTGGCTAGAGTAAAAAATTAAAGACATGGCTCTGATACCATATCGAATATAATGAAGGAAAATATATTGATCTGAAATGAATTACAAGATACTATAACTAGCCAATTTATAGGCTTGATACACAATTACAAATATAGTAGTAAATCATATATACAAGGAAAGAAAATAATCTCAATAATGATGATTGATTATCTAATTATATGCCTAAATTAAAGGAGAATCATTTCAATCATATATATGATGGAATCATATATATATGTTAACAATATATATGATAGAATCATATATATATGGTAACATGAGTTATTTTTCTAATTAATAGATTACTATTTTGTTTAGGATTTATTTTTAATATTTTTAGTTTAGTTGGGATTAGATTTTATTTGCTAATAAATTATATTTCCTAGTCAAGTTATGTTTGTTGGAGCTATAAGTACATGCTATAGTTATTTTATTTCTAAGGTTGTTGAATATGGATTTTTGACCTTTTAATAGAAAGATTGTTTTCTCTCTCAATTTTACTCTAATTCTCTCGCAATTTCTTCTATTGTTGCTCCTCTTTCCTCTGTCTACATCTCACTCCCTTTCTTTTAATTTGAGGAACCTCGTTCCTCATTATTTTCTTTTAATTTGGTATCAAAGCGTAGTTTTGATCCCTTCTTATACTAGCTATCTTTTATTATTATTATTATTATTTTGTTCAACTCATAAACCTTAAATTTCCCATCACCATAACTTAACTTTAACCCACCTATATATCTATATATCTCCCATCACTCAAGAATCATTGTTCATCCCTAGTTACTATTCACAATCGAAATGACTATTCACTCAGGTCACTATTCATGCCGAAGTTATTGTTTACAACTGCCACCATCAAAATCTTCTCCTCGCGGTCTACAATTTGTCATTCAATACCAAGTTCAAATGCTCCCAATAATGTAAGCCTTAGAAAATAGGATGAACCTTAATAGATGCTTTGAAAAATAGAATGGATGGCTTGGAGGAAAGGATGAAAGCTATTAGATACTATGAAGGCAAAACTATTACAAGCCATAAAGCCCACAAGCTTCCTTTCTCACAAAACAAGATCCTCAAATTAAATCATCCAACCAATATAGAGATCAAAAAGATGAAGCAATTTTGGGTGCAACTCCTAAGAATTATGAGGATGAATGTGATAATTCTAGTGAAGATGATGAAGCAAGTGAGATTGATCTTGAAGATGGGCATGAATCCAAAGGTGATATTGAAATTGAGGGCAAGATGAATTCTAATAATGATGTGGAGCCTACATATGAAAAAGTATATGAGATCATTCAAGTAATTGATTTCATAGGTTATAATTTATATTTGGATTCAGCTAATTTTATCATTGTGTCTATGTCTTTGGTGAATACTTCCATGGTGTTTATTGTTTATCCACTAACATTGAAGGCCATTAAAGCATAATCAATGTTTCTGTCACATATGCCTACGCTATTGCACTACAACAAAAACACCTATTAGTGAGGATGAAATCCCCTAAGAAATGACATAATGCCCTTGGAAATACCATTTTTAGACGACAAATCACTGTCAGATGCCCTCACTGTTGTAGGTATTGCAAATGCTCCTTTTTCGACTAATCGTCGGAAATGTTTTCTCAACTAAATGCAACTTGTCGTCGACAAAATGTATTCGTGCTATTGGAAAGTATTTTTTTTAAGTGTTGGACTTGTTATAGGAAAAAAAATTGAACCCTAAAAAATAATCATTCGCCGGGGGGGAAATGTTGTTGAAAATGGTCACATCACCATCGGAGAAAAAATCTTTTTTTTCCTATATTTTTTTTAAAAGTGAAATTACATAATCAAAGCATAGACTTGTCGAGGGCAAATGTAGTCAAAGTATCATCGCAAAGAAAACCATGTTTGTATATATTATGATTGTGTTCCAATTTAAATCTTGTTTAAATTGTAATAAAAAACAACAAGTATTCAATATCTTGATACTTATCCATCAAATTGCAAGAAAACAATACAAATTGAATTTGAGTAAATGTACTATATAAAAGTAAATATTTTTCATTAAATAAAAAATTAATGTACACTACCATCAAAAATAGTTTTCATCATGTAAGATTTAAAAAATTTGCACAATTGCAAATTTAGACATTCAAAAACCAAAACACAAAAGATTTTCAACCATTTTACCATAGATATTAGGTGACCAAGGTGTCCGGACCAGCTTACGCGTACCACAACTAATCTTCAGGGGAGACTAGCGTCCGCTTACCTCATGAGGAAAGGCCATTGTGAAGAGTCGAACCCAGGAACTTCACTGTTGGCCTTACCAACTCTCCTGTGCGACCCTTACCACTTGAACCAACCTATGGTGGATTCCTAAATTCCTAATCATTATAAAAGAAGTGAAACTTGTCTTTTTATTATTACAATCACAATTAAATACATAATAGAAGGGAAAAAATTTAAATTCAAGAAGTGCCATGATAAATACAAGTTATATAACTTAATCAAGTTTTGGAACTGATGAAAGTACTAAATTAGAACTAAACAAAACAAAAAATTCTTTTTTTTTTTAATTTCCATGAATCAATGTACCAAAACTTACAAATGATAAGCACAGTCAACAAAAAGATAGCCTAGGTTTAGACATAGGAGAAAATATATGTAAGTGAGCAACAAAATTGCATTTTGAATCAATTAATTTTAGGTGATTGTATGTATTCCAAGGTTCTTCAACAAGGTCTAGGAAGCTTTTGACATTATTTTTACATGAGTAAACAGTTCTCTGATTCGTTCCTAAGGAAGCTCACCAATAAGTGCTAAAACAAACCCCCAAGAAATTACAAACTAGAACAAACCAAAAGAGATCCATAAAATCAATGCAAGAAACATATTATACCTACCGAGAGACAAGAAAACTAGAAATAGAACAAGCTATAAGTAAAGAAGACAAGAAAATTAAACCAAAGACACTAAAACCAAGAAATTATAGAGATAGAACTGGATTGTAAGGGATAAACAAATTAATTCAAAGAGAAGAACTTAAGCTGATTTTTATACATCATTCAGCAGCTAATCAATGCCTAAGACATGGCTAAATTTGGTTTATGCAAACTAACTAAAGTTAAATTAACTAGAGACTTAATCTACTAACGCAATAAATACAAAGTTCATTGCAATAATTTTAGCTAATTTTTAGCACATTAACATCAACACATATGAAAAAAACGCCGAACAATCAAGGCCAATGGATCATTTAATCAAACTATTCTAAAATATTTTATCTTTAAAAGCTGTAAACAGAAAAGATTTAAACTCAGTTTCATTAATTATATTCAATTTATTTAATTTTATTTTGAAAATTTTTTGTAGTACTAAATATTATTTTTACTTTTTATTTACTAATTAATTAATGACTTTAATTTGATTAAGATTCTAAACTTAAAATACTTAAAATAAATACCAAATATTTCTTGATATACATATTGCAGATTTTATAATTATAACAGTTAATTGTACAAACTTTCCATTTCATGTTGTTGATCTAATAATAACTTATAATTGTTACGATTATATATTTGTTAACATGTAGATAATAGATTGATACACTGCTAATGATAACATTAAATTAGTAAGTTTTACGTTATTGATCTAATAATAAGTTATAATTGTGACAATTATACATTTGTTAACATGTAAGCAATAGATTAGTAAAGTACTAATGGTAACATTAAACCAATAAGTCCTTAAGAAATTAATTTGTTTACACCAACAAATTATAACAAATTACACTAACAAATTAAGTCTTTAACAAATTACATAGATTTCTAGTTAGCTATCATCATCATCATCATCATCATCATCATTCGCTATCTTGATTTTAACTCTTCACAAATTATTTGTTTGCACTATGACCGCTTATAATAATCCTTTTTCATCAACCACAAACTTAATACCCAATCATCCTTCCACACACGTTTTTTTACTCTCAAAATTACTTCATCATCTGATTTGAATATTCAAAACTCATACAATTTGTAATTCTAGTTTTTAAAATTTTGGTGCATCAAGCCTATTAATAATTTGTTTACAAAGTCAAGTTTAAGAACAAATTTTGATATTATATATATGCCTAAAAATTGGAGTCCAAATTTTAATTAAGATTTCATATTTTATCTTTCAACATATTTAAAGATTTCAAGCCTTCTTTTATGTAGGATAAATTGTGTGTATATGCTATAAAGTCAAGGTTTTGAAATTACAATTGAATGGAATTCAAAACTAGTGATAGGCATCCTTGGCCAAACAAGGTAAATTTAATTACTTTGAACAATCTTGGGACATTTAAATAAATTTATTATTATTTTTTTAAAACCTATATATACCATGACTATCATTTCTAATGGAAATTTTGATATAGAAAGCTTAGTGGATCAAATTAATTTTGCTACATAGATAACTTGTGTTTGGTCACACTTTGGTTGTTGCGTTCTTGTGTAAGAGTGAAGACAATTTTATGCACTATTTATTTATTTCTTAGGTGATTAAATTATAACATATTCTATTAAGCATAAATTTTTATATTGTTCAATCATAAAATTTAATTTATTTACTTTTACTTCTATTTAAAATCAAATACAATAATGCATTTATATAATTTTAATACAATTAAAAAGTAAAAAATTTAAATTAAATTTTTGTTAAGATTGTGTAAAAAAATTTAACTATCATGATTACAAAACCATTAAGAAGAAATTCTCATAAATGACCATTTTTTCTTAATATGACTATTGACTAACTAATTATTTTATAATATAAAAAATTAAACCATTAAAAAATATATTGAAAAGAATAATTTTTTATCAAATTTGCATCCAAATACCTTTTGGCAAGGGTATATTATGTCATTACTGACGTCACCTTGCCCTCGATAAAATTCTTTTTATCCCTTTTAAAACTCCCTCAAAATTGGATATGGTGGGAGAGTTTTACAGTAATAAAATACTATTTTCAAGAGCATTTTATGACTATTTACAATGCCAATACACCTTTGGTAAAACCCTTTGATTTCTTTGCAATTATTGTTAATGAAATCTTGCTTTTGTTGATAGACCCTCGGAAAAAGTTACTTGGGAGGGTAGTTAAAGTCATTTCCGATGACAATTCACCTTCCAAAGAAACCTAAAATTTCCCCTTGAAATAGGTTTTGCCGAGGGAACATGGCACCAATTCAAAACATTTACAAGGGCATTTCGTATTAGTTTTGAATGGAATTTTGCCCCCGATAAAAATAATTGAAACTTTGTACGACAAAAGTGACTAGTTGTTTAGCCATTGAAAAGTGTGGTTATTATCGAGGGCATACTTTGCCCTCAAAAAAAGCGATCGCTAATTGCATGTTTTTTTGTAGTTTGGATCATCATGAATTAAAGATTTAGGTTTATGACTTTCTAATGCTCATTCAAGATAAGACGTGACGTTTAATTATGTATTGGCAACTTCCTCCTTGACAACTCATCAAGAGTCAAGTTCTTTCAAGTAGGGAGAATTGATGTAGAACCAGTTAGATTATAATTAGGAATAAAATTAGGGATTTCCATTTGATTTTAGGAGTTTTAATGAATTAGGGATTTTGACTTCCAAAATTGGGGGTAAGCTTAATTTGAGTTATTTTCCTAATTAATAGCATATATTTTGTTTAGGATTAATTTTTGGTATTTTGTAGTTTAGTTGGGATTAAATTATATTTCCTAATAGATTCTATTTCCTAGTCAACTCTATTTGTTGGCAAATATGTGTCATTAATTATTTTGTTTCTAAGGTTGTTGAATACGGATTTTTGATCTTTTAGTAAAAAAATTGTTTTTCCCTCAATTTCACTATATTTCTCCCTCATTTTCTTCTATTGTTTCTTTCATTTTCCCTGTCTACATTTCGCTACCTTTATTTCAATTTGAGAACCCCATTTCCTTATCGTAAATCCACTTGCTCACAAAGTTTGAGATATTTTCGAAGGCGTGATGAAGTCATTATGAAATCAGGTAGGGGCAAATATTATGTACCTTTGCAACATGTGCATGATTCTATGCTGAACTTACATGGTGGAGCACTGAGAAAATGGATTTTGGGTAAGTGTTACAGTGATTTAAAATCCTCAAGATGTTAGAAGTTCGATGGCACAAAGAATAGCAGCAGTGTTCTAAAAGTTTTTGAAAGGTTGTATGATGTTTTGGAGAGTTTCAGAAGGCTTGGACAATTCCAAAAGGCATCACAAAGAGAGGGAAGGCTTAGGAAGGGCCTAGAAGAGTTAAGATGATGATGGAAGGTTGTGAAATGCTACGAAAGATTTCAGAATCAAGTGGAGATCTCTTGAGTCTAGGGTTTTCTAGGGATGTTTAATGTGGTGTAGTATTATTCCTTGGAGTTGTCTAAACATATGCAAATGTTTTTAGATATGCTTGACTACCAATTAAGGTTGTAAATATCTAGGAAATGGTCTAGAAGTGCTTGGAGCCCTAGTTACTTTAGAGGTGTCCTACCTAACATAGTTTTGACAAGTGGTAAAGGTTATTATTGTAACGACCCATCCCCCGCCCGATCTCTCCCAGGCGCACACGGGCCCCCTGCCAAGCCACCGGGCCACAGGTACATGGTCTCACACTCTAAGGTATTGTCCGCTCTGGGCCCACTGGCCCGCACGGTTTTGTCCACAGGGTATCTACACCCAGTGACGCCTCCCCCACTCGAACCCAAGACCCCAAAGGTCATTCAAGTTCGAAGTGAGTACCATTCGGGCAACTTGCTCGAATGGTACTCACTTCGAACTTCAATAGCCTTTGGGGTCTTGGGTTCGAGTGGGGGAGGCGTCACTGGGTGTAGATACCCAGTGGACAAAACCGTGCGGGCTAGTGGGCCCAGAGCGGACAATACCTTGGAGTGTGAGACCATGTACCTGTGACCCGGTGGCTTGGCAGGGGGCCCGTGTGCGCCTGGGAGAGATCGGGCGGGGGATGGGTCGTTACAATTATACTTTAGTCTACTTGTTTGCTTTCGGTCAACTATATAGGCACAAGTTGTGTTGATATTCCATAGCTATAGCTAATGATGGCATATAGCAAATGATAGAGAATGGAGTCTCCAAATAGAAATACTAGGTTGAAAGCAAGATGGCAAATGAGAATGTCTACTATGGTGTTCTAGAAATTTCCAAAAGTTTTCATGATGTTTCGAATGGCACGAAAAGACATGGAAGACTCAAGAAGGACCTAGAAGAGTTTGAAAGGCTTTGGAAGGTAACAAAAGGTTGTGGAATGCTGTAGAAGATTCTGGAAGCAAGTGGAGATCTTTTGAGTCTATGTTTTCTAAGGATGTATACTGTGGTGTAGTATTCCTTAGAGTTATCTAGCCACATGTAAATGTTTCTAGAGATGCTTGACCACCAAGCAAGGTTATAAACATGTAGGGAAAGTTCTAGATATGAGTGGAGCCCAAGAAGGTGTAGAAGTGTCTGGGCAAATAAAGTGTTGACAAGTGGCATGATGCTAGCCAGTCACTAAGAAGGTGTAAGCCTATATATATAGGTGAGCCCTTGTTTGTAAGTCATAGATAGATGCATGGTAGAGTCAAGGTTTGAGAGTCTTGTAGCTTAAGTCTCTCTCACTTTAAAGCCTTGTGCATTAATTTGTGTTTAATATATGTTTCCTCTCCCAAATCTTTTGTGTCTTTGTTCTCATTGCCTAAATCTCTTTTCTTGCAAGTTTAGGCTTACTTAGGTGCACTAGGGGTTTAATAACGCCTAATATTGCATGATCTCTCTGTGTTAAACAAAAAAGGCTATGACATAACAATGGCATAGAGTTAATGATAGCTAATTGATTCTCCATACAACAACAGGCTGCAAGTGCAGTTGTGGGTAAAAGAGTTGTAAAGTGTGTGATGCTATAAGAACCAAACAGGAGTCCAAAATCAACCTTGGATTAATAAGTACTAATGATGGCTATTGAATATCAGATAATATATGATCAGGAGAAAAATCAAAAGTATAACAGGCAGGAAAAAGAGCCCCAATTAGAAGCATACTGTCTCTTCAAGGCTTCTGATGATTAATGTCTTAAAATTGACATGATAAGCTTATTCAAAAGGGAGTGACAAGTGCCATTTCATAGTTGTTTCACCATGATAATAGATGATGATTATAAGACAATTGTAAAGGTACGATTGACTAAAAGCACATGGTTGTTCTGCGATTGATATTAGGCCAAAACTCGAGAGTATTTATTGATATTGTCCTGTGCATACACACACATGCAAAACTTCTTTAGTTCGATGTCCTGTATTATATCAAACATCAGAATTGACTTTTCATTCGCATTGTTAGATTAATCTTAAGACTGCAATTAATTGGGGAAGGACTCAAGCCTAGAAACTCGCGAGTCGGGCATCTTTTGCAACTTAATATCACCCAACATTTAATGCTCTATCTCATTGATGTACATCACTTGTAATATAAATTTAATATTTTATAATAATTAGTTTGAATAAGTGATGTAATAATTTTTATTATTTAACACATAATTAATTATTGATAGAATATCAAAGGTCACTTTAAATTTTTGATAAAAGCTATTTGCATTTTTTTTTTTTACCTTTTATTTTTAACTTCAATTTCAATGACTTTGAAACACTTTTAGCATATTCATTCTTTAGCATTCTGCATAATAATTATTTTAACATGCATTTATCTAATGAACAAATAAAAATTTTACCTATGAATATATTTTGTTGGTAATTTTTTTTAAGAACAAAAGGACTTAAGGGTATGTTTGACCATATAAATTGGTAAATAATTGGGTAATTTTATATAGAATTTATCACTCTAAACTTTGAAACATATGTCAACTTTATGAACATTTCTAAATTACATTAATGTTAGAATTTATGTCAAATGCATGATAGTCAAGTATATCAAATAAGAACCTGCTAATTCAAAATACATACTTAATATCAGTAACACTAAAGCTAAAATAATTATGTAAAATATAATAACCAAAATTGCAAAATCAACAAAGTCAACAATTATAAAATGTATCAAAAATATTTCACATATGACGAATGAAATATGCTAATAGCTTCTAGTAAAATTAAAATTGATGTTTGATATTGTATCAAAATTTAATTATTACTAAATAATTAAAAGGCACATACCATTTTATACAAATTAATTATTATAAAGCATTAATTTGAAGAAGCATTTAGTATACTCTATTAGTTTAATAGTAATATATATATTAAAAGGAGATGTACATGCTCTAGCATTGGAATCCAATAGCCATTGGTAAGTTTTATTAGTTTAATAGTAATGCATTAATATTATTATTTATGAAAATTTAATAAAATAAAATTAGTAAAATATTGTTGAAATCTTGAACTTGTAGAGCATTAAAAGAGCATTAGTTACTAGTAAGAGATGTTCTTGGTGTCTCACGTGGCATCTCATACACATTCATTGCATGTGATTATTTTATTCTTGTCATCATATAATAAAAACATATTTTTCCTAATTTCATTTATTTTATATATGATATTTGGTATTAGGATAATTTTAACTAGAATAGAATAACTTTACTTAGTGTTCTAGTTGAATAGGAAGTTGTATATATACATTAATTATATCATATTAGATTAGATATTTTTTATAGTATTTTGGTTTACTTAGGAAAGTATGTTATTACTTCATATAATATGTGATTATTATCTAAACCTACTCCCTGAGTTTCATTAAGATTTTGCGAGGATTATGATAAAGATTACAACTAATGTCAAATACTATATAAAGTTATCTTTATAGCTTTTGGAGTGAGGTATTAAAGGCAGATTGAGAGAGAGCAAACAAGAGTAAGTTTGAGTGCCTTGATTAATAGTTATAGGTCGTGTTTAAAGAAGTTAAGTAATCACATAAGTTTGTAACTGGGATTTGGAGTTTGGGTGTAGTTAAGACAGACGTGACTAAGAAAAGTAGCATCAAAAAAGTGTGTGAAGACTAGTATTGTGATTGAGGTTGATTAGTTTACATAGACGAAGTCAGTGACTGAGAGGGAGTCTACCAGTATAAAGGGACGAGAGTTGAGTGTAAACATATGAAATATAATAGATTGCAGTTCTTGTTATCCATTGATGTATATTGATTATAACTAATCCGCGTAAAAATTTATATTTTGATTTTTTATTATTTTCGGTTATGTTATTCATAACTATTCATACACTGCAAAAAACTTACAGTTACCCTACCAATGAGTTTCAAGGCTTGAGTTGTTTCCCAATTAATTCTATTAGAGCCTTAAGATTAATTTAACCATGCAAATAGAAATTTTAGATGTTTGGTATAATACAAGACACTGGATATTATATACATACATATATATATATATATATATATATATATATATATATATATATATAGAGAGAGAGAGAGAGAGAGAGAGAGAGTGTGTGTGTGTGTGTGTGTGTGTTAAGGGAACTAGAGAAGGAACCAAAAGCATATTGGTCATTTGACTATCGACAGCCAAGTTTCCTTATCTTGTTTATCCATGTTTTTGTACATGCTCAAGACATAAAAACACGTGCATGTACATTTTCCTATCAATTATCAAACATGACAATTGATTAATAACCATTATCCTATAGTTGTACCATGATAAGAAGAATCCTATAACAGTAAGAAACAAACTTCTTGACATCATTGATTATGTAGACAGCAGAGGCAGGAACTAAAGTAACCAAAAATCAACTATTAATCAAAGGTCTTTCTAGAAACTCATAAATCTTCTTGTTATCTAATTAACTAAATCTCATGAGTTGATACTTGAGAATGAATTTTCCGTTTTTACGAATTTTCTCTTTTTGTCATAGGCCTATAGTTGCAAATTATATATCCAAATTATTGTCCTCAACTAAAATTCTTGTGCTTATGAATATTTATATTTAAGAAATTCTTGTGTAAAAAGATGGTAACGAGGTTTCCCTCATATTAAGGCCTTATTTAGGAATTAAGATCGATCCCAAGATGCATATGAGATTATAGAGAGAGAGGATATGAAAAACACTCTATCCCAAGTTCAATTAATGGTATATTTTGAAAGATGATAACAATTAAATAATTAATCAAAGCACAACAATCGTCTTCAAGAGGGTTCAGCTGTTTTTTGATTTTAGAAAAGCTTGAATGTTATCATATTTAAGTTGGACCACTTCAGTATGTGGTTTTTATCTGGACCGCACAAGTCCAAAGTTTTGTCCAACCCAAAAAATTTAAGTAGATAGACCAATCTTTCTTTTAAAATCAAAATTTTCCTCTATTTCTTCAATATAAAATAACATGTGTAGACAACTACCGTCAAATATATTGAGTTTGGCTCATATGCAAGTGGGAGAGATCCCACATTGGTTAAATAACAAAACTTGAGTCTCATGTGGGCTTATAAAAGAAGCCATATGAGAGAAGTTTAAGTGTCCCATTGGAAATTCTCCTTTACCCCTTATGTTTATAAGGTCTCACATATAAGACCTTATAGTTTAAGAACCTTTTATTAAGGATCTTAAAGTTTGGTATATTTTTTTTTCCCTTTGATTTTGGGTATTTGTAGTATTACCCAATTATTTAGATAATTACAGTTTGGCCCAACTATTTAGGTAATTACAGTTTGGCTCAATAGTTGTGGTATTTGTATTGTGGCCCAAAGTTTGTAATTCTCTTTGAAGATAGTGGAAGGTTTCTTCAGCAGCACTCGAAGACGTAGGTAGTAATACCGAACCTCGTTAAATCTTGGTGTTCTTTCTATTTTTGCATTGTGGTTGATTGGTTGCCTCTTTAGTTGCTATTATATTCAATTATCTAGCATAGTTTGTGGTTGTACATTTTGGTTGTTTTTGTTGGTTTCACTTCCGCCTTGCACAACAATTGGTATCAGAGCCTAAGGTTGTGGATAGTTAGTGGCTATTTCTTTGAATCACTTACTATTATTCTGGGCTATTGAGTTTGGATTACTAGTTATTGAATATAATAGTTTGTTTGGAGCTTGGTTATTGGTGATTTGTGTATCAAGCTTATTTGTGAGAGGTAGTGATAGCATCATCATCAACTGTACCAGAGAAGACAGTGACTGTGACAAATGCAAAAATATATGTTGAAAAATTTAATGGCCGAAATAATTTCAGCTTATGACAGAGTGAGGTGTTGGACGGGTTGTATTAGCAAGATTTGGTTATTGTTCTGGAAGAAACAAAACCAGAAAATATCAGTACAAGAGATTGGGACAGGCTGAATATAAAAACTTGTGGGTTGATTCGCTCTTGCTTGTGTAGAGAACAAAAGTATCTGTTCACCAAAGAGACATCTGTAAGCAAACTATGGAAGGCGCTGGAAAACAAATATATGAAGAAAAGCAATAAGAATCGACTGTATCTATTAAAGAGATTGTTCCGTCTTCAGTTGAAACCAAGTATGAGCATCAGTTTTCATATTGATGAGTTTAATAAGTTAATTGCTGATTTGTTAAACTTAGATGAACCCTTCAAAGATGAAATTAAGGCTATGTTATTGATTGGCTCACTTCCGGATGAATTAGATCATTTGTGCATTACTCTTATCCATGGGAAAGATAAACTGTCTTTTGAAGAAGTTTGTTCTGCTTTGTTGAATTATGAAATTCGTAAGAAAGATCAAAGGGAACATAGGGATGAGTTAGTAGATGCATTGACAGTAAGAGGGCGTAGTCAAAGTAGGAAACCAGGAAAAAGAGAAAAAGGGAAAAATCTTGGTCGAGGGGTAGATTTAGAAAAAATGAGTGTGCCTTTTGTCGTGAGAAAGGGCATTGGAAGAAAGATTGTCCTAAGTTGAAAAAGAAAGATAAGGGCAAGGCTGTTTCTGATGCATGTGTTGTTGAGTGTGAGGATAATAGTGAGTCAGATATATGTCTAGCTAGTCACCCATCCACTTCTAGTTCTAATGAGTGGATTATGGATTCGGGTTGTACTTATTATATGTGTCCACATAAAGAATGGTTCTTTCAGTTTGAAGAGCTTGATTATGGAGTTGTGTATATGGGCAATGATGATATTTGTCATACTACTAGGATAGGTTCGATCCGATTGAGGAATCATGATGGGCTGACTAGAGTTCTGATAGATGTTCGGTATGTACTGAAGTTAAAGAAGAATCTTATCTCTTTGGGAGCTTTGGAATCTAAAGGTTGTGCTGTATCTATTCGAGATGGTATTCTGAGGGTCACTTCAGGTGCTCTTGTGGCATTGAAAGGCACGAGGAGGAACAACTTGTATTACTATAATGGTAGTACGGTTATTGGATCAGCGGCTATGGTTTCTGATAATGATACAGATTTAGAGATCACGAGACTGTGGTATATGTGATTGGGACATGCAAGTGAGAAAGCCTTATTCAATTTGGACAAATGAGGCTTATTGGAAGGTGCAAAGACCTACAAGCTAGATTTTTATGAGCATTGTGTTCTGGGAAAGCAGAAGAGAGTGAAATTTGGCACTGCTATTCATAATATAAAGGGTATTCTTGATTATGTTCACTCAGATATGTGGGGATCTATCAAAACCACATCAATGGGAGGTAGGCACTACTTTGTTACTTTTGTTGATGACTTTTCCAGAAGAACTTGAGTGTAGTGTTTGAAATCAAAAGATGATGTACTTGGTGCTCTCCTTAAATGGAAAAAGATGATTGAGGCATAAACTGGTAAAAAGATCAAGCATCTCAGAACAGACAATGGTGGTGAGTATTGTAGTGATCGTTTTTTGAAATTGTGTCAAGATGAAGGTATTGTACGTCATTTTACTGTTAGAGGTACACCACATGAGAATAGGGTAGCAGAACGCATAAACCGAACATTGTTGGAGAAAGTTCGATGTATGTTGTCTAATGCTGGGTTGGGCAAGGAATTTTGGGCTGAGGTTGTGACTTATGCGTGTCATCTCATTAATCGTCTACCTTCAGCTGCTATTGGTAATGGAACTCCATTAGAGATATGGTCTAGACAACCTCTTTCTGATTATGATTCTTTACATGTTTTTGGTTCTACTGCATATTATCATGTGAAAGAATCTAAGATGGATCCTAGAGCCAACAAAGCGATTTTCTTGGGATTTGCTTCAGGAGTAAAAGGATATCGTCTTTGGTGTCCTAGTTCGAGGAAGATTGTATCCAGCCGAGATGTGACATTTGATGAGTCTTTAATGTTGAAGAAATCAGAAAATCAGACAAAGGTGAATGGTACTCCACAGTACGTGGAGCATACTCAACAGCAGGTGGAGTTTGAAACGACAACATTGAACCCAGTTATATCTGTTGAGACAGATAATGGTACTCCTGTGACAGAGGAGGATTTGGGAGATTATGGAGAGGGTTTTACTCAGGAACCTCAACAGCAACAAGAATCTATTGCAGTTAATAGGCCAAGACGTGAGATTCGCAGACCTACTCGATTTGCTGATATGGTGGCCTATACACTTCCAATTTTAGATGGTGATGTTCCTTCCACTTATAGAGAGGCAGTCAGATGTTCTGAAGTTGATCAGTGACAGCTATGAGCGAAGAGATACAGTCTCTTCAGAAGAATGAAACTTGGGAGCTAGCTCAACTACCGAAGGGTAAAATGGTAATTGGGTGCAAATGGGTATACGTAAAGAATGATGGATTTCCTGACAAGAATGACGTCCGCTACAAGGCAAGGTTGGTAGCTAAAGGCTACGCTCAGAAGGAAGGAATTGACTACAACGAGGTATTTTCTTCAGTTGTGAAACATTCTTCCATTAGAATTTTGTTGGCCTTGGTAGCTCAGATGAATATGGAACTAGTTCAACTTGATGTAAAAACTGCATTTTTACATGGTGACTTGGAAGAGGAAATTTATATGACTCAGCCAGAGGGATTCAAAGTTACTGGTGAGAAAATTTTGGTATGCAAACTGAAAAGATCGCTTTATGGTTTGAAGCAATCTCTGAGGCAGTGGTACAAGTGATTTGATCGGTTTATGATGCGTCAGAGGTACACAAGCGGCAAATTTGATAATTGTGTGTATTTTCGGAGCCTACATGATGGTTCTTTCATTTATCTACTCTTGTATGTTGATGATATGTTGCTAGCTTCGACGAATGTTGAAGAAATTACAAAGTTGAAGACTCAGTTGAATCAAGAGTTTGATATGAAAGATTTGGGTGAAGCTAAGAAGATACTGGGTATGGAGATTAGCAGATATAGAGGGAGAGTCAAGATTTGTTTGACTCAGAAGCAGTATCTGAAGAAGTTATTACAACGGTTTGGCATTACAGAGCAGTCAAAACCTATAAGTACCCCACTTGCTCCTCATATGAAACTCAGTGCATCTTTATCTCTTAGTACAGATAAGAAACGAGAGTATATGTCTCGAGTTTCATATGCTAATGCAGTTGGTAGCCTAATGTATGCTATGGTGTGTACAAGACCCGACATTTCACGTGCAGTTGGAGTTGTGAGCCGGTATATGCATGATCCTAGTAAATAACATTGGCAAGCAGTGAAATGGATTCTACGGTATTTGTTGAAAACCGTAGATATTGGCTTAGTCTTTGAGAGGGATGATACGTGTGATCATTATGCTATTGGTTATGTTGATTCTGATTATGCTGGTGATTTGGATAAATGTCGATCGACAACCGGTTATGTGTTTACTCTTGCAAGAGCACCAGTGAGTTGGAAGTCTACTTTACAGTCTACGGTGGCTTTGTCTACTACAGAGGCAGAGTATATGGCAATGACAAAGGCTGTGAAGGAAGCTATTTGGTTACAGAAATTGCTGGGTGAATTGGGAATTGGGCAGAAGAAGATTTGTCTTTATTCTGACAGTTAGAGTGCTATCCATTTAGCGAAGAATCCAGTGTTCTATGTTCATACAAAGCATATTGATGTTCGGTATCATTTTGTGTGGGAGATCATTGATGAAGGGAGAATCTTACTTCAGAAGATTGAGACTGTCGAGAATCTCGCAGATGTGTTGACTAAGGTTGTGACAGCGATCAAGTTCAGTCCTTGCTTGAACTTGATCAACATTGTGCGAGTTTGACCATGCCATTGGACGTATTTGGTGGCGTTGCAGTTGTGATAAAGAATGTGAAAAAAAGAAGAAATTTATGGTGGGTCGGCATATTCGCCAAGGTGGAGATTTGTTGAGTTTAGCTCATATGCAAGTGGGAGAGATCCCACATTGGTTAAGTAGCAAAACTTGGGTCTCATGTGGGCTTATAAAAGAAGCCATATGGGAGAAGTTTAAGTGTCCCATTGGAAATTCTTCTCTACCCCCTATATTTATAAGTCTCACATATAAGACCTCATAGTTTAAAAAGCCTTTTATTAAGGACCTTAAAGTTTGTAATATTCGCTTTTTTCCCCTTTGATTTTGGGTATTTGTAGTATTGTCTAATTGTTTGGATAATTACAGTTTGACCCAACTATTCGAGTAATTGCAGTTTGGCCCAATAGCTGTGATATTTGTATTGTGGCCCAAAAGTTTGTAATTCTCTTTCAAGATAGTGGAATGTTTCTTCAACGGTGTCCGAGGACGTAGGTAGTAATATCGAATCACGTTAAATCTTGGTGTTCTTTCTATTTTTGCATTGTGGTTGATTGGTTGCCTCTTTAGTTACTATTATATTCAATTATCTGGTATATTTTGTGGTTGTGCATTTTGATTATTTTTGTTGGTTTCGCTTCCGCCTTGCGCAACAAAAGAAGCATGTGAGATTCTTAACATGCATATCTTGACATCCTGCAATAGAATACAGTGGCAAATTAGGTGTGCAGCTACCGTCAAAGAGGCATGTGACATTCTTCGAATATCTATTATAGAGGAGAGAAAAGTGAAGAATGTTGGATCTTCACATAAAAGACTCGGAAATAATATAAATTAATATCAGCTGCGTAGAAGTTCAGCAACAAATTCCTCTATGTTCTTTTCAGAAGTTCCGCCATTGTCTACAGCCTCTTTGGCCAATTCCTTCCATCTCTTTGAATTTCTTCTAATATCCTGCGCTCTTTCTCCTTCCATGACTTCCCTTATACATAGCTCTATCTCCTCTCTTGTTACAACTCCTTTTTCATTGACTTTTACCCTAACCCCAACCTGCCACACATCTTCAACAAACTTGGCGTTTGTTCTTTGATCTGTCCATTGCGGCATTGCCACCATTGGCACTCCTAAGCTTATAGCCTCAAGTGTTGAGTTCCACCCACAATGTGTCATGAAACACCCCACTGCTTTGTGAGCTAGAACTTCTAGTTGAGGACTCCAACTTACAACAAGACCCTTCGCAGATATTTCCTCAGAGAAGCTGCCCGGAAGTTTTTCCTTTTCCGATTCCCTGACTACCCACAAGAAGTGCTTGTTACTCCTCTTCAATCCCCATGCTACTTCATCCATCTGCTCTTCAACAAGGGCCGCCAAGCTTCCAAATGATACATAAACGACAGAGCCAGTTTCCTTTGAGTCTAGCCACTTAATGCAAGTATCTGTGTTTGGTTTGAACAGGTTGAGGCCGTAATTTTTATCATCCTTCAAGCGTTTGTCTAAGTATATTGATGGAATGGTTGGTCCAATGGTCTTGATTGGGCATTGACTTCCCAGTCCCTTCAGTACCTGACATAATAGTAGAACATCTTCAAATTGGAGCTCATATATTCAAAACCAATTAAATTTATTTAGAAACTAAATCTCATTTAGTTCATAATTAATTAATTTTTATTTTAATGTTGTTCAATATATAGTTTCAAGTTGATTGTAAGTATTGACTACTCGTTTTATTGTAAAAAATTACAAACAAAAATGAACCACCAACCAGCCCAATCAAAGTCGTTGATTTATTTAGATAGATAAATCCTACCGATCAGTCGTCTGTCAAAACATTCAAAATGAGTCCTATCTTTTTTCAAGTTTGAATATGTGGTTCAATCTATCGGCCAAAATTTTCTGTTTAATTAAATGGACTTCAGCCACAACTACAGTGACTGCCTCACTCCCCCAGGACTTCATTGGTCATCATGAATGGACAAATGGATAATTGGGTCTCAACATTGCACTAAAGCCACGTGAAATGAGTGGAGCACGCAGCTCCAGCAAGCTCTAATCCATCGGCCATCAAGAGACACGGCACAATTCAAGAGGGGAAATAATGTATATCTGTTATAATATGTCATTATATTAACATAGCACAGTCACTTAATTACAAATTGACATATGTATTATATACTATCGATTACTTTAATTTTTTTTTTTTGTTATCGGAGAATTACAATAATACCATTCTATGGTTGATTGGACGCAATACACTAACAGCATAATAGAGCATATCCAACTCTCCCACAGTTGAGTTAACACTTAGCAATTTATTAATTATTGGGTGGCCAAAAATTAATGCCTTATTTAGCCGTACATGGTACTTTCATCGCTACAGTTGCTTTAAGCACTAAACTAGCTAATAGAGAATTTGAGCTTTGACAGGATTCTTTGAATAAATCTAGATACATGATCACTCCCTAGCCAACTGACCTTTGTTTCTTGTACTAAATGTGTAAATAAAATAAAACAAAATAAAAACTCGCTGCCTCCTGGCTTAGATAAATCTGTTGCTCTAGCTAATACTTCTGAGGATATGTAGTATACAAATGCATAAGGCTTGATAAAATGGATAAATTTAATCTTTAAATTTACCTCTTGTTCCAGCTTATCAAAAGTGTTGCTGAAGAGCCTGTTTGGCTGTTCAATATTTGAGAATTGGCCGACCACCAAGTCTAGCAAACATGGGTAAGAGTTTGTTCCATCGAGGAATGATGGTAGATCATTGACCGTTAGCGGTGGCATTGAAGGCAACGATAGAATAGGCTCCTCTAACGGGACTCTGATAGTCCCTTTATGAAAATGATAGTAAATTGTATTAACTGCCCAACATTGGGTGAAAAATGGAGCTCCATCCAGGCCAAATCTTCTTGCTATGTCCAAAGCCCACGGCAAAACCGAGTCATAAATGAGAAATTTAGGAGGGAACTCGGAATTGAGTTCTTTCTCAATGAACTTTGCTAGGGTTTGTGAAACAAGGGTCTTGTAACGCTCAAAATAATCGTAGAGACTTGATGTCACTTCACCTTCTTTGAACCCATCAGGAATGATCTCAACGTTGACGGAGCCAATGGATTGGGGTTCGAAGAACTTGTTATCGGGTAAGCTTGTGGAGACAAGGGTCACCCTGAGGCTAGCTCTTGAGGCTAAGCGCTTGCTGAATTGAATTATTGGGTTTAAGTGACCTTGCACGGGAAAACTGAAAAATAAGATATGAACTTGATCAGTATGTGCTCTTTGCTCTACAGTCGCCATTTGCCTCTCTATTGTTAAGTCCCTTCCTCTGTCTACCCACACAAAATAAAGTCAGAAGCAATTAAATATGGCGCTATATCTTGTTTGGTAGTCACGAACAGAGAGAAAGGTAAAAATGCCGAAACCATACGCTGGCGAGTTGCTCTACGTGACGGTGATTGATCAATAAAATTGAAGACGCCTTTTTCTGGACTGGCACGTGCAGAAGATAAGAGTAAATAATTGTGAAAAATGAGAGATGAGTGTGGCTATATTTTTGATATGGATACGATTGGCTCTGTCTCCATCATTTTAACTCCTGTCAGTCTCTGTCCAAGATTCAATGCCCGCAGTTTATACCATCTAATCTCAAATTTTGGCTAGATTTTATGTCAAATTCATCCCATTCATCGATACTCTTAATTTCAATGGTGCTCTTATTATGATGAAATGGTTGCGGTATTACCGAAATTTTCACATTTTCATGTTTTTTTTACAACTTTTTTGTTTTTTTCTTTTGAAAAAAGGTCACGTATTGGTCCACTGAAGAACTGTAGCACGACCCATATTATGATCTGCATGAATATAAACTGCAATTAATTAATTATATATTTTTTAATTAACTTGGGAAGATTTGAGAGGAGTCAAACAAATGTTCACTAATTTAGGTCTTTTAAACTTTAATATAATATTTTGAGGAACTTGATAGAGAATTTTATATACTAGATATAACCAGCTAATTTTTACTCAAATAGTTAAACATAATAAATTAATAATACTAAACCGAAATCAAATAACAAAGACTACTTCTCCCCTAACAAACAAATTCATGAGCGTCTAATCTAATAGATCTGCTCGGTTTAGTTTGCTACAAAGAAAATTATACCTAAGTAAGCATAATTATATCTCCCTCAAAGAGAAATACAAATTGCTGTTGATCTTTGAATGGGAGTTGAATGCTTGATCATTTGATTGAAAAGGGTCTCGAAAATATAGCTCAAAGCTATTAATTAAAGTGTTCACTTTTTTTAGCACTTGGTCTTCAAATACATTAATCATTATTTTTTCCTTGAATCCTTGATTATTTTATTGAAGAGGTCTTGAAATAATTAATCCACTCGTCAACAAAGCTATTCATTAAAGAAAGCGATCACGGGCAATCGGTCTTCAAATTCATGAATCATTATTTTTAATTTGGTTTTTTTAAGAAATAAGGAAGCAAAAGATGAGAAAAGGTTTTTGTTCTGAGGTAGAAAAGGAATGGAAGACCCAAAATCGTATCAAACCACGGCAAGTAACTTATAATTTTCTTGGCATTCAGATAAAGCCGATATGATGCAGAGACAAGTGACTAATAACCATTATTTTTTATTTAATAAACTACAAATCAGGCCAAATGAAAGAGTCCCATTGCAACAAGCAAGCTTCTTGACATCATTGCTTATGTAATAAGAGGGATCGAGAAAAGTTAATTAAATTAACCAAAAATCAATAGTGGTTTGAAAGCTGAGTACGTACTGTTTGGTTTAACAGTTACCACATATTTAACTCTGGTTAGATGATTGAATCTACACTCAACGGAAAATTAAGCAAGATAGAGAGGTTTTAATAACATTAATATCTAATATATACCAATACGAATTTACTCATTTGTATGTCTCAAATGCATATACTTAAGTTATTCTTATATTGTTAGTATTAAATTGATAACTTACATACAACTCAAACTCTACAACCTAATGTGGTAGTCTATATGAAAAAAATTCACTAAAAGATGGAAAGAAAAAAAAAGAAACGAAGTTATATTTTCAATAAGATTTTATATGTTGCATTAGAGAGTTGTAAATTTAAATTATATATGCGTTGTAAGTCTAACATTACTATTCTTATAAAATAACAATATACCTTGGGCTATGCTTTAAAAGTAGGAGGCAAAGAAGCGGTAAATCTAACAATAGAATGTATGCGACTGAAGGGTAGTATTAATTAGAAAGTAGAGAAACATCATGTACAATATTGGAGTTTCAAATTGACCAATGTTTCTAAAAGATCTACATGAGAGGCTAATAATGGACCTAATTTCCATCATTCAAGAGAATCATGCAAAATTTTCAGCAAAAGTAGAGGAGTAAAACGCCCGGGTGTGTGTGTGTCTATATATATATATATATAGAGAGAGAGAGATATAAATATATATATATATATATTTATATCTCTCTCTCTCTCTTACCTCATCTTCTATCTCCAAAAAGTGCTGCTGAAGAGCCAATTAGGTTCGTGAATGTTTCAAGAGATATTCTGATCATGGTCTAGTGGTAGATCTGGGCAGCCTGTGTGGAACAATGGTCCATCATGTCATGCTACCCATTGTGACAATTGTGATTGTAAAACCCATATCACAGAGGGAAAAGTTGATCTCCTCCGATCCAGGCCCAATCTTTGCGCTTCTTGAAAAACCGGGTCAATGGAGTGACCGAGTTACTTACGTTATATGAGCACTAGTTCGAAGTCCAAGAGTTACTTTAATATTTTTTCTTCTCATATATATGTTAATCATTTGATAATGTAAAAGATCAAAACTAAACCACGATAAATAGCGCATGTACAAGTTTACGTACTTTGCTCATTTTGTATACAACTGTTAAGCATTTTATTAGGTATATATGGACTTAAAAATTTCTACACACACATATATATAACTTATGTGGGAAGGATGCTCCTATCAGGATCGAGATTCTCTCTTGATCTGAGCTTTACCTAAGTAAAATATAAATATATGATTAATAGTTAATATAAAATATATGAAAGAGGAGAAAGAATGTAATAAATCTTAACCATCCATAATGAATAAAATCCATATGATACAAAATCCGTAAAAGCTCAGATAAAACTCAAATTAGGAGAGGATCATTTTTCTCCGATAATATACATCAAAATGTCTTTAGTGAATTAAGAAATTCAAAAAAGACATTTGGATATTAACGTAAACACAATGGTAACAGCTAAAAACATCTACATCCACACGGAAATAAAACTTTTTTTAAAGGTTTTGTTATCAGCCGCTAGGGCCGAATAGTGGATAACAAACAGTCATCTAACAATGACGGAAACAAAATAATTGTGCAAATAATTACTAATGGAGCGTCGGTAATTTGGAGTTTGAAGATGTCAGCTGCCAACAAGCTCTGCGACAATTTGCTCTATGTTCTTATCGGAGCTTCCACCATTATCTACTGCCTCTTTAGCCAATTCCTTCCACCTTTCTGAATTTCTTCTAATATCATTTGCTTTTTCTCCTTTCATGACTTCCCTTACGCATCTCTCTATCTCTCCTCTTGTTGCAATGCCTTTTTCGTTGACTTTTATTCTAACCCCAACCTGCCACACATCCTCAACAAACTTAGCATTAGTTGTTTGATCCGTCCACTGTGGCATTGCCACCATTGGCACTCCCAAGCTCAGAGCTTCAATTGTTGAGTTCCACCCACAATGTGTCACGAAACACCCCACTGTCTTGTGACCTAGAACTTCTAGTTGAGGGCTCGAATTTACTACCAGACCCTTCTCAGATGTGTCTTCATAGAAGCTGCTCCGTAGCTTGCCCCGTTCCGATTTCCTGACTACCCACAAGAAGTAGTAGTTACTACGCTTCAGCCCCCATGCTAGTTCCTCCATCTGCTTTTCTCCCAGCGCAGCCAAGCTCCCGAATGATACATAAACGACGGAATCAATTTCCTTTGAGTCTAGCCATGTCATGCAAGCATCTCTGTCAGGTTTAAAAAGGCTGAGGCCGTAATCTTTGTCATTCTCCAAGCGCTTGTCCAAATATATTGACGGAATTGTTGGTCCAATGCTCTTAATAGGGCAGTGACTCGCCATCCATTTCATTACCTGAAAGAAGTTATCAAAAGTCTTTAATAGCTTTGCACTTAATATTAATTAATAGATTACTAAGCTAGAAATTGAAATTGCTGCCACAATTAATATGTGCTTAAGGATTCTTGAGTAACCTCTTCTTCTAGCTTATCGAAAGTGTTGCACAAGATCCATTTTGGTTCATGAATATTTGACATTTGATTAACCACGATGTCTCGTAGAGATGGGTACAAGCCAGTTTCATAAATCAATGATGGTAGATCATTAATCCCTAGCAGTGGCATCGAAGGCAACGATATCTTATGCCCTTCAGAAGGAACTTCCAATGTGCCCTTATAAAAATGATAGAAAATTGCATTGACTGCCCAAGATTGAGTGAAAAATGGAGCTCCATCAATGCCCAATCCTCGGGCTACTTCCAACATCCATGACATGCTTGAGTCATAAACGAAAAACCTAACTGGATATCCGGAGCATTTATGCTGTTCAACGAGTTTGGCTAGGCTTTGTGGAAATACATCTCTGAAACATTCGATATATTCATCAAAGTTTTCAGGTGTTAATCCTGCATCAAATCCATCGGAAATGGACTCAACGTTGATGGAGCTGCTTTGATTATGAATAGATATGGGAAACCATGAGGGGGTGACTAAAGTTACTTTGAGGCCTTTTGAGACTAGGCGCTTGGATAATTGGAGCATCGGGTTCATATGACCTTGTACCGGGAAAGGGATTACAAGGATATGAGTTTTTCTGCCTCTTTGCTCCTCCATTTTCCTTCAAAACTTTCTTCACATGATTTTTCTGCACATAAACACATATTTATGAGACTAGGGGTGGATTTTTTTATCAATTAATTGACAATTTAAACAGAGAGATAATGCCAAAACTAAGGACAAAGTGATTAGGTATTGGTTCTCTAAATTTCAACTGAGAGACTAGAAGACATATTAATTAATCTTAAATCAACTATAAGAATTTAAAAAGTCAAATCCTCCACAATTTTAAATCTTTCTTGTGACAAAATTAATTGGTTGTCTCGAGGAGTACGAAAAAGAAGACCCAATAGCATATTGGTCAAGAGACAACCTTTATATGTTTATTGCTATTATTAACATCTTTTTGTTGCATCGACCAACATATGTACCATCGAGCGCAGACAATTAAGTTCTTTTAACCAGAATCTAGGGGACACGCTCCGACAGCTGCGAAGGATTGTATGATAAAATATCTATAATGTTGACATTTTGACAATATTGCTAATAAACATCAAGTAAAATAACTTAAAAACCTTGATTTACATCACTTCATATGTCACAAAACTCTGAAATTCTATGAATCATGTGAAGTACCACCACATGAAGGAGGAGGCAGCAACTTCTATGGGATTTATTCATGGCTAATTGTAATTGGCTTAATTTATTAATTTAGGCAAAGATTAATTAGTCTATGTTTACACAATTTCTATGTGCCTGGTAGGGTGGCTAATTGATTATACAACTTTGATCATGCAATACCATTCCAATCTTCATTTAGCCTTGCATATATTAATATGGTTTACCTACCCAAGCATGAGGGCTAATATTGCACTCCGGTAACTAAATACATTTTATCAGGAGCTATACTTAAATTATACACCTTCTTTAATTTTTAAAAAGAGCAAAGTCTTGAAAGCTTTAAATGAATGCTTATACAATATTCCTATATTTTTTATTGATAAATATACATTTTAAAGTGATTACATCATGTAACAAAAACTGAAAATAATTTAGAAAAAGTAAGATTAAAAAAAGAAAACAAAAAGTTTTAAAAAATTTTAATAGTGTGTTCTATGAAACAGGATGAAATTAGATATATAAAACAGATGTTGACTAAGTCAAATAAAATTTTCAAATGAAAAAAGACACGGAATCGAAAGAGTTTTTCTGATTAGGCTACCAAGTATTTTATATTCCTAGTTATATAAACTTTTCTTTCCTTTTCTCCACCTAACCCATATCTTAATAAATTATATTTTAAATGAATAAACATATAATAAGATTAATTTTATTGAACAAATATATTAATAATATGGCTATTTTGCACTAAATTATGTACCTTATACCCATAATTTCACTATTTACACGTACCCTTATTAATAAACATGTCAAAATTAAGCTTTTATTCTATACACTCTTTATAATCTCAAAAATAGTCCTATCCATACCTTCTTTACATATGCACCTACTTTAAAATGAAAGTTACAAAAAAAAAAAATTATAATTTTAGGTAATATATTTGATAAACAATCTTTATTTTTTATTTGTCTTTTTTTTTTAATATTATTCTTATAATGTTTAGTGCCTTAACCTTCGGCGGTGGTGCTATAGACTCGACCACATGTACAATAAAGTCCCAAAAATACGGAAAAAACAAATCATATTTCATAGAAGTTCATCTTCTGATCTTGTTATATGCATTGTCACGGATTTTTGGGCTAAGCCATGTCTTAAACAGACATAAAATTGTTGGGATAAACTCATTTATTTAGTTCATCCCATTCAAATTATTTGATAAATGAGGAGATGGAGTCATTAAACTATTTGTTATTTAGGTATAAAATGTGGTAGGATAAGGACAAAAAGAAAAACAAATTCATTTTTTCTCGTTAAAATATGAATTCCTCATGATTACTACTTTAAAATTAAAATTACAAAAAAGTTCTAATTTTAGGTAATTGGTTTGATAAACAATCTTTATTTTTTTATTTTTTGAATATTATTCTTGTTAGGAGATTGAACACTCCTACCGCAGCTTAAATAAAAGACAAGAAACAAATTGTTATGTTAGAAATAACAATTTGGGTGGCACTGCCCTCCACAATAAATAAAATAGACAACTTGGGCGGCTCAGCCTTCGCACAATAAATAAATTAAAGGCAATTAAAGAAAATAAAGACACAAATATTTAACGTGGTAAAACCCTCAATTTGAGGGAAACCTCCACGGGACAAGACCGAAAATATTTCACTATGAAGAAAAATATTACAATCTCTCTCACAATTAGAATGGAGGAGATTACAAGGGAGGAAGAAGAGAAAAGCTTAATACATAAGCTTGGTACACTTTTAAGGGGAGGAGGAAGGCTTTATTATATAGCCTTAGCCTCCCCCTTGGATTTGGTTTCCCACCGATGTGGGATTGGGTGAAAGGCAAAAATGCCTTCACCCACTTCACATTCTCCCACTTGAAGGCATTTTTCCTTTCAGTCTTGTCTCTATACATGCTGCTCACGTCTTTAATAGGCCACAAGACGTTCTACACCAGATGAACTTGTCAGCATTGATTGGTTTAGTTAATGCATCTGCTATGTTGTCCTTCATGTGGATTTTCTGCATATCCACTATTCCATCTTCCACTACTTCTCGTACATAATGATATTGAACTCCTATGTGCTTCGTTCTTGAATGAAAGGCTGGATTTCTTGCAATATGCAAGGCACTCTGATTGTCACAAAACAAAGAAATCTTCTCTTGTTTGTGCCCAAGTTCCTCCAATAACCTTTTGATCCAAACAGCTTCCTTGCAAGCTTGTGTAGCTGCCATGTACTCTGCTTCTGTTGTAGATAGAGCCACAACAGTTTGAAGTTTAGATACCCAGCTCACAGCACCTCCTGCAAGTGTAAACACATAGCCTGTAATGGACTTCCTTTTGTCAATATCTCCTGCAAAATCTGAATCAACATAGCCCTTGACAATGAACTCTGATCCTCCATAGCATAGTGCAGCATCAGAGGTTCCTTTGATGTATCTAAGGATCCTCTTAACAGAATTCCAATGCTCTCTACCCGGATTAGCCATGAATCTACTGACCGCTCCCACTGCTTGTGCAATGTCTGGTCTTGTACAAATCATAGCATACATTAGGCTCCCTTCTGCTGATGCATACGGTACTCGAGACATTTCTATCCTCTCCGCTTCATTGCTAGGACTCATACTTGAGGATAATTTATGATTAACAGGAAATGGGGTAGAAATTGGCTTACAATCTTGCATGTTGAAGCGACGCAAGATTTTCTTCAAGTAGTTCTTTTGAGATAGCCAAATCTTCCTGTTTTTTCTGTCTCGGTGAATTTGCATCCCTAGAATCTTGTTTGCCGGTCCTAAATCCTTCATTTCAAATCCCCTAGCCAATTGTGCCTTTAATTTTTGGACCTGATCTTTGTTAGTGCCTGTTACCAACATATCGTCCACGTACAACAGCAAAATGATAAAGTCTTCCTCAAACCTCTTGTAATAAGTACAATGATCTGAACTGAGTCTGTTGTACCCAAGGCTGATGATGAATGAATCAAATCTCTTGTACCAACACCTTGGCGCCTGTTTTAAGCCGTACAGAGATTTGGTCAACCTGCAAACCAAGTTCTCTTTTCCTTCTTTAACAAAACCTTCCGGTTGGAGCATATAAATTTCTTCTTCAAGTTCTCCATGAAGAAACGCAGTTTTTACATCTAACTGCTCTAAGTGTAAGTCAAAAGTAGCACACATAGCCAAGACTGCTCGAATTGTTGTAAGTCTAACCACAGGAGAGAATATCTCATTGAAATCAACTCCTTCTTTCTGAGCATATCCTTTGACCACCAGTCTAGCACGATACCGCTCCACTTGATCATTCCCATCACGTTTGATCTTGTAGACCCATTTGTTTCCGATGGCTTTTCTTCCATGTGGTAGTGGCACAAGATCACATGTCTTGTTTTTGTCTAAAGCTTCCATCTCTTCATGCATTGCTGTCATCCATAGAGATGCATCAGAACTTTTTATAGCCTCCTGAAAGGTGGAAGGCTCCCCATCTTCTGTTAGGAGACAGTATGCAACATTGCTCACATATTCTGAGTGCCAAGAAGGTTCCCTTCTTTCTCGAGTTGATCGACGGACTTCAGGTGCTTCAGACTCGACTGGTTCTTGATCATCTTGTTCTGGTATTGCTTCAGAAGAAACTGTTTCTTCCTGTATTGATATAGTCTCAACATTTTTCTTCGTGCTATCACTTTCCTCACATTTAAATATGTCTTCTATAAAGACAACATCCCTGCTGATGACAATCTTATGGGCAGTAGGATCCCATAAGCGATACCCCTTTACTCCATCAGCATATCCCAAGAAGATACATTTCCTGGATTTTGGATCCAGCTTCGTTCTTTCTTGGTCATGATACATCACATAAGCAGGACATCTGAAAATATGAAGGGAGGAATAATCAGTTGGCTTACCAGTCCACATCTCCATAGGTGTCTTCTTCTCAATTGCTGTTGATGGAGACCTATTTATCAAGTAACAGGCTGTAGTGGCTGCTTCTGCCCAAAATGTATTGGGTAAACCCGCAGTCCTCAGTAACGCTCTCATTCTTTCTGCAAGAGTTCTATTCGTCCACTCTGCCACTCCATTTTGTTGTGGTGTGTAAGCAACTGTCTTCTGTCGTTTCACACCTTCTTTACTGCAAAAAGCATCAAATTCCTTGTTGTAGAATTCTCTCCCATTATCTGTCCTCAAACACTTGATCCTTTTTTCGGATTCAAGTTCCATTTGTGCTTTGAAGGCTTTAAATACAAGAAATACATCTGACTTTTTCTTGATGACATATACCCAACATCTCCTAGAATAATCATCCACAAACAATACAAAGTAGTTTGCTCCTCCTAGGGACGTAACCGGTGATTCCCAAACATCAGAATGAATCAAGTCTAGAACGTTTTTACTCCTAGCAATAGATCTGCTAAAACTTAGTCTACTCTGCTTGCTAATAACACAATGCTCACAGAATGATAAACTTACAGTTTTGATTCCAGGAAGCAGTTTTCGATCAGAGAGAATCTTCAAACCCTTTTCGGATATATGGCCAAGTCTTTGATGCCATATCATAGACAATTCTTCTTCAGAACTAGCAACTGCTGTTTTTGCCTCCTGAAACGTTTCTCCATGGAGCATGTATAGGTTAGCAGCAATCTTTTCTGCCTTCATCACCACAAGTGCGCCTCTGACAACCTTCATAGTCCCATTTTTTGTATGGAACTCACATCCGAGGTCATCCAACTGTCCCATTGATAGAAAATTTTTCTTCAAGCCAGTCACATGTCGTACATCTTGGATAGTGCGAATCGTACCATCAAACATTTTTATTTTGACGGTTCCAATACCAGTGATTTTTAAGGCATGATCATCACCCATGTACACAGACCCTTCTGAGATAGGCTTATATTGATAGAACCAATCTTTTCTAGAAGTCATATGCCATGTTGCTGCTGAATCAATTAACCATATATCAGCAAACCTTTTTCTGCCTTCCACAACTGTTGTTGCCTCGCTGCACAAGATTTCGCCATTCCCTGAAGTACTTGCTACACAACCCTGAGATCCTGACGACTCAGATTCTTTTCCTTTGCTGTTTCCCTCTCCATTCTTCTTAAGATGCCAACACTCGCTTTTTACGTGCCCTTGCTTTCCACAATGGTAGCATTTAATAAACTTCCTTCCTTTAGACTTTCCCCTATTCTGATTGTGACTCCCACTGGAACCACGTTCCCTTGATCTCCCTCTGTTGGCGGATAAAGCCTCTGCATGTTGAGAAGTCATTATTCTGTCTTCCTTATTTTTACGTCTGCTTTCTTCTTCTAAGACAGCAGCTGCAACATCATTAAAGACTAGAGATGACTTCATTGAACCATTCGCCAAGTTGAGGATGAGATTGTCATATGAATCAGGTAAACTCTGAAGTAGAAGCTCAGCACGTTCTTTCTCTTCTATGTTATGCTCCATGGTTGAGAGCTGAGAGAATAACGTCTTCAAAGTATTGATATGTTCAGTCACCGGAGTGGTTTCTGACATACGAAGAGTGTACAGCTTCCTTTTCAAGAAAATTTTGTTGTGTAGAGATTTGGCTTCATACAAGCTTGTCAAAGGATCCCAAATCTCCTTTGCAGAGTTTAATTCTTGAATACTTGACAGCACTTCATCTGCAACTGCTAGATGTAGACTTGCCATTGCATCACCATCTATCTTCTCCCATTTATTTTCATCTTGCATATTTTCCGGTCTTCCATCAATTGCTACAAAGCAATTTTCTTTTCTCAAGATAGCCTTTATTTTAATTTTCCATAGCCCAAAGTTGTTTCCATCGAACTTCTCTATCTTGAATTTGGCTGCCATTTGTATTGCAGTGAACAGTACCGTATATGTTAACAGTACCCTTGAATAGTGTCGTATACGTGAACAGTAATAGTATCCGTATACGTACACCACTGTTAAACAGTAACCAAGAATAGTAGTAAGTGCCGGTACGATTTAATATACACCAGGAAAGCTTCCAGGAAACACTGGAGGGGTCACAAGCGGTCCCACTTAAAATCCAGTCTCCTTAGACTCTTATCGTCTTTATGACAAAGTTTTTCTAGACATGTATATAACCATACAAGTAACCACTCACTGTCCTAACCCTTGGCTCTGCCTTCGCAACCTTGCTCTGATACCACTGTTAGGAGATTAAACACTCTCACCGCAGCTCAAATAAAAGATAAGAAACAAATTGTTATATTAGAAATAACAATTTGGGTGGCATTGCCTTCCACAATAAATAAAATAGACAACTTGGGCGGCTCAGCCTTACCACAGTAAATAAATTAAAGGCAATTAAAGAAAATAAAGACACAAATATTTTACGTGGTAAAACCCTCAATTTGAGGGAAACCTCCACGGGACAAGACCGAAAATATTTCACTATTAAGAAAAATATTACAATCTCTCTCACAATTAAAATGGAGGAGATTACAAGGGAGGAAGAAGAGAAAAGCTTAATACATAAGCTTGGTGCAATTTTTAAGGGGAGGAGGAAGGCTTTATTATATAGCCTTAGCCTCCCCCTTGGATTTGGTTTCCCACCGATGTGGGATTGGGTGAAAGACAAAAATGCCTTCACCCATTTCACAATTCTTATAATGTTCTGTGCCTTAACCTTCGGCGGTGGTGCTATATATAGACTCGACCACATGTACAATAAAGTCCCCAAAAATACGGAAAAAGAAAAAACATATTTCATAGAAGTTCATCTTCTGATCTGGTTATATGCATTGTCATGGATTTTTGGGCTAAGCGACGTCGTAAATAGATAAAATTGTTGGGATAAACTCATTTATTGAGTTCATCCCATTTAATTTATTTGATAAATGATGAGACGAAGTCATTAAACTATTTGTTATTTAGGTATAAAATGTGGTAGGATAGGACAAAAAGAAAAAGAAATTCATTATTTCTCATTAAAATATGAATTTCGCATGAAAGTAATCTTCCAGATGTAAATTTTATGGAAACTCTTATCAAATAATTAAATGAAGTACAATTATTTATTAATCTATAATTTCGCATTTCATTACAATTTAACCTTTCATTAAATTATAGATGGGGTTTTTGAGTTAATTTGAGGGAAAATATAATTAACAGTATTCTTCACTGTTAATAATCCAGGTAAACATTGATTTCAAATATATACTAAAACACTTTACAGTATCATAAATTTTCTTTTCTTTTCTTTTTTTTATATAAAGTTTTATTTCCTTTTTCTTTCATTTTTATAGAAAAGATCAGAAAAAAATACCCTTGCCCGTACCCCTAAGTACGGCTTAGATGAGCTCAATTAGAGCAAATCCAAGCCGCTAGATATGCACTTTGCATAGAACACAAATGGGGGCAGTGGAAGTTAGGCTGGGATATAAAACTGCTCGCCATAGGCTATATATACGGTATATATATTAATTTTAATACCAAAAGTTTCTTTAATTTATTTGCAGGGTAATCTTGACTTGTGTTCTAAAAGTAAATGTTAAACCTTTAAAGATTGTGAAGATTCCCTTGAAATTTTTATATTATATACTTTTTAACAATTTTTTATAGCAATTTTATTTTTTAAGGGAATCTACATAATATTCAGTAGAATTTACACAATTTTATGGAGCTTAACATGTGCTTTTAGGGCATACATTAAGACTACCCTTATTTGCCAATTGGCAAGTCATTGACTGTGTTGTACAAGGAACTTTGGCATTTGTTCTTATGGTGATGGTGGTTTTCACGTGCATAAGAATAAGAGGGCAACTATTTTCATCCATCTTTAATACATTGATGCTAGTAATGGTAGCTTTAGTCGGTGCTCACATACTCGACAAAAAGCTATATTTGGGCATGCAGGTAATGCTAGTAATGCTTATGGATTACCATGTTTTTCATGGACAATACTACATTTATAACCAACTGCTTACCACCTTTATTTTTTTTTTTTTTGGGTAACTAAGGTATCCGGGCTAGCTTGTACACACCTTGACTAATCCTTAAGAGAAACTAGCGCAACCATAACCCACTGTCCTAGTCTCCCACTTAAATCATGAGATAATCCTTTGTGAGAAGTCAAACCTAGGACAACATGGCCTCACCACTCTTTCCTTGGTTGCGCCTTTGTCACTGGGCTAACCCTTTGTGGCTAACTGCTTACAACATGAGTTGCCTAAAATTCACTAGAGGGAAAAAAAAATAAAAAAGATAAGTTATGTGTCTAGTGGAATTTTACTATCTCAAGTTCTAAACTGTTGGTCGTAGGATTTGATTGTAAATGTAGGTATTATTCACTCATTGATAAATATCCATTTAATTTTTAAAGCAATCTGATTATCTAATAAAAAATGAAAAATAATTTAGAAATTAAATATGGTTCAAAAAGAAAACAAAAAAATTATAAAATTTTAGGGTTGTGTACAAAGAATGGGATCAAATTAGATACATGATAGATAGGGACTAGATAAAATTAAGTTTGCAAATGAAAAAGATAGAATTAAAAGAATTATCCTGAAACAGCTACCATGTATTTTATATACGGTTCTTAATTTTCTACATTATAGTGCGAGAAAAGGTAATAAAAACAAGGTTAAAAAAAAAGGGAGAAGAAAAAAGAAGACAACTAGTTGCGTCAAAGTAATTTAGGGTACTCTCGAAATGTTGAAGGGATTATTGAGGAGTACTCTCGAAATGCTAAAGGGATTATTGAGTAAAGATGAAATTTTTATCTTTGAGACAAATGTTTTAAGAAGAAGATTGGTGTTGAGAGTAATATTTGGGTGCAATTAATAACCCTAACCTTCTTGTTAAAGTCTAAAATGCGGTGGGATAAAAAAATTAATTATTTCTTATTAAAATATGAATTTCTATCATAAAAGGTATCTTCTAGCTGTAAATTTCATGGAAGCTCTTATCAAATAAATAAATAAACTGCAATTACTTATTAATATTATATGATATAATATCATATACTACCCTTAAGGTTAGGTTTGACATCAATTAGGAAGCCACTTTGACATTTATATCACTGCACCCTTTAACTTCCAAATTTTTTATCGTTAAATTCAACTCATAGATTTCATCCAATTTTACATGAATAGAAGATTAAAAAGACATTTTTACCCTTTCTTCGTCTTCTTCCTGCTACACAATTACCTAAGTCTAAAACCTAATCCAAGCCTCACAATGACCAACCGCTGCTCATCAACATAGTTACAGTTTGATAGCTCTTGATTGAAAGAATCTAAAGCTTTGGACACTGAATATTCAAACAAAGGAAAATTTAACCAAAATTGTAGTCCTAAAAATTGCAATCGTGACAACATATATGACATATTTCTAAGGGTGAAACTACGACATATTTCTAAGTGTGAAACTAAAGGAATGATCAAGAGCATTTTCTGGTTTTGAGTACCAATAAGATACCCATCACAAATAAAAAAAATACGATGAAAAGAAGACTTTAGAGAACTTTATTAATTTGAAATTGATAAGAATCATACAAGCCAACACATATTTATATATAACTCAAGTGAGATCATGTGATTAGCAACTGACCACAACTAATCTGCTGTCTAGGACTGACAAACTCAATTACGCTATTAACTAACTAACCAAATCCTAACTGCAAACCATTAGTACACAGAATCTCTAACAGCCCCTCAGAAGCTCAACTGGTAACATTAGAAGTTACCAGTGAGATTGTATCAAAAACCTTATTGATAAAATATCTCTAATAGTCAGCTTATCTCTTAACAGCTCAAACTTGGGTCCTAACAATGGCTTGGTGAAACTATCAGCAATTTGGAATTCAGTCGAAATTGTGATGTACTTCTAGCTGCTGAGAAACCTTGAATGAAGTGAGCATCGATTTCTATTTGTTTGCTCTTGCATGGCACATCAGATTGGATGCAAGGGCTTTTGCACTTTTGTTATCACAACACAATATAGGAATCTTAATTATTTTGTATCCAAGCTCCTGCAATAAACTTTGTAACCATACAATCTCAGTAGCTGCTAAGAAAGAGATCAATTTTCTGATTCAGTAGATGATCTAGCAACAACTTTCTACTTCTTAGAACCCTAATATATGAGATTGCTACCAAAATAAACACAAAAACCTGATGTAGACATGTGATCATTAGTATAACTTGCCCAATCTGCATCACTATACCTATTTAGAGTCAAATTAGTCATTGGAGTGAAGGCTAATCCAAATTGCAATGTTCCTTTAACATATCTTAAGATTCTTTTGTAGACTTACCAATGTGCAATAGTAGAAGCTTGCAAAAACTTACTTGGTTTATTGATTGCAAAGGCAATGTCAGTCTTGACATTGAAAGATACTGTAATGCTCCAATAATGCTCTTATTGATACTTGGTTGATTAAATAACTCATTCAAAGATAGTATGGAATTAATAACCATGGGTGTTACATAGCTTTTAGCCTCTAACATGTTATATTTTTTCAACATGTTAGTAGCATCTTTGGTCTGAGCAAGAGAGATAAAACTAGAAGTTCTTTTAACTTCAACCTAAGGAAATAATTCACTAATCCAAGTATCTTCAATGCAAATTGATTATTCAAAATTTTAATGACTTTTTGTTTAAATCATTTCCGTTACCAAGATATCATCAACACATATCAGTAGCAATACAAGCTCATTCTGTGATTTGTAAATGAGTAGGTTGTTATCAGATTTTGATTCTTGAAACCCCCATTTAAATAGGGCTCCTTTGAGCATATCAAACCAACCTCTTGGGCCCTACTTCAAATTGTACAAGGATTTCTTCAATTCACAAACACAATAGGGATGTAAAGAATCAATAAACCCTCTTAGTTGATGCGTAAAAACTGATTCCTTAAGATCACCTTTCAAAAGAAGCATTGTTAATATCAATGTGTTGAATATCCCAATGTAAAGTCACTACAAGAGAGAATATAACTTTAAGTGTAGAGGATTTAATTACAGGGCCGAAGGTGTCAAAATAATCAACACGAGAGGTTTGTTGAAAACTCTTTGAAACAAGTCGAGCTTTCTAACGTTGGAAGCCATCTGAATTTTGTTTAACTTTAAACCCACTTATTATCAACTATATTCATATCAGCAGAGAAAGGCACTAAAGTCCAGGTATGGTTTTTCTGTAAAGCCTGAAATTCATCCTCCGTGGCTGCATACAAATTAGGATATGGCAATGCTTGTTTAATAGATCAAGGTTCATAATAAGAAGAGGAAAGAGAAGTTACTATGTAGGAAATGTGTTTAGGTTTAAAGATACCAGCCTTAGATCTGGTTATCATTGGATGAACATTACTATGAGAGGTAACGTATGGTGATAATTACAAGTAAGTTGATAAAGGAGAAATAGAACCAGATTGACCAGGAGTTTGTGAAGAAGAATATGAAGATATAGAAGGTTGTGTTTGTGTAGAATTTGAAATAGGAGTAGATATCAGAGTTTATTATGAATGTGGAGAAAAAGATTTAGTGGAGGAAGGAGTTTTTGTAGTGTGAGTGTTGGAATTTTTTAGTTAGAAAGGAACTAAAGCAACTGTAGAAATATTAATTGAGGGTATATACCAATTTGCACTAGAAGAGGCAACAACTAAGGAAGAATTAGAAGAAGCAATTGTAGAAGAAAATCCATAAGCAAATGGAAATTCACATTCATGGAAAGTAACACTCTTTGAAATATAAATTCTCCCTGAACTATCCAAACATAATACCTTTATGAGAAGGATCGTAACCTATAAACACATATTTGGAAGAATGGAATAAAAGTTTATGTTTATTGTATGGCCTAAGGTTGGGATAACAAGCACAACTGAAGGTCTTGTGAAAGGTATAATCAAGAGAGGAGTTAAAAAGTGTTTGATTTAGTGTCTTGAAAGACAAGGATACTATAGGAAGCCTATTAAGAAAATAAACTCCTATTACAAATGCATGCCACTAGAATTTGAGAAGCATGGAAGCCTGAGCTAACAGTGTTAAGCCTATTTCGACTATAGACCTGCATTTTCATATAACTGACAAATTTTGCTGGTAAATGTGGGGACAAGGATGTCTAAATGTAATTCCTAATGGTTGTAGATAAGATGACAAAGGTCTAAAAGAAATTTTAGTTTTGTGTTAAATTGTCTCTTAACATAAGCTAAAAATTGTTTAAAAATAATAGCAACTTCAAAATTTGTTCTTAAGGGAAAAATTCAATAGAATTTACTAAAATAATAGGTAACATCTATAGCCATCAGTTGAAACCATTGGTGATGGCCCCTAAACATCTATAAAAACAAGTTCAAGGGGAGCATGAGATTAAGACAATGCACTAGTATATGTGTTATGACATTTTTTATCAAATTGAAAAAAGTCACAGAAATGAAAATTCTTAGCAAATTTACAAGGACGACTAAGTTATTTTGCCAACGTGGGACAATACATTCACATTAGAGTAGGCTAATCTCCTATGCCACATTATAATATTCTAGGATCCTAGACTTAGAACTGATTAGATCAATAAAGCGAAAACAATACTCCGGGACTAGGATCTAGCGAATACAACCTTTCAAAAATTTTTGTGCTTTCTTGCCACTTTGATTTCTAAGTATGCCTGAAGATCAACTGAACAAAACTTGTGAGAGTTTATCTTGATTGAATTTTACCTGAGAACACAAAATAAACAAGTTTAGGAAAGGTCTAGGCAGCTCAAACTTGATCCCAATGGTGCTCTAGAAACTTCTACGTTTTAGCTTAGGGAATGAGTTTTTGATATTGGCACAAATTTCAAGGCAATGGTACTGTTCACATTTTTGTTCCTATAGATCTATTAAGGTTTTGAGTGAAACCTTTGTATGTTATATATCTCTCTTGCTTTCTTGTTAAACTGTAATTATGGACTTGTAATACTAGTTTTGAGTGAAACTAGTATATGTGTTATGACATTTTTTATCAAATTGAAAAAAGTCATAGAAATGAAAATTCTTAGCAAATTTACAAGGACGACTAAGTTATTTTGCCAATGTGGGACAAGACATTCACATTAGAGTAGGCTAATCTCCTATGCCACATTATGATAGTCGAGGATCCTAGACTTAGAACTAACTGGATCAATAAAGCGAAAACAATACTCCGGGACTAGGATCTAGCGAATACAACCTTTCAAAAATTTTTGTGCTTTCTCACCACTTTGATTTCTAAGTATGCCTGAAGATCAACTGAACAAAACTTGTGAGAGTTTATCTTGATTGAATTTTACCTGAGAACACAAAATAAACAAGTTTAGGAAAGGTCTAGGCAGCTCAAACTTGATCCCAATGGTGCTCTAGAAACTTCTACGTTTTAGCTTAGGGAAGGAGTTTTTGATATTGGCACAAATTTCAAGGCAATGGTACTGTTCACATTTTTGTTCCTATAGATCTATTAAGGTTTTGAGTGAAACCTTTGTATGTTATATATCTCTCTTGCTTTCTTGTTAAACTGTAATTATGGACTTGTAATTTATTTCGGATTCTTCTAATCCTTAATATAAATCTAATTTATATAAAAATCGAATTGGACTCTTATATATTTGGGTCTAATTCAAACAACTACAAAGCCTCTTTAATTCCAAATTAAACTCTTAATTAATTAAATAATAGACCTAATAAGCCCAATAACTTTGTAGCCTAATCCTTATTTAATAAATCTTATTAATTAAATATCAAACCCACTAGCTTATTGTAGACACTGAACTTTTGAGGCTTGATGAAGAAATGCAGATGAATTTTCAGTAATATAAATGACCAAAATACCCTTGGAGGCCAAGAAAGGGAAGGTGACAGGAATCGATGAAAGGTCTCTAAAACTAATAGACTTCAAAAAGTCATAGAAATTAATCCATGAGGAATCTGATGATGAGTCATATATGGTTACGAGGCTACAAAAGTCTAGTTTTTGGCTAAATTTACTGATTACAAATATAATTGAAGTCAAAAAGTTATGAGTAATTGAATAGATAAAGGTCAGAAGGGACTATATTGTAAAATTGTAAAATAGGATGGGCTGGCAGCAAACAGCCGGTGAACTGTTCACCTAGTGTTGTTTACATGGAACTGTTCATCTGAATCCCACATAGGTTTTTTTAATCACTTTTTCACTCCAAAAAAAGCCTATATAAGCACACCATGGGCACACTTTGAGGGGACATCTAGAAATCCTTTCTTCTCCCTCTTGAAGACATGCTCGAGAATTTGAGAAGTCTTTTCTATTTTAATTTTTTTTGGGTATTTTATATTGCTCTAAACTTAGAAAGGGTACATTCTGAGAGCATAATTCTCTTCTCCTTCCTATTTCATCCTTTTATTTTCATGCTTAGAATTAGGCATGTTTAGAATAAATTAGGCTTAGAATAAGCATGATTAGGATTTATTTTGATGCATAGAAGTATGCTAGGATTTTATGAATTGCTTAACCTTTCATTTGTTTTGTGAGGTGCATCAGCATGTCAAGATAAGTCCAGTTTCCATTCTTCATTTAAACCATGTTTAGGAATCTAATCTCTTTATGAATGCTTAGAAGCATGCTTAGCAACCCATGATTAGAGTCATGCTAGGAGGACTTATAATTGCTTTGATGCATGCTAGAACATAGCATAAACTATATAAGAATTATCATGTTGCCCCTTTAAATGCGTGATTAAGCTAGAATAGCTTTGATTAACTTTGGTTGCTAGAATTAGGCTAGAACATGCCATGATAACCATGTTTAGGCTAGAAATGCCATGATGCTATGAATTAATATGAAATATGCTAGAATAGCTATAGGCTAGAATGCCATGATTGAATTATCAAATCTAAGCTAGAGTGCCATAATTCTAGATTATGGATTTAGTGACTAATATGAATGAATGTATGAAATTACCATGATTAGAAGGATAATGAAATGATTGTATAATGCCATGAAAGAGGCTTGATAAATATTGAATAGACTCACATATGGTGATGAGGAATTAATTATTTATCGAGTTTCAAATTAATTGTTTACATTCAAATATATGATTTTATTATGAATGAATGTATGGACTATTTTATTTGAAATATCATTTTATTATCAAAGAGCAATTAATGTAATCCTCTTCCCTTTCCCTCATTTATAATGGAAATGTAATCTATTCTCCTCCTTGTTTCTTTGGATGGATATATAATTTGATTGAATAATCATCTCACATTATTAAAGAAGAAAAATGAATAACCCTAAGTGGACTATATGTCAATATGAAATATTCTTATTTGGTATACCCAAGTGGAGGTTGGATCTTGATCCGGGCAAGTCGAATGACTTGTACCTAACTTTTCGAACCCATCTCTTAAGGGATGGAGGTAGTTTAGGTCTCGAAATGAAGGATCAGATTGCCTCAATTCATTCCTAATTGAATAATTGGGTAGCGACTCCATTTCTTCATATATGCCCATGGCTCGTTAGTATTCTCTTAAGTTTCGCACATTGTCGTGGTCACAAATGCTCTAACGGGATGAATACCCATTCACAGTGGTGACTCCATTGGGGATAAGAGAAGTTGATTTTGATTAGGATACTAAATTATAATAGCTCATCTTGACATTTTGAGTCATTGCATCACTACATTTTTGCACACAATGAGTACGAACTGCCCAAATTAGTCGTGTGGTATTGGCATGAGAGGTCTTTGGCTTCATTCGACCCCTAAACGGCTCATGTTGGTGTCACCACCTTTGAACACATATCGTTGAATTGGTATGAAAAGAGACTAACTCAAGGGGGTATTTCTTGCTTGAAGGAGCCTAGACCATTTGACTTTTGAGACTCAAGCTCATATAGATGACTCTATAAATTTTCAATAGGATGAATATCCAAAACTTTTATTGAATTACCTGTCTATGGATGTAAGTTCCCCATGATTGGAATAACATCATTTGAAACCTCATGGAACCATGAACAAATGCCACATGTTGAGTCACCCATAAAAATAAAATGGGGACATGTATCATGAGTTAAGGTTATCATGACGTTTAGAAAACTATGTTATGATAATCATGAAGAATCTTACATCAACATGAATGTTAGAATTAGGAGAGAGAATCTCGCATCCCCACATCCCATGATGATAACTTGGGAATAAGGTCAAAAATCCAAGAAAAAAAGACTCGGCCTCATGTGTTTGGGAGAAATAAGGTTGGAAGGTTGAAAGTGTGTTTATGCCTTTGTATGAGCATGCATCATATCATGCATACATGCATGCATGCATGGCATTAACACCTTTATTTACGGCCATCATAGCTCAGGTTAGATGAGGTAGTTGTTTGACGAGGCAACAAGAACCAGTCGACGAAATGGCTGCACCCAACAACAACAATAATGAGATGGCTCAAGTGAGGGCTAACATCACCGTGCTCCAATGACAAATGGCCCAACTCATCAAAGCTTTACGAAATAGGGCCAATCGCATGAATCAGCCTCTACTCGAGGGCAATGGTGGTGAGGATGGTGAGACTAGCCAAGGCAGAGATAGAGGGAAAAGCCCAATCGGTCAAGAAGAACCCGAATCGGTCAAGCAGTTAGCCAAGGACATCGAGAAGGTCTAATCCCTCTTGAAGAAGAAGGGGCTAAAAGGGGTCGAAAACCTAGATAACATCCTACCCATTGAGATCTAAACTTTTGTATGCTAAACTTGCCCAAGTTCAATGGAAATGGTAATCCAAAGACATATATGAGGTAGTGTGCAGTTGTCATGGGCATCACTTCTTTGTCAAATGGGCATATATTGAAGTATTTCATGCTATCCTTAGAAGTTGATGCGATAGTATAGTACCATGACCTCCCTAAGAGAGTCCGAGAAGATTGGGAGGAATTATCCAAGCAACTCATAGAGTAGTATTACCATAATACCCAATTGGGTGTAACTTTGAGGGATTCAGAGATTACACGCCAAAAGCCCAATGAGACATTTTCATAATACTTGGTTTGTTGGAGGGCCAAAGCTGCTAAGATGACCTTGAGGCTTGCAGAGAAGGACCAAGTTCGTATGGTGATCAATGAGGCCCATACCTATATTAATGATAGGCTGGCAGGGTTTCCAATCAAAACCTTTGAAGACTTGTATTACTTAGGCATCCAAATAAAAGATTTTGAGGCTAGGTAGAAGAGAAGGGACAACAAAAATCAAGGGCAATATGACCAATACAATGAATCAGATAATGAGGTTGCATAAGTACACAGGAGAATCCTTAACTTAGGGAAAAGAATAACGATGTTTAGAAACGTTTGAATAATACGAGAGTTGTGTATTCATTTGATGATCATTGATGAAATCGTAATACCCATTGAAAATAGATTTTTTATAACATATGAGATTGTGTTGTTTACATGCTTGACTCCTTTTACTAGACGAGTTTTGATAGGTGTCTATTTATGTATTACTTTTATATCAATTCGTCCATGTTTCTTTGCTATATTCCTTGGTATTTTTATGTTTTTGTGTGGTTTTGATGTTTGTAGGAGTTTTGGAGCAACTTGCACAAAAATGGAGTAAAACCCTTCATTTTCACCTCTGCTAGTCAACCATCTTCTCGGATTTAATTGTATTGATATACAATGAACCCGATGACATATTATATACCGTTGGAAAGCTCTCGAAGTCTATTTTCTGGAGAAATTTACGGTTTATAAATCCATTCAGTGTACCAAAAGTTGTAATCAAAACAGTGTGAGATGTATAGAAATATAATTCCACAAATCACTGTAGCATGTATAATACGGGGGGACACTGTAGCACTGTAGCAGAGTATTTAAACACATTTTAGGGTTTTATTTTCATAACTTGAAGAGGGGAGAACGTGGTGGAGGCTGAGCTCTGGAATTCTTTCATCTCTTGGAGTTCTTGAAGGAGAAAGGAAGCTTGGAAAGAGGAAGAACTACAATCCAAAGAGAATTACATCAAATTTGCTAAGTTTTTCCCTTCCCTTTCATTTTCTGGAATGTCTCCATGTTGTATTGTATTTACCACGTTCTTAAACATGTGTAACTGAATCTGAATTGGTTGAGGGTGATTTCAAAGCCCCTGATATGGTTTTTGTAAGTTGATTGTGCAAGAAGTTGTTATCCAATTCTCTAATTGAAGTTGCTTGTATTTTCCCATATCTAATGCTTATGATTGCTTACTGATTGTATTTGGAATGGCCAACTGAATATAATCTGGTTGTTGTCTATTGCTAGATTAGAAATCTTGATCCGTAATTGTCATGAATTTCCAATCATTAGTAGCAAAATTGTGATCAGAGATTGCAATTGGAAAATACAACCTAGGTTAAATAATCCGAACTTGTGTGATTATTGCTTAGATCAACCTATCTTTCTCATCGTAATGCTTCCATTGAATTAAACTCAGAGAGCTTGTTCTAGGTTGTTTAATGGATAGAGATTAAATAAAGAGCTTGTTTTATTTAACAACAAAGTAAGGAAAGATTGGGATAACAGAGCTTGTTGTTATCTACGGTTGATAACTTCAATGCTGTAATTGGATTACAATTCTATGTTAATTCACAAATTCATATCTTGTGGCAGAGAATGAACCCTTAACCAAGTGTCTCCCATTGATTTTTCATTCAAATTTACTTTCTGTTTTGTTATTCTTTACTTGCATTCTTATTTCATTTAGTAAAGCATTCAACAAAAATCCCCCCCGTTTAGTTTATTGTTGCTGGAAATAACAAATTCAATTAGAATCAATCCTCGTGGGAACGATATCTACTTATCACTTTATTACTTGTGCGACTAGTATACTTGCTAGTTTCGAACGCATCAAGTTTCATTCTTGATTCTTCAATATTTGAGCACAATAGCCAAGAATATAGAGCTATATATCACTTATAGAAACTTTACGTGAATAGAGCTTTGTGTTGAGATCTCATAAGATTTTAGAACCTGTTTGATCACTACTTGAGGTGAAATCCTAGGCGTCACAACATAAGGAAAGTGATCTAGGCTTTCTTTGAATCGATTAAGCCTTTCTTATACTTATTTAATTTTTACTAGTATACCCTATTAAGCCTAATCAAGCATTTTCTTTGTCAAACCACAAAATTTATCCTAACACTAGAAAAATTTTCCCTACATAGCACCCTTCACTCATAGCATATGAACATTCTAGAAAAGAGCATTGAGAGCCATGCTTATGGGAGAATGAAAGGAAGTTGACAAGTTTTTGTGCAATTCTGAGCTCAAAAAAAAAAAAAAAAAGAAAGAAAGAAAGAAAAGAAGAAAAGAAAAAAGACAGAAAGCAAAAGAAAAAAAAACAAGAAGAAAAAGAAAAAGAAAGGTGCTAATCCTATTACTCATAAAGTTTAGGGGTGTAGCATTCAAAATCAAAAGCAAAGCGAACATAGTCGGTGAAAACTCAAAGTTTGGGGGTACAAAGAGAAGAATTAATGCTCTCAATTAATACCTAGAATGGTTGCATGACTATGATAACTTTATAGTTTCCTTTATCATACCTTGACCCTAGCCTGTCATTACAAAATTGATAAAGCCCTAAGATCCTTAATGTTGTGATGAGCCTACATTGGTGGAGAGTGGTGTGAAAAACGGGTTTATGGTAGTCCTTCTATATTTGGAGATCGATCACTAGTTTCTATCTACATAAAGCTATTCAAGTTTTAACAAATGAAGTATGATTGGCTATACACACACAAACAAAGAATCTCGAATCAAATAATTCTGGCTTAGAGTTGAAATTATGAACAATCACGATGTCAATGGATTACAATTGAGCTATTGAACTTGAGAAATCTTTGAGGAACTTGAATGTGGATCAAACTGATGCACAACTCACATTTAGCATTTCAACTTGTTATTCGAGGATATTAGTTTTATTGAAAACATGACAAAAAGAAGAAAATCTACGAACAGTTTTCATTAAAGGAATCAAAGAAGCAACTTTGCCACCAACGGTGAAGAAGCATGATATATGGAAGAAGTTAGCTATTTTGTCTAGCATGGATGTCTACAAATAAAGAGGAATAATGAAGAAATTCCCTAAGACGATACTAAACTCTTCATACAGTGAGTAAAGAATTACCCATTCGTCTTCATAAGTGATAAAAAGTAAGGAACAAAGAGTTGTCTAATCATCTTAAGTAAGAAATGAAATAAAGGGGTAAAGAATTGCCCTAAGCATTTTGACAATCATGGAGATATTATCTCAATCATCTCAAAGAAAGTGTAAGAAATGGTAATAGAATAGATTTCCTCTCTTGCAACCAAATCTTTAAAAAAAAAAAAAATGCTGCTAAGTCAAAACCTAAAATGGCGGCTTAGACAAAAATTAAAGCAAATTCGCTAAGCTGAAAACCTGAAAGGGCAAGTTAGGTAAGAGTTGGGGCATGAAAGAAATGAAGAAAAAGCATGTTAAGTTGAAAGCCCAGAAAGGACAGCTTAGGCGAAAGTTAGGGCTAGCTTGCTAAGTCGAAAACCCGAATAAGGCAGCTCAAGCAAAAATTAGAGCATTAAAAAAAATGATTGAACCCCTTAGGTTGAAAACCCAAAAAGGTAGCTTAGGCAAAATTTAGGGTTAAAAGAAAAACCTGAAGAAGCAGAGGACTACCACCAAACCTCTGACTCTAATCAATCTTGACTCGATCCAGTCCGATCAATGTTTCAGCCAAAATTAGGGGAACTGTTGTGAAACCTAGGCCCATTTGAGGAATGATGATCACAAGACCATCTAGAGAGATTAATAAAAATTGGAAAGCAAATCAGATGTGCTTCTATCCATCATCTCAAGCAAAGACATGATAGAAGACGATGTCACTCTACCGTTTCTAGTGTAAATGCTCATGGTAAAAATCAGAAAGTCAAAAAGTTGGTGAGACATCGATGGTGTTAGAATTGGGTGAATAAGAAATAAATATGACCGAGAATTCCTCATATAAAAGGTAAAGCTCTTACCTATTGAAGTGAAAGACATGATTATAAGAATCCTAGAAGGTCATGCAATCCTTAAGAAAGGGGATGTTGAGCTTTACATGTGGAAGGAATTTTATATTGTAGAGATTGCTGGATTCGACTTGCTTTCAATTGTCATCCTTTAGAAGCCTCAATAGAAACTGAAGAATCTTGGAAGAAAACTCAGACATGTTGAAATACGATAAAAGGCATTGGAAGGTGTGAAGTGAAGTAGAAGGGAAAAAGAATAGCTGATGATAATAGTCCTCGCTCATTATCACCATTATCATCTGCATCAAGAAGCAGCGACCTGAGCCTGAAGGCATTTGATCCCTCACTCCAAACGAGCATTCTCTTAACGACTTGTCTAATCCAAGCAAGAAGACATAGTTAGAAAGATGATTAAGATTGACGTCATACATACAACCATAAAACATTTTCTTGTAGAAGGCACAATTCAGTATGGTATACAATCCAGAAGTAAACGAGTAGAATCACAATGCAATATAAAATATTATGGGTAACCATAAAAATGGGCTCAACAGCTCGAGGAGACATAATAGGAGCAGCACAATGTGCAAGTTAGTCTTAAAGAAATGCAATATAAATAGTACAAAATGTAAGTTACTTGGATCAAGCAAATCAATGTTGACAAGACCTAATAATCGCTTAAAGCAACATGAAATGCTAAAGGTATAGATAAAACTTTTAAGTAGTATAACATGCCAAAAATAGGACAATGTTATAATAAATACTTCCCTAATTGAAGACAGTAGAAAAGGACCACATTTGAGGAAAAACATTTGAAAAAATCTACTGTACAAGAAGTGTAAATTCAACCTAAAAGTTGCTTAGTTCGCAAGATTTGCAAATCGCCTAGAACAATTCAAACCTTCTCAAAGAAACTCACATGGTCTAAATAGGACATAATAGTTGTAATGAAGACATCCACTTTGAAGAAAGAATGTCCCTTTGAAGAAGGTATCTACCTTGGAGAAAGAAGAAGAAGATATCCACCTTGAAGAAGAAATCTCCATTAAAGAACAGGAAGGAAGTTCATCTTGAAGAAGGAATCCCCCTAGAAGAAGAAGAAGGCATCCATTCTGAAAAGGCTTCTCCTTTAAAGAAAAGAAGTTTACCATGGAAAAAGAATTTGAAATTTACTCTAAAGAAAAGATTTTAAAAAAGAAATTTGATGTTCACCCGCGTTAAAGATGGAAGGTCATCTTGAAGAAAGGATTTGAGAAATGGAAGAAGATTCAAAGTCATATAGTTGACAGAAAGAGAAGAAGAGAGAGAAAGGAAGAAGAAAGAAAGAAGAGAGAGAAATTTAAAAGCATAAAAAGAAGAGAGATAAAAGAAAAAGAGAGAAGGAAAGAAAGAAGAGAAAGAAAAAGAGGAAAATAAAGAAAAAAAGGTGAAGACCTTTGTATGTTAAAGGAATCTTTAGAGCATACCGATTGCAAGCATCGGGTCATTTTAACAGTTTAGCAACTTACAAAGAATGATCGATGTCATGATTTATGATTGATTCACATGGAAGAATTTCTCTAGAAAAAATCTCATTGAAGAACACACTATACAAGGTAAAATTTTAATTAATTTTGAAATTACCAAGATAAGTTTGATATTTTGCATGGACTTGCAAGAAAATTTGAAAAAATCCCCAGTGAATTGAAGAATCAACATGATAAGAATTCTCTAATGAAGAACATAACGAATGCAAAAGTAATTAAGAATGAAGAATGCTAGAACGTGGTGAATGAAGAATTTTCCTAGTGGACTAGAAGGCATCGAGAATAGAAGCAATAATACTTGGGCATGAAATCTAGTGAATGCAAAGTCTGAAGAGATCATAGAAAGTATGAAGGATACTTAGTCGAAGGCACGAAGAATGAGAAGGTCTAAAGACCGCAAAGTAGTGTATGATAGAAGTTTTCCCATTCGGCATGCATTAGAAGGAAACCCTAAGTAGGTGCATTTAAGAGTGTTTTAAGCTCTTAGAATAGGCACAAGCCCTAAGACGAGACGCACTGAAGAGTGTTGAAAACTCTAAGAAATAGGTGCACTTAAGAGTGTTTTAAGCCCTTAGAATAGATACAAGCCCTAAGAAAAGATGCACCAAAGAGTGTTGAAAACCCTAAGAAGTAGATGCACTTAAAAGTGTTTTAAACCTTTAGAATAGGCACAAGCCCTAAGAAAAGGTACACTAAAGAGTATTGGGAACCCTAAGAAGTAGGTGCATTGAAGAGTGTTGGAAACCTTAAGAAATAGGTACACTAAGGAATGTTTTGTCATAGCATCATAAGGATGTGCTCTAGCCCTTGAATGGGCACTTTGGCCCTTAGATAGGCACACTAGCCCTGGAATGGGCACATTTTTGCCCTAGAAGGAGTCACATTCGCCCTTAGATGGGCACATTAGCCCTTGAATGGGCATATCCGCCCTTAGATGGGTACATTAGCTCTTGAATGGGCACATCTATCCTTAGAATGGGCACTTCAGCCCTTAAATGGGTGTAACTTTTTGTAGGAATAGAAAAAGAGAGAGAAATGACGAGAAGTTTGATAGAATGAAGATGAAGATGAAGATGAAGATGTCAAGATGGAAAAAGGAATGATGAAGCTAGAATACTTTGTCGACCTTTGTGTCTCACAAACCTCTCCAAAGTAGGGGATAAGCTATAGATACTGAACTTTTGAGGCTTGATGAAGAAATAAAGATAAATGTTGAGTAATAGAAATGACCAAAATACCCTTGGAGGCCAAGAAAGGAATGGTAAGAGGGAATCGATGAAAGGTCTCAAAAATTGTTATGTGACTTCAAAAAATCATAGAAGTTAATCTATGAGGAATCTGATGATGAGTTATTTACCATTACGTTATGGATGTCTAGTTTTCGTATAAATTTACGGATCACACATTAGAGTTGAACTCAAAAAGTTATGAGCAATTAAATAGACAAAGGTAAAAAGAGACTGCATTACAAAATTGTAAAATAGAAAGGGCCAACGATCAAACAGTCGATGCACTATTCACCTGATACTGTTCAATCGATACTATTCATATGAATCTCACATTGGTTTTTTTATCATTTTTTCACTCCAAGAAAAGGCTATATAAGCGCACCTTGGGCACACTTTGAGGGGACATCTAGAAATCCTTTCTTCTCCCTCTTGAAGACACGCTCGGGAATTCGAGAAGTCTTCTCTATTTTAATTATTATTTTGGGGTTTTATATTGCTTTAAACCTATAAAGGGTACGTTCTGAGAGCATATTTCTCTTCTCCTTCCTATTTATTCCTTTTATTTTCATGCTTAGAATTAGGGATGTTTAGGATAAATTAGGCTTAGAATAAGCATGATTATGATTTATTTTGATGCATAGAAGTATGCTAGGATTTTATAAATTGCTTAACCTTTCATTTGTTTTGTGAGGTGCATCAGCGTGTCAAGGTAAGTCCGGTTTCCATTCTTCATTTAAACCATGTTTAGGAATTTAATCTCTTTGAGAATGTTTAGAAGCATGCTTAGCAACACATGATTAGAGTCATGCTAGGAAGACTTATAATTGCTTTAATGCATGCTAGGAAATAGTATAAACTAGGTAAGAATTATCATGTTGCCTCTTTAAATGCGTGATTAAGCTAGAATAGCTTTGATTAACTTTGATTGCTTGAATTAGGCTAGAACATGCCATGATAACCATGTTAGGCTAGAAATGCCATGATGTTATGAATTAATATGAATTATATTACAATAGCTATAAGCTAGAATGCCATGATAGAATTATCAAATCTAGGCTAGAATGCCACGATTCTAGATTATAGCTTTAGTGATTAATATGAAGAATGTATGAATATACCATGATTAGAAGTGTAATGGAATTATTGTATAGTGCCTTGAAAGAGGTTTGACAAACATTGAATAGACTCACATATGGTGGCAAGGAATTCACTATTTATCGAGTTTCAAATTAGTTGTTTACATTTAAATATATGATTTTATTATGAATGAATGTATGGAATATTTTATTTGAAGTATCATTTTATTATCAAAGAGTAATTAATGTAATCCTATTCCCTTTCCCCTATGTATGATGGAAATGTAATCTATTTTTCTCCCTCTTTCTTTGGATAAATATATAATTTAATTGAATAATCACCTCACATGACTAAAGAAGATAAAATGAACAATGTGTGCATAAAATAAACAATTCAAAGTAGATTGTATGTCAATATGAAATATTCTTATCTGGTATACCCTAGTGGAGGTCGGATCTTGATAGGGGCAAGTCAAATGACTCGTGCCTAACTTTTCGAACCCATCTCTGAAGGGATGAGGGTAGTTTAAGTTCTGAAGCAAAGGGTCGGATTGCCCCCATTAATTCTCAATTGAATAATTGAGTGGGTACTCTATTTCTTCAGACGTGCCTATGACTCTTTTATGTTTCCTTAAGTCTCGCTAGAGACTTTGACACAGTGTCGTAATTGCTAACGCTCTGGCATGATTAAAGCCTCGTTTACACTTATTTATTTAATTAAACTCTTTTAATTAAATAATCAGCACATTTACAATTTCACATTTTTTTAATATATAAAATTTTATTCTCAATAAATTGTCAATTGAATTAAATAATTATTTTTAATATTTTAGTCTCATGTTCAGATGATTTAATTAGTTACTTAGGAGACCTTGATGGACATATTAATTACAAGCTTCAATAAGTTTGAACCAGTACTTTGTTATAATTGTAATGTGTCCAACTTATTTACTTTGGTCCATTCCATTATTAGTCCCAAGCTGCACTCTTGAGTTAAATACTCTTTATAGAAAACTTAATAATTTAATATGATTAAATTATTCCTTTCATCCCTAGTCATTGAGGAGCAGGTTTATATAATTATCCTTCATTGAATACCAATAATTAGAGCTAAGTATGGTTTATCATATTGCCCCTCTAATTACATTTTGAACCCTTGATACCAGTTTTACACCATTTAAATGAGTTGAGATTTATCTTAATATATCTCAGTTTAATAAACAACTTTCATTAAACACTTAGGTAAGATTCTCTCAAATAAAACCTTGTAAAATCATGAAGAAGGTATTTTGCAATCCTTCTAGAGTCATGAATTCCATATCTATGGTATAGTGTCTACTAGCATACAGATCTTACAATTCCAACTAACCGAGGTATTAACCTTACTCTTTTAGATCTCACTTTTTTTTCTAGTTAAAGACCATAGCCTGTATACTAGAGGTACACTATTTACTCAAGATGAAGGTAGGAATGCTTTAGTGCTCAAGTATAGAAATTGAGATTTGGTCATGGTTTTTCTATCATATGGATAATTCTACGTGGTTTGTGTTCAATGCATTCATAATGCACAAGTGTTTTTGTCCTGAAGTCTCTACTTCAAATGTTTCCCTGTTAAAGACAAACGACATAACAATCTTGTTCAAATAAAGCACCCAATTTTTGTTTATAGGTTGTGAACTAATTTTGAGCTATAATAAGGTTGGGTGTCTCTGATATATCTCATATACATAAAAACTTTATCAATGTACAAGCTCTGGAGCCTTTACTCATTGATACAGTCACACCATGAGTAATTTATAAATAATAACTTTTATTCATTTATAATAATAATGTTTATATATTGCAGAAAAATATACATACTCTTAGGACATGTTTCTAACTCATATTACTAACACTAGACAAACACACTTGATTCCAAGAAGAAAAAGTAGATGAAGGCATAAGAGAAGATACATAAGATTTGACAACTAAACTGAGATATGTAAAAGACAATGGACTTGCAGCAAGTTGGTATAAACCTTGATTAAGTGTGCCTTATAGTAATGGTAGTTTGGTTTCCTTGTCCTTAATCGCACAAAAATCAGAATGGAATTCAATGAATACATTATTATCTTTGGTGAATTGAGAAACACTTAGTAGATTTTTGGTTAAGGCAGGTACATGTAAAATTTTGTGAAGAAAAAGTGATTTATTAGGCAACAAAGAGGAAATAGTATTAGAATCAATATGAGAGATATTAAGAAGGTTACCATATCATTATCTATAATAGTAACTCCTATAGCAAGCAACATATCTGCATATTCTTTCGTTTTGAGAAAGTAATCAAAAATTGACATAGAGCCTTTCTTTTATGGTTTGAAGTTGATGCTTGATGTGCATTGATCTATTACACTGAGTATGAAACAATTTCTCCAATGTAACCTAAACTTCCATTCAGGTTTTGCATCAAACAATATAGCCAAACATAGATTTAGTGATTGAAGACATTAACCAACCAAGTATAAGTTGATCAATTTGAGTCCAGTTAAGATAAACAGGATTAATTTGAGTAACAACAACAGAGGACTCAACATTATTTCTTGAGACACTAATTGGTGATAGACAAGGCTTTGCTCCAGTTATTATAACCATCACTATAAGAATTTTTCATATATTTATCACTTTTAATTTTTTTTATTTGGCGGTTTTTTAAAAAAGTGAGAAATATAACCTTAATATAAAAGTTAAACCCATATTTTGTTCATATTTGTCACTCACTGTTTTGACTTTATTATATATTTCTCACATTTTTAGATAGTGCCAAGTATGTGGACAAGCATATACAGTAATAAAACTTTTTGTCTTACTCCGTATTATAAAGTATTTGAAAATTTATAGAATATATGGATTCTTATGTAATTTACAGGGACAATTTTGACAAGTCTTAATAGATGGGGATTTTCTGGAAATTTCATATACCATATAAGGAAAAAGATGTTTCGATTAACCCTAATCCCTAAACGGCAAACCTAAACTTCTAACCACTCGCCAAGCACCGTGCTCCTCCAGGACCCCCGCTTTATTCTGCCATACCCACTCACCAAGCCGTCGTCCAACGGCGTCAACTCTGGAGTCTCAATTTGTTCGAAAATCATCTTCTTCACCCAAGCATCAAAACAGGACGCCTCCACCATCCTCACTCGTGGTTCTACTCCATTATTGCCAGCTATCAGGTCAACTCCATCATCGGTTCCCTTGTGACGGCAATGCTACCCTTCTCACTCAAGCCTGTGCATCGAAACAACCCGTCACTTCGCTTACTACCATCGATAAAACATCTGTTTCTCAGAGGTAATTTCTTTCTTGAAAATTTTTGTTAACTTAAAACTTCTGAAAGCTTGTTCTTTAAAAATTTTTGTCCGTGAGCAAATGGGATGACTGAGTTATGTTCAATAAGTGGATCTGTTATGGGGTTCTGATTATTAATAATGTAGTTGATCAATTGATTTTATATAAAGCTAGGATATTGGGGAGCTGCATTGGATCACTAGAAATTTGGAGCCAAAACTTTGGGATAGGAGCTTAAACGATAAGTTGATTATTAATTTTGTATAAATTAGGGTTAAAGTTACTTTTTGCTTTTAGGGTTAGGTTAGGTAAGAATTATTAGTGGGCTTCCGGAGATTGGCGGGTACAAAACAAGGACATAATAGATAAGAAAAAGGATGTTGATATGTAAATCTTTTTTTAGTTATTATAATCTTCTCTCTAACTCTTCCAACTTCTACAATATTCTTAAGAGAATATCTGATAACACTTTGTACAGTGGATAAAATGACCAGAGAGCTGTGATAATGCCTTTTACGAGAATATCTGTTGAAAAAATCTGATAACACTTTCTAATTAATATTTAATTATTTCTAGTAAAATTTCCAGATGATAATCTTAAAATCGTTTTCCAATCCATATAAAGTATTTTATTTAAGTACTGCTTAATTATTTGTTTAAGATAAAAACTTTAATTTTATCAATTTTGGCCAATCATTTAAACACTCTCAAATAACACATATTAATTACTTACATAGTTTCCATCTTGAAATAATCAAGATCCTTCACACAATATCTGATCCACCAATTGGTCATAGGAAGATATGTGTGTGTGTGTGTGTGTGTGTGTGTGTGTAACTAATTTTAATATGAATATGAATATAAACAATCTATGTAATTAACTTCGTATAAGTTGTAACATCATAAAATACTATTATAAATAAGAAAACCTATAATATATAATACTATTATAAATAAAAAAACCAATAATAGATTATGTGATAAAATCATTGATTAAATGAAAAATTATACTATATTAGACTATGTAGAATTGTTTGTATAGTTTTTTTATATGAATAGTAGTCGATGGCGTGAAACGCGAACTCTATGCCTGCCTAAGCTTTATCTATCTTTTTTTCTCTTTATAAGATTTTAGTTTCCTATATATATAACTCAATTTAGATTTTTTTAATTTTATTTTTTAATCTTACTGTGTCCTTGATCTTATTTTATTGTACAACTTCAGTGGTTTAAGCTTTGAGCACGAATACTTGATAATTAATCTGTACAGGAATTTTAAACGATCTTGACCTAATTAACAACTAATTAAAAAGATAACCGATATCATTTATATGAATAAATTGTACTATAGAAAGTGAATCCATAAAGGGTTTCAATTAATAAACAAATTAACGATGTCAATTGAATATTCCATATTAAATTGTAGAAAATGATATGAATTGACCTCAAATTTTTGAAAAATCGAACGACACAAAACTGGCATTCCACGGCCATGGGGTACCATTTATCAAACATGGTGTCATGTCTTAAAAAAGAGAAAGAAAGAATGATAGAGAGAGAGATGATTGACAACGAGTCCAATTATTTTCCACACAGTGTGTCACTGGCGGCTACATACATACATATACCTAATTCGATTGCTCCTGTATAGAAATTTGGTTTAGCTAGCATTGTTTGTGACTATCTCTTCTTTCAATCTATACGTACCTTCGTGTTGGAGTAGGATGTAGCTAGATTGATTTTTTGATTCTTCTATTTTTTTAACGTATCTTATACTAGAGTTTAGTTCTTAAATTGCAATACTTGTTCATATTAGGGGTTACTGTTTGCTTCTTCTTTTTTGTGTTATGTACATGTGGAGGATGATATGGAGGACATGGCTTCTATAAGTTATAGTTTTTAATTTATTCTCTGCCAATCGCATCAAGGCTTAGGCTGTGCATTATCAGCAGTTACCATATGGATGACGAGTAACTGAAATGCTCAGTGTTTTGAGCAATGTGACCCCAAAGTGTGTGCTCCTGCTGCCGCTGCCTAATAAAAAACTTTAATAAAGGGCAATACGAACCTAGGGTTCACATCTTTTAACTAAATCTTTTTTAATATTTAAATACAAAACGTGAATTTTTAACTTTGCTCTTATTTGATTTTATGATCAAAGATAAATGAAAAACACATTTAATTAATGTTATCCATTTCTAAATTGAAACCAATTCATATCTTAAAAAAAAAAGTCAAAAACAATTCATGCCTTTATTTTTATTGCTGATATCTATATCGTGAAAAAATTATACACATATATTGAATAATTATCAGGTTTGAACTTGAGAAAATTAAATTCTCTCTCTAGAAAATGTGCACTTCTCTGTATATGGACTGAGTAATATGTTCCTTAACACAGTTTGCCTAACACATGCATTTTAATTTGATATATATATATATATATATATATATATATATATATATCTATTTACACATTAAAGTTTAACTTTGAGGGAATATATATTTATACACACATAAAGATACCGGCAGGGATGGCTAATATTATCAATTCCGTAATGGGCATTTTATTATATTACAAAAGACATTAAAGAGATAGTGTAAAGACTCAGTTAGAAGGAGACAATGGTTGATGTGGTAGACAGACAGTACTAGCTATAAAATTTTGTAACCCAAAGTGGTGATTCTGAACCTTCAGAATCACTTTGCCCTATATACTACTTTAGTAACATGTTATATAGTCATGTTAATTCATGTGATTTGATGTGATGTTTGTATGTTTTTTTCTTCTTGTTTTTATTATCAGTATATGTGATGGAATTTAGATTGGTATGGATCTATCGTGTTACTTGTATAGCTTCTGCTTTATATACTTTGTAAGGCATAAACACAATCATTATTCTATGTTGCACAAATGCAGGTTATGTCAACAACATCTTTGGCCGTTTTGTTCTGCAGTGAACTGTCTTTGTATATTATATGTTGTAAGCATGATATTCAAATTTGCTTTCATATTCAACTCGAGTAATTCTACTGATCATCGAAATGTATTGTTTATATAGCGAATAAAATTAAGATTATATATATTATAGAAAAAAAGATTTAAGTATATTATATATAGTAAGCTATAATAATGTAATAATTGGTCAGTTATTGTCATCTTTGTTATCGTTTTAATTCACAGGATAAAATGCTTCACTTGGGAATTTGGATTATTATATTTTATGTGGTTTAATTTAATGCTTGTAAGAATACTTACCATTTGGATCTATCAACATGGGATCCCAATTAGAGAGCTCTAATATGCTGCTCATACTAGCTATCTAGGTTTAGATGCCACTATATATATGAATATTCTAGGCCTTATTTATTTATATAGAATATTATTAGTATGTATCCCTGAAATAATTTCAAAAGTTGTAACACTTCTTTAAAAGCCTAGTGAAACCATCAAAACCGAAAAATCTTCATTGTTTTTAGTAGTCTCTGATTTTTATGTTAGCGATACTAGGGTAGTGCATTTGCTACATCAACTGATAATGTCAGCATTGAGTTGTATATTATCTTGATTAATTGGTAATTTATTAATCGAATATTTGAGTTGGATTGCCATAAGAACTATTTATACATTGCTGTCACGAGGAGAAAGATCACACACAAACCTGGATATTTATAAGTGGTTGTATACCTTCCTCATTTCTTGCATGACATGATATATTAATGAATAAATATTGTACGTATATATTTTTTAATTAGGAAGAAAATCAAAGATACCACAAATGGAGTTTTATGGGCCAGAAAAGGCTCTAAAAAGATTCACAAACAATGACATGGTTACTTGAGATTTTGCTTTTCTTGGAGATGCATGAAGGTCTTACATGTTAAAGAGCCATTAATTTCTGGCTGTAATGCATAATGATAATGGCTGTGAAGTGTTTAAGCTGAGGGGGTTGGTGGGTTGTAGTGTAATGATGAGGTGGCATAAGACAATATTTCAACAAAACCTAAGGGCCGCTTGGTTTGCGGTTTTGTCGTCTACCGTTTGATTCACGGTTTTGTCCTTGGGGGAATAGGAAATTGAAATTGAAACCTCCCCCTTGTAGGCCTAATATATTTTTTAAACTCAGGAATCTAATGACGCTAAAAATGGGATAATGTAAAACTCTTTCATCCTTTTGAGTTTTAGATTACTGAGAATCCAAATATGCCCTCTACCTTCACTATAGACAATTATTGTTAAACAATTATTGGCTGTGTAATAATTGTTAAAAACAGAAACCTAGAATCTGATGCTAATGACTTTTAATTAGGCAATGCATCCATATAGTAGTTTGTGATGTTGATTTACAAGATAGAATACTATAGTTTAAATGATTTTGGTGTTTACTCAAGGGTCTTTAATTATTTAATTATTTATTTATTATTTTTGTGTTTATGCAATGAATTTGAATTTGGTTTTAGCTATTGCAGATTCCAGAAAAAGCTCTGGATGTAGTTTTTTTTAGTTACTGTGGCAATTCATAGATGAATAAACCCATGAAGATAGAATGATTTGGCTTTTACTAGTCTGACAATCTCGAGATACATTGATACTTGTTATTAGGTTCCCAGATACTCGATCAATATTATTTGCTTATCATTTTAAGGTTTCCCCTTAAAGACTATTAACTAGGCACCATCTTTTACTACGGAATAATAAAAAGGAGGCTGATCATCATAAAATTAATTTCATTTAAAAGGAAAATAGTGCTGTAATAACAGTGTATTTCAAGAGTTTTATTTGTATTTGGGAATATTAGGATTGCATAACATTTGAAGTTGAAAAAGAGACTATACAAGTAATGGTTTTCTTATTGTGTGGAGCAATAGAGGTTTGAATCAAATGTGTACTACGTTTTGCATTTTACTCCTTATTTGCATTTTACTTCTTGTACTGATGGTCCTATGTTGGTCTTTGTTTTAGCTCCTTGTTCGTTGTAAACAACTTTTCTAAATAGTTGGATCTCTGCTATTGCAGTATGAAGTTTCTCTTTCTTATCGTTGTGTGTTATTGTATCTTCCCTTTAGGAAGCTTTGAGAGCTTTGTGGAATGTTGCTTTTCTGGAAGAAGAACTATGTGGTCTAATATCGGAGGAGTGGAAGGAAATGGGTTAGCAAGGAAAGGATCCATCAACAGATTTTAGGTAGATCAATAGTTTTCCATGGTTATTTCTTGCATGCTCTAATTTTTGCCCACAAACTATATTCGCTGAGTTTTGTATGTTGATTTATCTGGCAGGGGTGGTGGTTAAATAACAGACCTGCTAATGGGTATTTATATTTCATGATGGGAGATGGTGGTGGTGTGGGTGATCCTTACAACTTTTCCCAAAATAAGAAATCGTTGCTAGGAAAGATCATGAGGCTTGATGTTGATAACATACCAAGTGAGTATCTCTTGTCAATACTATGAGATACTGATTGCATACTTCTCTTGAAAGTGGTTTTGATTCCAGTTTTTGAGCTCTCTTTTTGTCTTTAATGTTCAAAGTTTCATGCCACCTAATTTTCTTGCCTAGCCAGAGAAATGAAACTGGTTAATAAGTCAATTGAAACACATGATGTCAACTAATGAAACTGGTTAATAAGTCAATTGGATTGATCATTGTAAGTGTTGTTACTTGTTATTGGGTGAATGGTTTGTTACCAAGCGTGAATAAGTACTTGGGAGTTATGACATGAAGTGGGATTTGGTGGTTCAGGCAAGAGTGATGGCGACGCATGATGAAGAAACCAAGAAGTTCTTCAAGCATTCATCTGTGAATTGTGTGCTGGCACCGCGTTATGCAAGTAGTAAGCTTAGCATTATCAAACAACAGGCAAGTTCTATTTCACAGTTTATTGATTTGCGGTTGTCTTTGTTTTAGTTCCAGAACTTGTTCATATGAATGTGTTGATTAAATGTTGCAAAAATCAGTTATCTGGAGTTTAAAACGGATTTGTTGTTAATGGTTTTTAATTCTCATCATTTCTCGTCTTGTGTTAGAATCTTAGATAAAGTTTCCTTGAATTTGGAAACCATTTGGTAAAATGCTCATTTGATTGTTTTGTCGAGATTGTTGGGACCATCTTTACCCACCATAAAAAATGTGTTCTCGTAGACACACATTTTTAACCCTCAGAAAGGGATGTGCGCATGAGTGAGTTTCTATATATATATATATATATATATATATATATTTTCTGATTAGAGTCTTAAATATTATAATTAAGCTCAGACCTATAAATTTATATTTTAAAAAATGTAAAAAAATTTCAATCACATTAAACCAACGATATTTAACTAAGATCGCAGATTTGAATCCATATGGCAACCACATAGATGCAATTGGAGCATAGATACGTGCGGTTATAAAATTTTTTAAGTTGGAATTCTAGTAGTTATTAATTCCAGGTCTAGCTAGCTTCTATGAAGCTAAATTAATTAATGAGCGAGAAAGTTGTTTGATATGTTCCTGGAAAGGTCAGCTGTTTGATACTGACATTGAGGCTTCAAATATAAAAATCCTAGTTTGCACATTTTGGAGGTTGCTTGAGGCAGTTTATTTGACAATGCCTACAAATATCTTGCTGGTCGGTGCTCTTCCTTCATTCATTGCTTTTCTATCGCCTTCTAAGATTGCTTTGGTTGTTTTTATTTGTTCCCTTCTATATTCTTATTATTGTTGAATATGGCAACTTTTCATGATGCAGATGAAGGATGGTCTAGCAAAATTCAAGACTTGTTTGTCTTTTTTTCAAACTCGCATTTGAAACATTGTTTCAAGGAACATTGCCACTACCTTGTTTCAAAATGCAAAGTCTTTCTTGCTTGTTTCCTGTCAAGGTTTTTTACAGAAGAAGGTGTTTATTTTTGCTTCTGATCATGCTAACTCTTCTATTATTTTCTTCTCTTTATCAATTTAACACTCTTGAGTGTACCTATTTTTCTACTCTTTTCTGGTAATTGTCGTCCGAAACAATTTGAGTCAAAATCTGTTGAAATAAGATCATTTCTTTTGAACTCTGATGATGGGCTTTTGACAAATGATATATACATTCAATTTTGCTTGCTTTTCATATTTCTTGTTTAAGTGTTCACAAGATTAACTTGTTCTTGGATCTCTTTTCATAAGGCACAAAATAAGCTTTGTTAATTATTTCATGTCATAGTAAAATTTTTATAAGGACATGTTAAATGTCTCCTAAAATTTTTGAAACCTGCTGTTTTGTTTATTGGTGAAATACAGACTAGAAAAAGAAAATTATTTTCGTTCAACTTTAGTGTATGAAATTTGGTAGACATCAAAAAACTGATTTCAAATTACTCCTATGAGGTGAAATGTTCCTAAATTTTAATAATTACAGAATCCAATTTCTTGTCATCTTTCTATAAACAGTTTTTTGAAAATAACTTAATAACATGTCATGAAACTTTGTTTAGCAGATAAACCTGTTGCTGTCCAAATGGAAAGTCTCCACTGTTTTGCTTTTTTTGTTCTCAGTCAGATGATAGATTGTTGTTTGAACTTCTGGCTGAATTCCCTTCAGTGCTTGTTCCATTGGCTAGTGATAATCAGGTACTGCATTTTTCTTTCACTTCGACCTATTTCTTGTTGGTGATTGTGTTTGTGCTCTTGGTAGTCTTTCTGAAACTTTCTTTCAAAATGCAGTAGCCTAATTATATTTTTCTAAGTGTTGTTTTTTTAATTTCTTATTTAGTCTTGGGTTTGAAGAGGTACCGTGGTTTTGTTCCGAGTGATATTTTGTCTCTCTTTTTAGGATGTAAGATTAGCTACCATGGGCTGTGTTGAAGGGCTATATGCCATTATGGCGCCGTGTTGACACTTCTAGCAAGAAAAATGGTATTCTCACTGTAATGCTGGATCTTGCATGTCCATAGCGGTTACACTTATTTTCATTATATATTTTTATATAGCAAGAAGACTGTGCAGTATTGTTATGTATTGAATGGGTTAATGACAGGAAACACTGCAATTTGGAGTCATTTTCTTGATGATCTTTCAGGCTTGATGGTTCGACAAAAAAGGTTTATATTATCAGACAAAAATTTCCTTGCTTTGTCTGTGACTTCTTTGCGCAGCACATTGAGCCATAGTCTTTCGGTGCCATAAAATATGGAACAGAGGTATTTAGCTTATGCTAACAATATTTTGGTAGTCAATTGACTACCATGTCATTTCATGCTTGTTATTCCTTTTCAAGAAACTATTTGCATAATTTGGGTCCTATTTGCAACTATTTTCATTGCTCTTTTAATTATATTTTTGTTAAATAAATATTATTAAAGTGATTATGGTTGAGCTTTTTTAAGTAATTTTATGCTTTATTGCTATCCTGTTTATGTTATAATTGCTACCTTCATGATTATTGTTGCCTTTTGACTTGTTGTTGGAGCAGTACTCATAAATTCAAACATTCTTCTAAGTTGAAATTGTCCACATGTTGCGATTAGACTTAAATGTTTATTTCTAATTATTGGTGCTTCTCATGAATAATTTAGTGGTGTTTTGTTTTATGGTCCGACAACTGATCAATGGTAAAGGAAGATGGTTGAGTAAAAAAATGTGTGCTTCATGGCCAGGAGATGGCAAGGCTGCAGCATATTCCCTTAATTTTTACATGAGTTGGATCCCAACCCCCTTATAAAGCTTATGATCCTAAATGTGTGGCCCTCATATTATGCTTCCTGCTTTCAAAGGTGTCTGAACATTTTTATCAATAATACATAAGTTCCGAAATTATTTTGAGTTACTGTAAATTACTTAGGAGTTAATAGGTTTTCGGTGGTCTAGTTGTTTTTGATGAGCTACATTTGGTAGATAATGTCCTGAAAATATAGAAAGTTAATCTAAGCCAGGTTTTGTATTCCAAGTTGCATCTGTTATCTTGTGCCTATTTTTTTCCAAGCCATTGAAAACTGTTTTCTTATGTGTAATTCGAATTTACCTTTCTTGGATGCCAATCTGTAGCTTCCAATGGCTTTTTTATATTGACATTATGTTTCTTCTTTTACCCATTTGATGGTTTTGGCTAGATAGTTTTTGTATTTTTATATTGTTTTATGCATATTCACCTACTGAATAAGCTCAAATAATATGCCAGAGTTCAAATCACCTTGGCCACCTACTTGGGACATGTATATGTCTCATATGTTTGGTGGCTGCCAAGCTTGTAGGTTTTGGATGTAACACTTAATTTAGAACTCGTTGGACAAGGGGAAGGTAGAGGGTTTCTGGGTTTAAAAAAGAAAAATTGTCTCCTTCGTGAATTGTGATGAACCAGCTATGCTTTCACACTGTACTGTGTCCTTATTGTAATTAGGAATATCCTAGCTTGTCAATTTTGCACAGATAATTATAAGAAAACAGTTGACTTGATTGTACTGAAGCTAACATTTCTAACATCCATGCTTTCACACTTTCTTCATCCTTTTTGTATCCTCTTAATTTTTGTATCATGGATTTTCATTTTTCTTGTTGTTATTATCTACTAATGTCTTATTTTCAGTTTATCGAGTAGGATTCTAGTGGTAGATTACTAAAATTATGTAGTAACATATACCAGTGCTTGGTATGTTTTGTTTGTTGTTGAAAGCATGACATACCTTTATGAATTTAAATTTGAACCAATGGTTCAAAGAAGAAATTATTTATAAATGAACGGCCTGAATTTGGTGGAATGTTCTAGAAGATGTCATGCTGAAGTGGTGTGATAAAAATTGGTTCTTCCTACAGGTGCTTCGTCTTCTTGTTAAAGTATACCAAAAGCTGCCTTCTCCAGATTATTTGAGTATTTGCCAGTGTCTAATGTTCCTGGATGAACTTGAAGGTGTTGTGAGTATATTAGAAAAGCTTCTCCGTTCTGAAAATAAGGATGAAGCATTACTGGCATTCCAAGTAGCCTTTGATCTTGTGGAGAATGAGCACCAAGCTTTTCTCTTGAATGTGAGAGATCACCTTCCTGTACCTAAGTCTCAACCTTTAGTGTCAGCACAACCAGTAGCTAGTGATCCAGCTGCTGCACAAAACGAAAATTCTACTGCTGCAGAGGATGTGCAAATGACAGATTTTTCTACTAACACAAATTTTCCAGAAGCAGATCCAAAAGAAGTGACATATGTCGAAAGACTGAACAAAATCAAGGGAATTTTGTCTGGGGAGACATCAATACAGTCATAACAAGTGAGACCATTACTTTCTACACCTTTTCTGGGTTCAGAAATATTCCTTTGTAGAGCTTCTTAGTAAAAAATGTTACAATGAGATTAGTGTATGGACAAAGAATGCTATAAAATTGTATTATTTAACAATGATACCTATTTATATATATATATATATATATATATATTAATTCTTTTAAATACTTGGCGGTTAAAAACTTTCAAGTATATTTTTTTTAATTTTTGAAACTATTATACTTGGCGGCCAAAAACTGTCAAGTATATATTTTTTAATTTTTAAACCTATTAAACTTGGCGGTCAAAAACCGCCAAGTATAGTTAGGTGCATATTTGGCGCTAAAAACTGTCAAGTATATATTTTTTTAATTTTTTAAAACTATTTATACTTGGCGGCCAAAAACTGTCAAGTATATATTTTTTAATTTTTAAACCTATTAAACTTGGCGGTCAAAAACCGCCAAGTATAGTTAGGTGCATATTTGGCGCTAAAAACTGTCAAGTATATATTTTTTTAATTTTCTAAAACTATTTATACTTGACGGCCAAAAACCGTCAAGTATAGTCGAATGCATATTTGGCGGTCATAAAACTGCCAAATATGTTAAATTGACCATATTTGGCAGTGCCATTGGTGGCGTTTTCAAGACCGCCAAATATATACATATTTGACGGTCAAAAACCGTCAAATATGAACATTTTTCTTGTAATGCATCAAGATCAAAAGCTCTCAAGGCAAGTAAGATTTGTGATTTCCAGTAAAATAAGGATCTGCCATGATGTTAATCAATGGCTCTGATACCAAAATGAAGAGAAGACTCTAAAGAATTTTGTTGATCTAAAATTGATAAGAATGACACAAGTCAACACATATATATATACAGGTCAAGTGAGATCACATGAGTAGCAATTGACCACAAATAATCTGCTTACGAAGACTAACAAACTCAATTACCTTAGTAAATAACTAACCAAATCCAAACTACAAACCACCAGTACACACAATCTATAACATGTTTTCCTCCTAAAGTTGACAGTTCCCAAGTGATGCGACTGGAGGAATAATTCAAAGTGGGTTTGGAGATCAAATGCCACATGAAAGAATGAGTCCTTACAATGAAAAACTAAGACTAATGCACAAACAAGGGACTGAGATTATTTGGTTAGAACGATGTCATAACTTAATCTCTTCATTTCCTTTGATTAGGTGTGTTGGCTATTCGAATCAGTGTTGGATTACATGGTGGTCCTAGCTAGCTATAAATGGTGTTTGCTGGTTAATATGGTCAAATCTAAGATTGGTTGGTTGGTTGGATGTTGAGCTAGCAATGTTAGTGGATGATTGGAACTGGAAGTGGTGGAGTTGGTCACACATTAATAGGTTGGAAGATTTCTTACAATGATTTATGGCTTGATGCAGCTAATGGTTTGTAGCGTGTCAAGCAATTGACAGAGGTGGGCTGTTTTGCATAAAATTTCTAATTTACACAAACTAGAAAGCAATGAAGTCCATTAGTTGGACTTAGAAGATAAAAAAGTTATGACTTTAAAGGGGGCACCAATATAAACATCAAACTTGCTTTCTAAGTGATATTAAGCTTAACCTTAGGGTTAGTTTATGATAATACCCTATATATATATATACACACACATACAAAGAGAGAGAGAGAGAGAGAGAGAGAGAGGTAGTTTATGATAATACCCTATATATATATATATATATATATATATATATATATATATACACACATACACACACACACACACAAAGAGAGAGAGAGAGAGAGAGAGAGAGAGAGAGAGAGAGAGAGATTTACAATATTTGATTTCATTAAATTATACATGGGGTTTTCAGTTAATTGGTGGGTACAAATAACACTGTTCTTCACTTGCATGTGGAATTAAAGCTTAATTCTAACATGTAAATGCGATTAACATTCATGGGGAACCTGGATAATTTCCATTCGGCTTTGCAATATGGAGCTTGTGGTTGGGTCATATATGTTGATCATGAAATAAAATGATGTGATAACATAAGGCAATCCCTATAATGGTGATCATTAAATGACATGTTTGCAAAAGGCCATCACTATATAACTCTTATCACCCTCTCAATTGAGATAGAGCAAAAAGAAAGAGATCATAACCACCCTGTTGAAGGTTTGCCTTTCCAGTATTTGGTTAACAGGGTGGTTATGGAAGACGGTCCTTGGATCACTTTGTGCAGGAGCTCATTAGACTCTCTATGTAGGTGCATTACCTTGAATCAATATTTTGGTTGTCTTAAGATTTATCTTATGGGAAAAGTGGATTATGATGAGCATTACATTAATTTTCACTATTGATTGCTTCTACCTTATTGAGGTTTAATATAACAATCAAAGTAAAATGTTGATTGGTTTTATGATTCTTTTTAATATTAAAAGTTTCTTTTTTGCTTCGTAGAAAATACTGCTTCAGTTTTATTTCAATACTATTCCAACTTGTGAATGGTCACATTGAAGAGTAATTGTTCTTAGTTCATTAAAATCTGCTGAAGTTTACACTAATCTTAACTCACCTAGTTCTTTTCAAAAGAGGATGGTAAAGTAGGTAATAGCCTTTTATAATAAAAACCAAAAGAGTTTAGATTTATCTAACTGACCTGTGTTATTCAGTTTATGATTTTGTATCTGCTTTTAATGTCGGTAGTTAGTAGCTCTCACAATGTGATACCCCGGTCCAATTTTTAATACCACTTCGGTTATCATATTTAATTAGTGACTTTTGTTAATATGGGAATTTCACAACATATATTTGCTATTTCCCAAAAGGATGTAGCTTCTTTCTTTCTATAACTTTGAAGCTAATTCTCCCTTCTCTTCATAAATTTTTGGTGCTCAGATGCATATTTTTGAAACTTACATTATCATAATTTTATTGATATGTTCAATTTGTTGCTTCTCACTTTAAACTTTGCTAATTTTATCTATTTCCCCTAACAGATTATTTCATGGTTAATTTCCTTGGAATATTGATTCGAAAAATGATGATATATCCTCTTTGTTGGTGTTTCCTTTATTTTCAGTAGAGTTCTTTTATCAGCAATGAAGCTCTGTACATACTTGGTATTTCCCATCCTGTTTAGTTTTTGCAAGTGTTTATTACTTAAAGAAACTAAAGGTGTTTTCAAGATACTTGTTTGCTTCTTATCTAATTACAATTCTTGTCATTTATTTAATTTTAGCCCAAATAACCTGAAGAGTGAAGATACACCTTAGCTACTATATTCTTTCATCCCTCAAGCATGGTAGTTGGTAAGGCCTAAAATCAAGAGTTCTTCTCTCTTTTCTATTTCTCCGTTAAAGCCAAAATATAGTATTTTTATTCTAGCACCACTAAACATCTTACATATAGATATGTTTATTTTGATTAGTAGGTGATAAAGATTCTTGTTAATTTCTTACATGTTTTTGTTCATTTTGATTATAATATAATGTTTTAACTTAAATGTTTATGCCCCTGGCCCTCTTTTATGCCACTTAAGATTCTCAAATTCACAGCTTTAGAGTTCAGACTCAATTTCCAAGTTAAAGTCTTAGTTTTGTATTTTTCGTTGTTTGAAGTGTATTCTGACATGGGTTTGCATTCACATGATATGTTCATTTTTGTTTATTAATTCTGCAATCTCTAATTGGATTGTTAAGAGGCCTTTAAACATAATGTTAGCATAAAGATTTAAGTCCAACTCCAAGAAGCAAGACAAAAAATTTAAATTGGGTTAGATATAGAAGCTTATAAAATTGTATCTGGCCTAGTGACGTGTACACGGGCTGGCTATGTGCTAATTGGTTTTGTGATTTTGTTGAGCTTCTAATGTGCAGCTATCCTTTGTGTGCACACCCATATGTTTACAATGCAACCCATTTCTGCCTCTCATTTTTTAGGGTTTCTACTTATTGCTGCACGGCACAACTCAAAGTACTTCTTCTCTTTTCTTATTAATTTTATAAGAACCTTCTTCATTAATTAACCATATGAACACCTTCATCGATCTCTCTATGGATCACTTACATTTCTTTAATCTTCTTCAATCTCTATAGCTTTCTTCCTCTTTATAGCTAAATATTTTATTTTAAATAAAATTTATTTGAAGTGTTCACCATAAAACTGATTTTACTTTTAATCATCATAAATTTCAGTTTCGTACATCTCAATGTATGTTGTGGTTTTAACCTATCTCCTAAAGGTTGTAAGTGTTTAATTCTTTTAGAAGCGTGTATATTGTAAACAGTGTTTCTTTTGATGAGTTATCTTTTCTTTTCAAGTCTAATGCTGTATTTTAGTCATCATTTAGTTCTTCTAAATCTACTTAATCATTGTCTATGAATCTTGTTTAGTATTTACCTATTTCTCCATGTCTTGCCATTGATCTTGAAATGGTTTTTCCTTGTCCTCGTAAACAACCTTCTCTTCAGATATACATCCTTTGTAAACCTGAGCTAAACTAGGTTCATTACGATCACCAAAATCCTATCTTACACAAGCTACCATTCTTGGTCTTTCTACTGAAGAACCTACATCTTTTAAGGCACTACGAGAAAATCAAACTTAGTCTCTTGTCCCATATAATTCTTCTATGAATGTTGTTGGAAATCAGTAGGTTTTTCGACTAAAGTATAACAAGGATGGCACTTTACAAATAACAAGGATGGTATTTTACAAAAGTACAAAGCAAGGCTAGTTGCCACTGGTTTCCAACAAACACCTGGGCTTGATTTTTTTGAAATATTTAGTCCTATTGTTAAACCATCTACTATCTGTATTATATTGACTATTGTTGTTTCTAGAAATTGGGATGTTCAACAAATTAACATCAATAATGCATTTCTAAATATTGACTTGAAGGAGGAAGTGTCTATGTAACAACTTGAAGGTTTTGAAGACTCTTTACATCCCACATGTTTGTAAATTACATAAAGCATTGTATGGTCTCAAACAAGCTCCTAGAGCTTTGTTTGAGAAGCTGAAAGCTGCTTTTTGCTCCTTGCGTCTTTCAAAATTCTGCTATAGATTCCAATTTTGGTTATTTACTCATCTAATCATGTTGTTCTTTATCACTTAGTGTATATGGATGACATATTTATTACTGGTTCTAATTCTCATATGGTTTACAAAATTGTTACTAACTTAAACATTCAATTTGCTTTAAAGGTCCTTGGTTTTGTTAGCTATTTTTCTAGGGTTTAAAACTTATAGAGATTCTACAGGACTTTTTTTTTTTTAATGCAAGCTAAGTACACAAAAGGTCTGCTAAGCAAAACAAATATGTTAGATGCCAAGAGTTATCCTACACCTATGATACCAGGCTGCCAATTATCCTTGGATGATAGTTATTTAGTTGATAATCTAGCATTGTATAAAAGTACAGTTGGAGCCTTGCAATACCTTACTATGATGTGTATTAATATCTCCTTTTTAGTTAATAAGTTAAGCCAATTTTTAAAGGCATCGACTACAAATCATTGGTATGCTTGCAAAAGACTTCTAAGATATCTCAAAGGAACTATTGGTTATGGATGTCATTTTAAACCATGTCTATCTATGCAACTGGAAATTTATTTAGATGCAGATTGGGCCAACTACTTAGATGATCAAAAATCGACTTCTGGGTTCTGCATTTTTCTTGGTGGTAATTTGATTTATTAGAGCTCTAGCAAGTAGAAAACAATGGCATGTTCCTCTATAGAATCAGAGTATCATTCATCAACTCAAGCAGCCATTGAAGCTATTTGCATTCGTAATCTGTTTTAAGAACTTGGTCTGACAATTTTAGGTTGTCTAATCATCTGGTGTGATAATGTTGGTGCACAATCATTGGCCTCCAATCCAATTTTTCATTCTCGAACAAACATATTGAGGCTGATATGCATTACATACAAGAGGAGTTGCTACAAAAGAAATTGAAATTTGATATGCTCCTATAGCTTATCAGACAACAAATATTTTTACCAAATCGCTACCTATGTCTCAGTTCAATGTTTTGGGTGGCAAGCTTATAGAACTTTTAGCTCTGTTTCACTTGATGGGGAATGTTACGAAATCAAATCACACAATCAACGTCGTTTGCATTTTGTATATAAATATGCAAACTTCACTATTTCTAATCTGGATTTACAGTTCCTCTCTAATTCCTGATACATGTCATTACTTAATTGATTTAAGCACCACACGATCTAACAAATCACAAAAGCTTTGTAACTTTCTATCAACATGTACATGACAATGCACTACTGATTCCTTTTACATGCTTGAGCACCGTAATCTCCATAAGCATTAAGAATGTCTTTATATAATGGCGTCCAAGAAGGCTTTGAATGTTACCTTTTCCTATAAGAAATAAAACTCTTTTTGAAAAAAGCATCAGTGAGGAGAATAAGAGAAATAGTATAACGTGAATAATTCTTCTAAATATAAAACTCTAATTGTTATTTGTCCTAAATTGAATTAGTGAATGCCCTAAAGTAAATTGCAAATAAAACAAAAAAACATAATTCTCCTATCAATTAAAACTATAATATTTAAAGGTAGTTAAGCTTTAGGCAACCACGTAATAGTAGAATTCAGCTAGGAGTAGGAAAACTTTTGTACTTTTGGAATCAAAGTAATCCTAATAAGCTAGATGAAAACAAATTAAGAATATGTAACATCCTACATGTGGATCTAACAATCTACCAATTTGCCATCTTGTGAGAGAAACTAATAGGTGACCTTGTTTCTTTCTTGAAAAGCAAGTTTTTAGTAAACTATCAAAATATACAAGACAAATTAATGCAATAGTCTAAACAAAGGTCTTATTGGAAGAAAAACAACATAAACAAGGAAACAAAGAAACGTACCATCTTTTTGTGCCTTTTTGTCACAAAAGTGCCAAAGTTTAAAATAAAAACCAAAAGATAAAAAAATTAATCCTTCTAGAAATAAATTAATCTTACCCTGATTGAATGTTCTCCCCCTCAACTTTTGGATATTGCAACAAGGTGTAATATATTCAAATTGGGAAACAAAGAAAATCATTAAATCAAAATATCCTTGCTTTTTTAAACTTCTCTTCGAAGTAACCTACTGATATGACACAAACTTGCACATAAGACCTTCATATTAGTTATAAAACAGAAAACAGAAAATAGTTATATAAAACTAATATAACAACAATATCCTTACATCATATGATCCATTCTAAATAAATATACATTAGATAAAATTTAATCTTAATGGATCTTTGGCCAAATACAGTAGCTTCCACACAAGTATAAAGGTAACCTATAACACCCAAAATTTTGACTCATCAAAATATGAGGGAAATTTAATGGGCTGATTTCAATGGAATCGGAACACATTTATGGGTGCAAGTAATTAAAATTATCATTTTTTTATAAGGGGAGAAGATTTAGCTGACTATTGGAATATTGATATATTAATGGTAATTCAAGATTGATTGGAATATTTAGGATTTGATTTATAGGCATTATTTTGGATAATTATTGAAGGAGAAAATCAAGTGTTAACATTTATTTGAAATAAATTGGAGATTTAAGTGATTGATTTTATTTGGAAAGCTACATAATGAGTGGGAGTTAGTATAGGTATTTATTTAAGATAAGACTGTCGTGGTTATATATCACTTAATTGAAAAGAACCTATTTTCCATCTCATATGTATTTTGCCGTTAAATTATCTTAGACCTTTTGATGAGGAATGAAGTTCTTCAAATTAACAAAAAGAGAGGGAGATATAGACAGAGGAAATGAGAGAAATAATAGAAGAAATTTGAGAAAGAAGTAGAGTGAAATTGAGGGAGAAAATTATTCTTTTTACTAAAAGATCAAAAAACCATATTCAACAACCTAAGAAATAAAATAACTAAAGACACTTATTTTTAGTGTCAATAATCATAATTTGACTAAAAAATAGAATCTATTAAGAAATAGAATCTAATTCCAACTAAACAAGAAAATGCCAAAAATAAATCTTAGATAAAATAGTAAACTATTAACTAGGAAAATAACTCAAATTAGGATTACTCCTGATTTAGGAAGTCAAAATCCCTAATAATAGTCTAAATCCCTAATTAATTAAAATTCCTAAAATATAATTTAAATCCCTAATTTATTCCTAATATGCCCTACATCAATTCTCCTCCGCTTGAAAGAACTCGACTCTTGGTGAGTTGTCAAGGAGAAATTTGCCAATATACAAGAAAACGCCACGTTTTGTCTTGCACAATCATTGGAAAGTCGTCAATCCATGTCTTCACTTCATGACAATCTAATATTGGAAGCACACATGATAGAAAAATTACTGATGCTTCAGCAGCCTTTGATATTGGTAGAGAAACAATAATCACTATAGAAGACTTCACCGTTGACCCAATGATAGGAGTAGAAGAGCCTAAATATGAATCACAACCTATGAAATCAACTTCTTGATTGATTTCATGAGATTCTTCACATGTAGGAAGTCAAAATCCCTAATTAATTAAAATCCCTAAAATATAATTGAAATCCCTAATTTATTCCTAATATGCCCTACATCACCTTTCAACCCCTCTAACATGAAAACCTAAAAGAAAAATATGAGTTCAACATTGAAGCAAATGTGTGGGAGGTTAGAGATGAAGAGTTTGGATCAAAGAGAAACTCAATAAAGTTGGATCTTATTTAGGATAAGAATATTATCTATTACTCATTCGTTATTATGGATGGAATTAAAGTTTGGTTTGATATGGTTTTATGTTAAGACATCTAATCAATATTAGAAGTGGGTACTTGTAATAGATTTATGCGATAAGAAGGTTAAGGTATCATATTGATTGGTGATCATTGACTGAGTTATCAAGATAGTAGGTTGTTCACAAATTTTTATTTTATTTACTTTATGATTTTGAGCTCATGATTTTTTATAGAGAAACTAAAGATTCCACATTTCATATGAATTTTATTTCACCCAAAATGATTACAATTTCAATTTTTAGTGTACTTTTGAAACATCACTATTAAATTGAAATTTAAGTCGTTTTGTTCGATAAACTGAATTCGGAAATTTCTTTACCTATCCAAATATTGTTTGTAAATTGTTAGATTTGATAATCTTATTATTTTATATGTCTAATACTATTTTTTGAAAATTTTGATATGGTTTTGATCAGTATATAAATTTATAAAATCATTAAATAGATTGACTCAATGTCAAACACTGTCTAGCAAAATTTTTGTACCCAAAATATAAATATGTTTGAAAATGTTTTTGGTATTAGAAATTCATGGAAAAAATTATTGGACTAGTCTACATATGTCTAAAAGGATTTTGATTTGTATTTTGTGAACTAAAAATTCGAGATTGGTGTTATCTTAGTTTGAAGTGCTAAGATTGGAGTTGAGTTCAAGAATTTATATTTTGTTAGATTAATTAGTTTAAATCTGATGTTTGTGACATGATGATGTCTATTTTATCTAAGGGTTTGTATTTTAATGATTTAATATTCAATTGTATTGGAGTTGTGGTATTAATAAGCTGTCGGAGTTTGATATCTAGGAACTAGATTTACCAATATTACATGAGATAGTATATCCAGTGTATAAGTTTATTCTCACTCCGATTTTCAATTTTATGTTTTAATATTACATATTTGTCCCAAGGATTCTTTTAAACTTTATTTTAGAGGAAAATATGAAAGATTGATTTTTCATAAATTTTTTAATTTGAAGATAGAATTCTGAAAATCTTTGTTTTTAACTGATTATGTGAGTTTACAAAAATTATAAGTATGGTTTGAACTTCATTTTTGTTCTAAAATTTTTATATCTAACATTAGACATGTAAATATTTCTTGTAAAATTAGTTTCACTAAAAAATAACTAAGTATTTTATTTTTAATGATTTTTAAAACTGAAGACTTTGAAAATATGGAATTTATCGTTTTCAGCAGAATGTCAAAAGTATGAATTTGATTTGAGTTGGTTATAATTTTTAGAAAATTATGAGCTTTTACATATACATCTTCTTTGGCATGTTAAGTTTTACTCTAGAAGTTTTCATGGTTTTATATATTAATGGCAAATTATTTTGTATTTAGAAAGTAACGGATGTCAATCTTGGAATCTAACAAATAGAATTGATATTCCCTTAAATTATGATTTCTTTAAAAGAACTTTCAAATCCAAAATGTTTTGATAATTTTTGTCATTTGAGATGCATATGTCTATTATGCCTCTGAAAGATATTGGAAGCTTTGGGACTATAAATTATTTATTAAAAATAGGAGAACGTTTTATTGTTTTTGTTTAAAAAAAGGTGGAAGTATTGTAATTGGAATGTCAATTAGAAGGTTTTAAACTTATGAAATTACATAAGATGAATTTTGTTATTCTTATCATATTGATTTGAGTGTATTAATTATGAGATCTCTGGCTCATTTGGTATGGAGATGATGACTATTCGATTGCATGGAAAATAGTTTGTCTAAGATGTTATCGAAGAGACTAAATTGGGAATTTGAGTTAGTCTAGTAGTTTCTGTATTCGATGATAAATTGTGATGGATATTGATATGATTGAATTATGTTTCATTATGTTAGATCACTAAAAGATGTTGGATGGATGACTAAAATATATATCATGTATGGTTTGCAAGTTTGAAGTAAATAAAATCATTCTTAATATAATTAGTTTACATGCATAACTAAAAATATATTTGGTCATGAAAAGTTATTATTTATAAACTATTTGGAAATAGAAATGATTCTTATGTTATGTATATTGTCTATGTAAGTGTGTTTTGTAAGATACACATTCTGTTACAAGTATCAAAAACTACATGTACGTCCAAAACTTGGTATGCATTTCATACAACTCATTCAAAATTGTTTTAGCTATAATATGATGTTTTGAATAGTGGTTTTCAAAATATTAAAAAAAACTTCGACAGTTTCAAATAAATTTTTTATGCATACAAGTACTTTATAAATATAAACAATCTATTTGCATAAAAAATAGGTTTTATAAAAATACATGTTTGTATTGGTGTTATGAAATTTGCATTTTAGTGATATTCACATTAGGGTGCTTTATTTGAAATATGTGAAAACCATCATGATTCTAAAATTTAAGTTTTATAGTTTTTCATAAATGGAAAGTAGTTTTCTATAAATTGAGCTTTTAAATGGCAAAGTATCTTTTCATTTTTCTCTATATTAACAATTCAAAGTAAATAGTTTATTTCATTTAACTAATTAATTATCGAAAGATAGGATTTACAAGCCGTTATACTTCCATCTTTCTTTGAAACTTTAAAAAATAAACTATCTTGGTTTTAAATGTTTTCTAAGGAAATTGTTTGCCTAAGAAATGAAGTTTATATATGAAATTATTATGTAAAGGGTTATTATAGTATTTTGATATTTATGAGATTTCTTGAAACAGTATTTCACACTCTAAGTTATAATAAGAAAAGAATTTGGGCTCATTGTCTGTAGCACCCCTATATATTATGATATGGCTACATGGGAGCCAGATCTTGAGACTATGTGGGGACCACAAAGTGCCACATACAGTGCAAAGGGCCACACATAAATGATATGATATGTTATGGTTTTAGCTGGATGTACATTCTAATGTGCACAAATATAATTTGATATGTTTGATCGTGAACTAATACTCTGATATGATATGATATGATATGATGTGATACAATATGTTATGATACGACTGCGTGACATGAGTTACTATAAAAATATGTTTTCTAGTACTAGTTTAATACTTTTATTAAATTGCAATATTTTGAATTAATTACGTTATTTTGTATGTTTTATGAGAATTGATATGAGATTTTGTTATGGTAAATCTGGTTTATATGTTTTCTTTTTATATGCTCTAATGTGGGTATTATTTATTAAGTTGACAATTTATATTTATATTGATTATTTTATATGGTCTCCAATTAAATGTTTTGCAATTAATTTCAAGTATAAGATTACGTTATTATGTAAAATTATGATTACTAAAGACATTTATGTTTCATAAAAGGTTTTTAATATAAAAAAAATGTTAGGATTGATTATGCTTACCAAGTTGACGGCTTACCCCTCATCACCAACTTTTTTGAAGAGTGGTTTTAGTGACAGGGTTAGAAAGATTGAATACGATATAGACTTCTGTAGACTTGAATGACCAAATGAAGAAACGACTATGGACTTGGTTTGAAGTAAAGTTAGATCAACGCTTCCAAGTTGTGGTAAACTTATTAGTTCATTGATATGAAGTGTTGTATTGTTATTGTAATGGATAAGTACACAATATTATTGGAGGTATTATATTTGAGATATTTGGTGTAATAATGATTGTATAACTTATATAAAAAAAAGAAATTTAGATGTAAAGTTTCATAATGATTGGATTGGTTACGTAATGGAAGAGCGATAGATCTATGGCTTTACATATATAGCCATTTTCCAACTGAGGGCAAAACTTAAGTATATTTTTTAGATACATAGAAAATTGCTTTTAGTGGATGACTTTTACATATTATATACCGGTAGCTCTCTCTATATTCACCATTATTTTTCTCATGTAATTAAAAACATAACACAAATATTAAATAAAAATAATCAACTCTAACATAATCAGTTAGAAGTTTATGATGCTTCACATATGTAAGATAGAACAAAAAACTATTTTCAATTAAAGAAACTAAAAAAGGCTAGTAATTTTTCTTAGCTTTTTAAACTTTGTTGCATCTAATACCTTTGTGAACAAGTCAGCCAATTGATTTTTCGATGTGACATGCTCAAAACAAATTATCTTTCACTCAACAAGTATAAGAAGACAAGAGATAGAACCTAAAATCCCATAACTATAGATCAACAAGATCTTCACTATTATATCAGTGAAACCCGCTTTGTTACCAATTGTTAGGATTGATAGTAATATATTGTTATACAGAATATAACATAAAACAGTAAAGTAAAAGAGCATAAAGATGTTATATGGTTTGATTATAAAAACCTATGTCCACGGACAACTAGAGTTGCAATCAACTATGTTGTCTATAGTTTAAGTGACTAAGGAACTATTATAGTGGAAGAACCTTTATACTCACTCACCTATTATATATAAAGTTGTTCTCTCCAAGAACACAACACTGGTAACCTAACACTCTTACAGTCGTTAGACCTACAACACCATCTGTTGAATAACTCATGATAACACTCTCATACTTGATAAAAGCACCACACGATCTAACAAATCACAAAAGCTTTGCGGCTTTCTACTGACATGTATGTAACAAATGTACTACTGATTTTCTCTCTACATACTTGAGTGTCATAATCTCCATAAGCATTGAGAACGTTTTTGTATAATGTCATCCAAGAAGGCTTCGCACCTTACCTTTTCCTACAAGAAATATTAAAACTCTTTTGGAAAGAATATTAGCTAGGAGAATAAGAGAAATAACATAATGTGAATAATTCTCCTAAAAATTAGACTCTAGTTACTATTTATCCTAAATTGAATTAATTAAAGTCCTAAAGTAAACTTTAATTAAAACAAGACAAAACATAAGTCTCCTAATTGAATTAAAACAATCCTAATTAAATATGATTGAGTTTTATGCAACAAAGTAATAGTGGAATTCAACTAGCATTAGGAAAACTTTGGTCCTTTTGATATCAAATTAATTTTGTAAGATGACAACAAATTAGGAACCTCTAATGCCCTACACGTGGATCTAACAAGTCTGATGAGGTAACAAATAGAGGTTAGATAGAACCACTTTTTTTTTTTAACCGACTTAAATTTTAGAAAATATATTCTATCAATTTATGTTATCAATGATTCCAAATTAATAATTCTAACTTTAAAATACTTATTATACTTTGAAAAAGAGATATATAAACAACATTCTTTAAAATTAATTCATATACTTTTTATAAGAGATACGAAGTAAATGGGAGAAGTAGAAAAATAATAATAATAATGATAAATAACATACTCATAGAATATTTTGAAACTCACACTTAATATCATTAAAAAATGCTTTTCTTTGATTCTTAAATATGATAAAACAAATTATTGTAACATTTCACTTGATATCGACATTAATACAAGACTATCGAAGATCCCTTAGATTAGATTTCAAACATACAAAATTTGAAAATTTAGAAACAATAATGTTATACTTATAAAGTCTATACATAAATTTTGTATATAAAGTTGATATGACATTAAATGAATCGAATGATTAATATAAATAGTCATTGTAATAAATATTGATGAGTACACCATTAGGCTACACCTCACTTTGCCTTTACATGGGGTGTGGGCATGGGCTGAGTTACTTGACCTGTTAGAGAAGGATCGGGCTTGAGGCTTGGGGTGGTTGTTTAGCCTTCATTGGGGCGGCATGTGCTGAGGTGCATGACCTGGTTAGGGGAGGACTATGCTCGAGTATTGGGCTAGCCCATAACCTTACGTGGGGTGGTGGACCCATTGTTTTCATAGGGGTAGGGGCATGGGCTTAGGTGCTTGACTTGGTTAGAGACAGATTAGGCTTAGAGCTTGGGCTTGTCCATCACCTTATAAGGGATGGAGCGTGTCTAACGTATGTATCTTTATTAAGAGGAAAAATTATTGATAAGTTATGCACCATTGAATTAGTAATGTCATATTAATTTTGTATACAAACTTTATAAATTTATCATTATTCATTTAGAAATAAATAAAAACACAAATCTAACTTCTAATAATTATTAATAGCAATATATTATTATTAGCATATTAAAAGGTAATAGTTATTGTAATCAGCTTTGTGAAAGAGTTATTTAATTATTATTATTCTTTGTAAAATTTTGAATTCTTGGACGTTGGATTTGTATCAATTTGAGTTGATACAGAAAGGAACATTGAGAGTAGACCTACATTATTCTTATTCTACAAGTTATTGATTGTATCAATTATTCGAAAAAATTACAATAATAAACCGATAATACAACTAGTAAAAGTCAAAGATAAATTAAATTATAACTAGATAGACATTTTTTTATTATGAAGCTTTTTGAAATGTTTATTTTATAATATTATACCAAATATTATATATGATATTGTGCCTACAAAAGGATTCGCATATCTTCTACGGAGACTTGAGCTTTTACTTTATTCATTATATTAATTTAATTTTATTCAAACAACCTTTTCACCCAGATCACGCGATGTAGGCATCTTATATTGATGTGGTGCATACGTCGCATCCCTTTATTGTATCCATTGTATTACAGTGAATGTACCATAAATTTACTCTTTTTTTTTATGTGTAAATTTGTGGTACAACTGTTGCATTGTAGTAGGCAGCCCAGATTACGTTATGTAGGTGCCTCACACTTATGTGACGCGTATATTAAGGATGACAAAATCTAGGTGCGAGTGCGGGTTGGCGTTTCCGCATCCACATCGGACCAAAACATTCTTTCCCGCCCTCCAAAAAATCCCCAAATTTTTTCAGGTTTTTTTCGGTGTGGGTATTTGGTGGTGTTGGGGTGCTACACACGCACCTGAAAAAAACTCCAAATTTTTCCAGCATTTTTTAATTTTTAAAAATTTTCATGCTTTTAATTGAGTTAAATAGTATACGATTGCATGAAACTTCTCAAAGATGTGGCTAACATTGGTGGCAAAGTTGGTTGCATAAGCTTTGGTAGCCTCGTTTTGAGCCTGCGTGCGAACCACAACTCCCTCAATTTATAAGTTATAATTGAATATATAAAAAAAAATTCATTATATAAATTTATCTTGAACAAATAACATAAAAAGCCATGTGGTTAAGTGGTTAACAATTTAAAATTCAACTCATAGGTCTTGGATTTGAACCTTACCCCATGTGTTTTATATTCTAAAATTAAAAAAAAAAAAAAAAAAGAAAGACTGGATCGTGCGAGGAATTTTCGGGTACCTGCATACTTAGCATACATGGCGCCCCTAGTTGCATCCCCTAGAGTGCTCCTTTATGCTCGATTTACATGTGTCAATATTTATCTAACAATCAAAGAGGACGTACGTGTCCAACAAGAAATACAAACAAATGGCGCATAGTTCTTTATTCAACTATTATATATATTCACGCGCACACCCGTAAGATCTCTCTCTCTCTCTCTTTTAAATACAAATATATATTTCAAGTTTCAAGCATAAGAATCTTCATTAGGTGAGGTTTGAAAATAACGAACCTTTGACTATTATTTTTTAAAAAATAAGTACACACGAAATTAGGAGTTATTTTATTAAGTTTCAACAATTCATAATTAATATCATATAATATGGAAATTAAAGTAATTAATTGAATCTTCTTTTAAATACAAATATATATTTCAAGTTTCAAGCATAAGAATAATCTTCATTAGGTGAGGTTTGAAAATAACGAACCTTTGACTATTATTTTTTAAAAAATAAGTACACACGAAATTAGGAGTTATTTCTTAAGTTTCAACAATTCATAATTAATATCATATAATATGGAAATTACAGTAATTAATTGAATCTAAAATTTCGATTATCTGGCCAAACATTACAAGTAGCTTGTTATAAACTACAAGTAATGGGCAAAATTAACTTTTCATGTGAGTTTCATACAAAGAAAAAGAATTCTTCTAAATTATAATAGCTTGGAAACTTAGTTACATTGCTTTTCTTAAGAAAAGTATTATTAGTTTTTTTAACTCAAGATCTTTTAATAAATAAACTAATTTTGGTTTAAGAAAATCGATGCAAATTTGTAAATAGTATTTGTTCCATTTAACTCCGCAGTCAAGTTTTATTCTAGTATCAAAACGTTCTATGCACGATTAGATTAAATTAAATGACTATTGAAAATTTATTAAGTAAATATTGAAATTATAAAATACTGACCCATTTTCTTGTTCAAAATAAATAGTATTTCACATCAAAATGTTGTCCTGATGAATATAATGTCAGCGGGGTAGCACATTTGGAAGAGTTACCTCATTAACAGAGGAAACCTTATTATCAGATGATGATTGAGATGATTTTCCAACAACCCGGCCAACAGAGAACGCGGGTTCGGTTGGTTTAGGAAGTGTTATTGTATCACTTGCCAGCATAACAACCACAGATGACATGGTAGGTCTATCAGCCGGATCTTCCTGAACGCACAATAATCCAATATGTACACATTTCAATACTTCTTCGGAAACACATGACTCCACTAATATTTTGTCCATCAGCTCTAATGCATGTCCTTCACTCCAGAGTTTCCATGTCTGCAAAATTAAACAAGCCATTAAAGTGCCCCAACATGCGAATTAACGATTTCAGATTGAAAATATCATTTAACTGGAAATCATTTTAAAAGTCATAGATCCAGGATGGATACATACATAAGTAAGAAGGCTTTCACCATGTTCGGAAAGATAAAATCCACTATTCCTTTTCCCACTCACAATCTCCAGTAGAAGAACTCCAAACTGAAAACATCTGATTTAACCGAAAATAGTCCTTCCATAGCATACTCTGGTGCCATATATCCGCTGTTAAAAATTGGAAAAATAAAATAAGATAAGTAGCCTTATAATATGAAATCAGAATCTCAAATCCACGAAAAAGAAGATTGGTTTAGTGAGTTCAATAAGTAGTCTTCCACCTCTTGCAGGTAATGTTTAATTATATAGAATATCATAGCATTCACTTAAAAGTTTATAGTGACAAATCAGTTATATATACTATTTGATGTTTTGTATTAATTTGTGTTTACATTTGTATTAAGCCACATAAAAACCATTGGTTAACAAATTTCGCCTTACATAGCTTGTTCTTAGAGTTTAAAAATTATTTTTTTTTCTTTAATATCAAGCTAAACTTCTAAATACAAGCTTAATTAAAGAGAAATATTCTGTCAGAGAAATAAGGCCGAAAGACAATGAAGACTGAAATTGATGGCCATTACAGAAAAGAAGGCAATTGTTCAAGGAGCCACTTACCAAAGGTAGGAAATAGAATGTAGACAGAGTATAATAATAATAACACATAATAAAGTCACTTACTATGTTCCAACAACTCTTTTAGTATTAGCTTCACTTTGATTTCCACCAAATATCCTAGCCAATCCAAAGTCTGATATCTTTGGGTTCATCTCATGATCCAGTAAAATATTACTAGTTTTGAGATTTCGATGAATTATTCTAAGTCGAGAATCCTCATGTAAATAGTTTTCTGTTATGTTGATGAAAATATGTCCTCTAATATAAACAGATTGTATTTCAACAAATACCATACACAAGTAACACAACTGCTAATAATTTCTTGACGTTCAATCATCCTATACTTAATTACCTTGTACACAGGACCGAACCCACCTTCTCCAAGCTTATTTTCATCAGAGAAATTGTTGGTGGCCTCTAGTGTGAGACCGAGTGGGAACAGATGATGAGCTCATGCATGACATGCATGAGTTCTAGAATTCTGCTGAGCTCATGCATGACATGCATGACTTCCAGAATCCCTCCCATGTGAATGCATTGAAGTCAAAGGTAGGTGGCCAAATTTGATTTGAATTTGTATGCAGAATTTCTCTATAAATATGGGACGAATTCTGCCTTGTTTATGCATTAGAGAGATTCCAGAGAGAGTCCAGAGTCTAAACCAGAGAGTTTAGGATTAAGAGAGAGAGCCAGGAGAGCTCCAGAAAATTTAGGGGAGTTTTTGTATAAATCTTGTATATTGAATTTTCTCTGTTAATACAAGTCATTTTTCTCCCAAATTCTGTTCTGAGTTTATATTGCATCCCAACAGTGGTATCAGAGCCTCGTTGAGCTCCTGGAACGTCAGAACAGAGAGCAAAAATTCAGAGAAAATTTGTCCCTTGTTTCTGGAAAATTTCGATTTTTCGAAAAGTCATCGAATTTCGAATTTGAAGTGTCCTGTGTGTTAGTGACGTCATGCCGATCATTCTGCAATTTTCTAGCGACCGAACCGACCACCAGAGAAGACGCACGCGCCGTCTGCCTGAACTGCGAGTGGTCCTCACTCGCCCCACGCGCCGCACGCGCCATCCCAATTAAGAAGACAACCACGTCAGTGCCACGTCACCAGCCACGTCAGCGCACTTTTTGCCACGTCATCAGTCCACGTCAGCAGGTCGCCACGTCAACAAAGCCACGTCATCGTGCCACATCACCTGCCACGTGTCGCCACGTCAGCACAGTGGACCCCACCTGCCACGTCAGCAAATCGTTGAAAAATTTCATTTTGGCCCCTTTATTTCTGGGTAATTACTTTTGACCCCTGAATTTTTGAAATATACATTTCAGTCCTTAGGAAATATCAGTTTGGCCCCTGTAGTTCTGGTGATTTACATTATGCCCCTTTTTAGTTTCTGAAATTTCATTTTAGCCCTTAAGAAATTTCAGTTGAGCCCTTAAAGTTTCCAAGCTTAGTATTTATTGTATAAAAGGAATTTTTGAGCCCCGGAAGAGGTTATTCCACCTAATTTGACCGTTCCGGACGTAACGGTGGGCTCGGATTTTCAAAATTCAATTTCTATTTTAGTGAATTAATTATTCTAAAATGAAAGAATCATCCGGAGCCATGATAAAATTGACTGCTACAAATTACACACTATGGAGACCCAGGATGGAGGATCTCCTTAGTTGTAAGGATCTATATGACCCTATAGAATTTGAAGGGCAGAGACCTGAGACAGAAAAAGAGGCAGAGTGGAAGAAAATTAATAGAAAATACATCGGTCAGATCAGACAATGGATCGATCATAGTGTCTTCCACCATATAGCCAAAGAAACATATGCATATACTCTATGAAAAAAATTAGAGAGTATGTATCAAGCCAAGTCAGCACGGAACAAAGCCATCCTGATGAGACGGCTTGTGAACTTGAAGTTGCGGAGCGAAACTCCTGTAGCAGAACATACAACTGAGTTCCAGAACTTGGTGAATCAGTTGACAGCAGTCGAGTTACAGCTTGGAGACGAAGAACAAGCACTTTTACTTCTCAGTTCCCTTCCAGATTCATAGGAGACGTTAGTGGTCTCCATCAGTAATTCAGCGCCCGGAGGCAAACTTACCCTATCAATGGTTAAGGATGCTTTGATGAACGAGGAGGCAAGAAGAAAAGATGCAGGCACCAGTCAAGATGAAGCCTACATCACAGAGAATCGAGGAAGACAGTCTCAAGGTGAAGACTGGAGAAGAGGTAGAAGCAAAAGCAGAGGCAGATCAAGGGGCAGGTCATCAGATGGGCGGAGACCCACATACAAGTGCTACAATTGTGGCAAAGATGGACATTTGAAGAGAAATTGTCGCAGTCTTCGGAAGCAGAACCAGGAGAGTTCATAGGCACAAAGCAACGAAGAACCACGAGTTACAGTGGTAGAAGATGTGACCATTTGTGCAGAAGAGACATGCTTTCACACAGCAGATCAAGGAGTAGAATGGGTCATTGACACAGCAGCTTCTTGCCACGTCACTCCTTGCAGAGAGATCTTCACCACGTACAAAGCAGGAGACTTTGAGATAGTGAAGATGGGAAACAATAGCACTGCCAAAATCATGGGAATTGGTGATATTCAATTCCAAACGAACGTCGGATGCAAAATAACTTTGAAGGACGTTCGTCATGTGCCAGATATTCGACTCAACTTACTCTCGGTAAAAGCCTTTGATCAGCAAGGTTATGAGAGCTGCTTCACTAATGGTACATGGAAGATGTTGAAAGGGGTCATGGTGGTTGCTCGAGGTAAATTATGTGACAATCTTTACAGGATCCATGTAAAGATAAACGGAGAGAGTCTTCATGTAGCAGAGCACATGGTACCTCTAGATTTGTGGCATAAAAGGCTCGGTCACATGGGTGAAAAGGGCTTATCAACCCTTCAGAAAAAGAAGCTGATCACTGTTTCCAAGGATGCAGCGTCTCATCCTTGCGACTATTGTTTGTATGGGAAACAACGGAGGGTGTCATTCAGCTCCTCATCAGTGAAGAAATCAAAGCTGTTGGAGCTAGTACACAGTGATGTATGCGGACCTCTTGAAGTCGAGTCCTTAGGCGGTAAAAGGTATTTCTTGACCTTTATTGATGATGCATCTCGGAAAGTGTGGGTGTATTTCCTCAGAACAAAGGATGAAGTTCTGGAGAAGTTCAAGGAGTTTCACGCCATGGTAGAACGTGAAACAGGTAAGAAATTAAAATGCCTTCGATCAGATAACGGAGGCGAGTATACCTCCAGAGAGTTCAATGCCTACTGTCGAAGATATGGCATTCGACATCAAAGAACAGTCCCACGCACACCACAACACAATGGAGTGGCCGAGAGGATGAATCAAACCATCATGGAACGAGTCAGAAGCATGCTCAGATTGGCTAAGTTACCCAAGCCATTTTGGGGGGAGGCAGTTTGCACCGCCTGTTACTTAATCAACAGAGCACCATCGGCACCACTGAACTTCGAGATTCCAGAAAAGGTATGGTCTAACAAAAAGCCCTCCTATAATCATTTGAAAGTATTTGGTTGTTTAGCCTTCGTACATGTATCCAAGGAGCTCAGACAAAAGCTCGATACAAGAACTGTTCCATGTATCTTCATCGGTTATGGAGATGAAGAATTTGGATACAGATTATGGGATCCCAAAGAAAAGAAAGTCATCTGGAGCAGAGATGTCGTATTTCACGAAGACCAAACATATGAAGACGCTGAAAAGACAACAATATCTACAAATCCCACTAGCAGTGCCCCAGATATTGTTGCAGACTCAACACCAAATGCCACAAGAAATGATGAAATACCAGAAGAAGTTCCAGAAGCAGATCAGGAGGAAGAAAATGAAGAGATTGCTGAGCCGGGGGAGCCACAATCACCCATAGAAGCTGCTATACCTCCTGGAAATGAAGAACCTCAGCTACGACGATCTGAGCGAGGTCGGATTCCGTCGAGGAGATATCCGGAATCAGAGTACACACTGCTTACTGATGAGGGGGAGCCAGAAAGCTTTCATGAAGCTTTATCTCATCCAGACAAAGAACGATGGCTGCATGCAATGCAAGATGAGATGAATTCTCTAGAGAAGAACAAAACTTATGAACTGGTCGAACTCCCAGACGGAAAGAAGGCACTGAAGAACAAGTGGGTATTCAAGCTCAAGAAAGATGGAACAGGAAAGGTGATAAAGCACAAAGCCCGATTGGTGGTAAAAGGATTCCTTCAGAAGAAAGGAATTGACTTTGATGAAATATTCTCACCGGTGGTAAAAGTGTCCTCAATCTGCGTCATCCTCGGATTGACAGCAAGTTTTGATTTGGAGCTTGAACAGATGGATGTAAAGACAGCATTTCTTCATGGAGACTTGCATGAAGAAATCTACATGGAGCAGCCAGAAGGGTTCGAGGTTCAAAAAAAGAACACCTCGTGTGCAAGCTCAAAAAGAGCTTGTATGGCCTCAAACAAGCACCAAGGCAATGGTACAAGAAGTTTGACTCCTTCATGGTGAGTCATGGGTACAAAAGAACCGCTGCAGACCAATGCGTCTACTTTCAGAAACTTCCAGGTGGAGACTTTGTTGCATTAATGTTATATGTGGACGACATGTTGATCGTCGGAAAAGATGCAACAAGAATAAAACAGCTGAAGAATGAACTATCAAAAACCTTCGATATGAAGGACTTGGGACCAGCTCAGCAAATCTTAGGGATGCACATTCGTCGAGACAGAAAACAAAAGAAATTATGGCTGTCTCAAGAAAAATATGTTGAACGTGTGATCCAAAGGTTCAACATGGATAGTGCCAAGCCAGTTATGTACCACTGGCTAATCATTTCAAGCTGAGCAAGAGATCATGTCCCTCATCCAAGAAAGAGATAGAGGACATGGCGTCGGTGCCCTATTCTTCTGCTGTAGGAAGTTTGATGTATGCCATGGTGTGTACAAGGCCAGATATTGCTCATGCTGTAGGAGTCATGAGCAGATTTCTTTCCAATCCAGGGAAAGAACATTGGGAGGCAGTCAAGTAGATTCTCAGATACCTTAAAGGTACTTCGAAGATATGCTTGTGTTACGGGGGAGCTGATCCAATCTTGGAAGGCTATACAGATTCAGATATGGCCGGAGATCCTGATAATAGGAAATCTACATCAGGTTTTGTTTAAACTTTTGCAGGGGGAGCTGTATCATGGCAGTCAAGACTACAGAAGTGTATTGCGCTATCCACGACAGAGGCAGAATATATTGCCGCAGCGGAAGCTGGAAAAGAAATGTTGTGGCTGAAGTGATTTCTCCAAGAACTTGGGATTGAGCAAAAGGAGTATAAAGTACACTGTGACAGTCAAAGTGCTCTGGATTTGAGCAAGAATTCAGTGTACCATTCTCGAACGAAGCATATCAACATCCGCTATCATTGGATACGAGAGGTGATGGACAAGCAACTGTTGAAACTAGTGAAGATCCATACTAAAAAGAATCCAGCCGACATGTTAACAAAAGTGGTCATCAGAGACAAGCTAGAACTATGCAGAGACATAGTTGGATTAGAAGCTGTCTAATTACTTTTGTTGTTACTCCCTTTCACATGGGATGGAGGGGGAGAATTGATGAGCTCATGCATGACATGCATGAGTTCTAGAATTCTGCTGAGCTCATGCATGACATGCATGGCTTCCAGAATCCCTCCCCATGATGAATGCAATTGAAAGTCAAAGGTAGGTAGCCAAAATTGATTTGAATTTGTATGCAGAATTTTTCCTATAAATACGGGACGAATTCTGCCTTGTTTATGCATTAGAGAGATTCCAGAGAGAGTCCAGAGTCTAAACCAGAGAGTTTAGGATTAAGAGAGAGAGCCAGGAGAGCTCCAGAAAATTTAGGGGAGTTTTTGTATAAATCTTGTATATTGAATTTTCTCTGTTAATACAAGTCATTTTTCTCCCAAATTCTGTTCTGAGTTTATATTGCATCCCAACAACAGAGGCAACTCTTGAGATTCCACCTGCTGCTCTCCTCGTAAAATATCATAAGAATACTCACTTCCAATTCCGCCTCCTCTCATTTCAAGTAATTGAACTTCTTGATTATTTGCACTCTCCTCTACAAGGCACAATTATGCATTTAGATTTAGTTAAACCAAAAAAGAGAAAGGCATTATAGATTTTGTTAATGCAAGGTCTGTTCGAAGATTACCCTTGAATCTTTTGTTTCTTCTCCGCATATAGCAAAGAAAAGAAGCAAACAAGAAGAAAACTATAATTGCTGATACTGATATGCCAACCGCAATCGATGTTGCTTTCCTTCCTTTCCCTCCTTGCAAAAACTTTCATCAATTCAAGTTTATGTATATTCAATAATACGATACTCTATATATATGTTAATTCGGATTATAATTAGCAGCAATAGGATAAACAACAAAATAAGGGAATTGATTTATTTGCAGGTCGATAATGTTATCAACCAAATGCACTATATATTACTGTTGATGCTTATGCCAGTTACAAATGACATTTCCGTATATTCCATAAGTATACTTATTATTATTATTATTTCGAGAATTTAAAATGTATAGCATTTAGCAAAAGGTAATTAAGATAATACAAATTATATTCGGCCTTAGCTTCTGATTTTGTTACATTACCAGGAGTTGGAGGGGACAGAAACTCAGGCGTGGTTCCCGGTATCGGTGACGGTGCTGGTGCATCAGTAGAAGCGCCGGCATAGAACGGGTACACCTCATACCGGATATTACAGCTCGGATACAACGCTCTTCCTCCTCCCCTTTGAGAACAACAATCTTGCAAATCTGGAATGGCTTGTCGGATACAAGAACTACAATCATCTTTTGACAGGTCGGGCGTGCACTGTACTAGGCCGTACAGTGTTTGAAACCCTCCAAAATCATCCTTTCTTGTTGCAAAAAGTTTAGGAAGCATTAGAGCCTCATTTAAAGCTGCCGTCATCAGATTCCACACCAGCTGGTCAAACCCATCAGTGTTACTTGCATTTCTTGTATTAGTCAGGAGAATTTTGGGTTCGGTGTCCATGATAGAGAAGAAGGATTCATTTGAATAACGAAGAAGGCACTCGTCGTACCATATTATGGTTTGTTTTTGAGCGGGACAACGCTCAGTTATATCTTTGGCGGCAAAAGTGACGCAGTCTTGGCAGGTGCTCATCGAGACATCGCCGCGACAAAGGAAGAGTCCATAAACCTTGTCAGGGTCTTCGCCTGCGGTAACGTTGTAAAATCCCTGGTTGCGAGCGGCGTTGGAGGGAAGAGAAGAGAGCAGAAGCTTGAGATTTGATTGATAGGTGCTGTTTGTAGTGAAATTTGTGTTTGGGCAATAATTATAAAGGTATGTTGGATCAGCTGCTGTTGTGAAACTCACAAAGCTTAGAAAAGAGAGAAACACAAGGATCATGGGGAATAACAGAAAGTTTCTAAAGCTTTTTTTCCGGGCGATGGATTTTATCAATCTGCTTCAAGTTACCTGGTTAAAATTTCTCTTTCTAAAATTAATGTTCGTCATCATATCTTCGGATAAATTAATAATATGATGCGGACACGAGTGGCGAATTGCAAATAATTTGTCTTTGCCAATAAAACACTTGTCTGCGACACGGAAGAGTCAACAGAGCAAAAAGTCAAGCCACCTATTAGCAGCAGCCGTGGGAAAAATTCGTAAAAGATCCAAAAGTCGAATTTGTGCAGAGACTTGGATAAACCACCAATCATCTACAGAGGCTAGATAGTTGACTTCATGATTATATAAATTGAAATGATATTATTATATAATGTAATATTCTTTATTTTGATTAATATAATTAATTTTTTTAATTTATTCAAATAATCACACTGCATTATTGTAGTTTGTAAAGTTAAATTGGTGGGGGCAAAAGTCTAAATATAGTTTCTTTGTCTTAAGTGCTCAAAGTCAAAAAGAAAAAAAATTCAATTGAAGAAATGAGTTTTTTCTTTTTTTTAGTGTTTTTGTTTTCATTGATATGATTGATCACCTCTTTTGACTTGTGTTTCTGTTCCTTTTTTGGTTAGCTTGGGATCTGGGTTTTTCGTGTTCCCTGTTTCAGCTACGAATTTCTTTCATGTCTTTGTTGACTGCAGATACTGATAGCATACAACCTTCCTTCTCGTCTGGATTTGAATTTACTACTCCATCTGTGGAAAGCCGCCTTTGTCTTCATCTTCGCTTAACCGCAGTCGCCTTTTTCTTCAGTTTTTAATATGCTTTGATTTTTTTTTTTAAACGTTTATATTTGTTGATTTAGCAGGAAATCAAGGGTTAAGAGAGTGATTAGAGTCCACCACCAGCATTCTCTTAATGTACAGCATTCAAAAGCGATGGTATTGGAATTTTTTCTTTTTTTTTTAATTTCTTAAAATGAGTGTATAATAAATAATAAACTTTGTGTATATTATTTCAATTAAGGAGTTCGTCTGATGGTAAAGATAATTGTGTTTTTTTCAATGACATGATTTCGAATCATGTTGATTTTAGTTTTTAAAAAAAAAATTGAAGAGTAGTTTGATAATTATAATGGTTTTAGATAGAAAAGTGATATTAACTAACAAAAAACTTAACAGAATGGTAATTCATTATGACTTTTTAAAAATGTAGGTGTACATGCTAATACAAAATATCAAAAGTTGTTTTTTTTTTATTTTACCAAAAGGTAAGGGGACTCTGGATATTTTCCCTTTAATTTTGCACCCATCATGTATTATGAATTAATAAATTTACGACTAGTTTATTCAAGACCCCTTTTTAATCTCTCATCAAACAATATTTTATTTTAAAATAACAATAATAAAATTAAATGGTAATAAAAATACATAAATAAGGATACTTGGTAACTGAATGGGAGTACTTGCCAAAACTTTACTTCTCTAGAACTAATTTTGCTAAATTTTCTATACCATTATCTTAATTCTCAACTTTTGTTTAATTTTTCAAAAATGATTTTGTTAAACTTACTAAATCATTATCTTGTGTTTATAAACTTAGCTCTCTCTCTCTCTCTCTCTCTCTCTCTCTCTCTCTCTCTCTCTCTCTCTCTCTCTCTATTGAATAAGAGTAATTATCACTAACCCCCTTTATTTATGAAAAAAATTGAGCTCCCCCGAGTTTTCAAAAACCTTACCAAGCCCCTTGCTATTAATCTCCATTCAGTCAGATCTAAAAAACAAAGGTAACAATGTAATTCCATTCAAATGTAAAAAATATCATTGAAATATAATATAAATTTTTTTCTTTCATCTATTAAATTAGAATATAAAAAAATTAACATTTTCTTTCTCCCCAACTTTTTTTTGTGCCTTCTTCTTCCTCTTCACGTTCGTTGCTCTCTATTTTCTTTTTCTATTTCTTCCTCCTTTCGTCTCTCTTCCTCCTTCCTCCTCCTTATCTTCTTTTTTCTCCCCTTATTTATCTTTTTTCTTTTCTATCTCTTCATTTTCTTCTTCCTCCCTTAAACTTTACTCTAGACAACATGCTTCAAGATTTAAATCTGAAAATCACACTCCCCACATCATAATCACCTAACAAAGAGCTACAAATGGGCCTAAACGCCATGGCCGGATAGCAATAGTTGTCTCCCACCAATCGCCACACCCTCTTTCAAAACATGGAATCAACCAACCATGCAAAGAAATGGTTATGCAAGAAATCAATTATAAATTTTGCTGTGAGTGTTGGTAATCTACTTTTATAGATTGGTCTAGTTTTGCTATCAAGATATGTGAACTATTTGTCTACAGGAAACGCTAGGTTATTTCTATTTGATTTTATCTTGGTACTGTTATGCAATTTTAAGGCTTAAATGTATTCTTTGAATATGTTGTCCAAATTCGTCGAGTTCATTTTTTCCTTATTGGTTTGACAAGTTGATTTTGAAGGTAGATGAGTTTGTCTTCTATTAGGAGATTGAGCACTCCCACGGTAGCTCAAACAAAAGACAAAAAACAAATTGTTATGTTAGAAATAACAATTTGGGTGGTACTACCTTCCATAATAAATAAAATAAACAACTTGGACGGCTCAACCTTCTATAGTAAATAAATTAAAGACAATAAAGAAAAATAAAAATACAAAAATTTAACGTGATAAAACCTTCAATTTGAGGAAAATCTCAACGGGACAAGAATGAAAATATTTTATTATGAAGAAAATATTACAATCTCTCTCATAATTAGAATGGAGAAAATAATAAGGGAGAAAGAAGAGAAAAACTTAATACATTAGCGTGGGACAAGTCAAAGGGGAGGAGGAGGCTTTATTATATAGCGAAGCCTCCTCACTTACATTTTGCTTCCTACCAATATGGGATTGTGTGAAAGGCAAAAATTCATTCATACTTCACATTCTTCCACTTGAAGACAACTTTCCTTTTAGTGTTCTCTCTATACAGGCTACTCTTGTCTCTAACAGGTCACAAGACGTTTTATACCAGATAAACTTGTCAGCATTGATTGGTTTAGTCAATGCATCTGCTATGTTGTCATTTTTGTGGATTTTCTACATATCCATTATTCCATCTTCCACTACTTCTCGTACATAATGATATTGAACTCCTATGTGCTTCGTCCTTGAATGAAAGGTTCGATTCCTTACAACATGCAAGGCACTCTGACTATCACAAAATAAAGAAATTTCATTTTCTTTGTGCTCCCGTTCCTCCAATAACCTTTTGATTCAAACAGCTTCCTTGCAAGCTTGTGTAGTGGCCATATACTCTGCTTCTATTGTACATAGAGCCACAAAAGTTTGTAGTTTTGATACCCAGCTTATAGCACCTCCTACAAGTGTGGACATATAGCCTATATTGGACTTCCTTTTGTCAATATCTCTTACAAAATCTAAATCAACATAGCCCTTGACAATGAACTCTGATCCTCTATAGCATAGTGCAACATCAGAGGTCCCTTTGATGTATCTAAGGATCCTCTTAACAGAATTCCAATGCTCTCTCCCCGGATTAGCCATGAATCTACTAATCGCTCCCACTGCTTGTGCAATATCTGATCTTGTACAAATCATATCATACATTAAACTCCTAACTGCTAATGCATACGGTACTCGAGACATTTCCATCCTCTCTCCTTCATTGCTAGAACTCATACTTGAGGATAATTTATGATTAACAGGAAGTGGGGTGGAAATTGGCCTACAATCTTGCATGTTGAAGTGAGACAAGATTTTTTTTAAGTAGTTCTTTTGAGATAGTCAAATCTTCCTGTTTTTTCTATCACGGTCAATTTGCATCCCTAGAATCTTGTTTGTCGATCCTAAATCCTTCATTCCAAATCCCCTAGCTAATTGTGTCTTTAATTCTTGGACCCGATCTTTGTTAGTGCCTGATACCACATATCGTCCACGTACAACAACAAAATGATAAAGTCTTCCTCAAATCTCTTGTAATACATACAATGATCTAAACTGAGCCTATTGTACCCAAGGCTGATGATGAATGAATCAAATATCTTGTACCAATAACTTGACGCCTGTTTTAAGCTGTACAGAGATTTGGTCAACCTGCAAATCAAGTTCTCTTTTCCTTCTTTATTAAAACCTTCCGGTTGGAGCATATAAATTTCTTCTTCAAGTTCTCCATGAAGAAACGCAACTTTTACATCTAACTGCTCTAAGTGTAAGTCAAATGTAGCATACATAGCCAAGACTGCTCGAATTGTTGTAAGTCGTACCACAAGAGAGAATATCTCGTTGAAATCAACTCCTTCTTTCTAAATATATCCTTTGACCACCAGTCTAACATGATACCGCTTCACTTGATCATTTCCATCATGTTTGATCTTGTAAATCCATTTGTTTTCGATGACTTTTCTTCCATGTGGTAGTGACATAAGTTCCCATGTCTTATTTTTGTCTAAAGCTTCCATCTCTTCATGCATTGCTGTCATTCATAAAGATGTATCAGAATTGTTTATAGCCTCCTAAAAGGTTAAAGGCTTCCCATCTTCTGTTAGGAGACAACATGCAACATTGTTCGCCATCACGTACTCTAAATGCCAAGAAGGTTCCTTTCTTTTTCGAGTTGATCAACATACTTTAGATGCTTTAAACTCGACTGATTCTCGATCATCGTGTTCTAGTATTGCTTTAGAAGAAACTGTTTCTTCCTGTATTGATACAGTCTCAACATTTTTCTTTGTGCTATCTCTTTCTTCACATTTAAACATGTCTTTCACAAAGACAACATCCCTGCTAATGACAACCTTACGGGTAGTAGGATCCCACAGGCGATACCCCTTTACTCCATCAGCATACCCTAAGAGGATATATTTCCTAGATTTTGGATCCAGCCTCATTCTTTCTTGGTCATGATACATCACATAAGCAGGACATCCGAAAATATGAAGAGAGAAAAATTAGTTGGCTTATCAGTCCACCTCTCCATAGATGTCTTCATCTCAATTATTGTTGATGAAGAACTATTTATCAAATAACAAGCTGTAGTGGCTGCTTCTACCCAAAATGTCTTGCATAAACTCGCAGTCCTTAGTAACACTCTCATTCTTTCTACGAGAGTTCTATTTATCCGCTCTGCCACTCCATTTTTTTACGGTGCGTAAGCAACTGTCTTAAACCGTTTTATACCTTCTTGATTGCAAAATGCATCAAATTCTTTGTTGTAGAATTCTCTCCTCTTATGTATCCTGAAACACTTGATCCTTTTTCCGGATTCAAGTTCCACCTATGCTTTGAAGGCTTTAAATATAGGAAATACATCTGACTTGTTCTTGATGACATATACCTAACATCTCCTAGAATAATAATCCACAAATAATACAAAGTAATTTGCTCATTCTAAGGATGTAATAAGTGATTCTCAAACATCAAAATGAATCAAATCTAGAAAATTTTTACTCCTAGCAATAGATTTGCAAAATTGCTGTCTACTGTGCCTGCTAATAACACAATGTTAGCTCTAAGGCTACATGATAATTTTGATGATAACAATACACATTCATTCATTGTGATTTACTAACATGTTTATTTATGTACAAGAGTAATATCATTGAAATAATTGTAAAATCAAGAAAAGGCTTATTAAAATGAAGTGTTGAAGCTAAGGAGAAGACTACATGTTAAAGGCACCAAAGTTTAAGAACAAGGTTTGATTCAAGGAATGTGACACATGAGCAATGTTTAATCAATTGGTCATATATTTCTCTACAAATGTCCAAATGACATGATTCTTGAGCCTTTGGAAAGCTTACTCAATTTATAACATTTCATATGTTTTAAAGAAATTCAAATTTCAAGTGTAAAGTTGTCCAAATCATCATGCAAGTTGAAAGACAAATGGAAGCAGCGGACATGAGCACCAAATACTCTTTTGGACATATCTTAAGCTAGAAATATCAAAATGACTTGATTCTTATAGAATTGGAAAGAAGACTTAATGAAGAACATTTCATATGTTTTGAATAAATTCAAATTTCAAACGCAAGGCTGACATAATTGACATGGAATTTGGTGGACTGACACAGAGAAGAAAAATCAACTCATTTGAGCACTGAATGATGTTTTATCCATATCTTTAGTTAGAGATATCCAAATGACTTGATTCTTGTGGCATTGGAACGATGATTCAATGGAGCATATTTCATATTCTTTGAAGAAATTCAAATTTCAAACATAAAGTCGACATAATACACATGAAAGTCGGTGGACTAACAAAAGAAAGAAAAATCAAGTCACATGAGCACTGAATGGTGTTTTAGCCACGTCTTGAGCTACAGATTTCCAAATGACTTGGTTCCTAATGCGTTGGAAAGATTATTCAATTGTGCAGATCTTTTATGTTTTTCATATTTTCAAATTTCAAACGAAACATTGACAAAAATGGCAGACAAAATTACAGTTTTTATAGTGGGTAGAAAATTTAGAGTTGGTGTCTTTACTTGATTAAGTTCATCTCATTTGCCTATAAAAGAAGCCATTCTCCCATGCATTCAGCAAGAATAGCAAGAGAAGTATCTATCAAGCAAAAAAAAAAAAAACAAGAGAAATATCAAGTCTAGAGAGCTTTTATATTCTTTATCTACTCTTTGAAGAGAATTATACTTTTGTTGTAAAAATTATCTTTGTTCTTGTATTGTGGTGAGAGTGAGATATTCTTGTAAAGGATAATAGTTATCCTTGAGAGAACTCTTGTTGTGTGTTAGCAAGAGTTGAAGGAAGTTGCCTTGGTGAGGTTGTTCATCAAGAAGAACTCTTGGTGTGGTGTTATCAAGGGTTGAAGAAAGTTGTCTTGGTGAGGTTGTTCATCAAGAAGAACTCTTGGTGTGGTGTTATCAAGGGTTGAAGAAAGTTGCCTTGGTGAGGTTGTTCATCAAGAAGAACTCTTGGTGTGATATTATCAAGAGTTGAAGGAAGTTGCCTTGGTGAGGTTGTTCATCAAGAAGAACTCTTGGTGTGGTGTTATCAAGAGTTGAAGGAAAAAGTCTTGATGAGGTTGTTCATCAAGCAAGTTGTAAGATTTCGAAAACTTAGTGAAAAGCTTAGCTCGTGGAGCTAGGAGCCTGTGGACGTAGGTAAGGTTTGTCGAACCACGTAAATTGAGTTTGCACTCTTTCTATCCCTTTCCTCTTTACATTTACTTGCACTTGTGATTGTCCATCATTATTATTCTTTTGATTGTATCTTTGATAAATTCTAATTTCATCTTCTTCGCCTTTATTCTCAAAAAAAGAATAAACTAATTTTGATCTTTTAAGAAAAGTTTTTTAAATCCGTTTTGATAAATAAAAACCCAATTCACCCCCCCTCTTGGGTTGCCATACCTGGGTCAACACAAAATACTCACAGAATGATAAACTTATAATTTTAATTTCAGGAAGCAGTTTTCGATTAGAGAAAATCTTCAAAGCCTTTTCGGACATGTGGCCAAGTCTTCGATGTCATATCATAGACAATTCTTCACCAGAATTAGCAACAACTGTTTCTACCTCCTGAATAGTTTCTTCATGTATGTATAGGTTAGCAACAATCTTTTCTGCCTTTATCACCACATGCGCACCTTTGACAACCTTCATGGTCCTATTTTTCATATGGAACTCACATCCGAGATCATTTAACTGTTTTATCGATAGCAAATTTTTCTTCAAGCCAATCACATGTCGTACATCTTGGATAGTACGAATCGTACCATCAAATATTTTTACTTTGACGGTTCCAATACCAGTAATTTTTAAGGCATTATCGTCACCCATATACACGGACCCTTCTGAGATAGGTTTATATTGATAGAACCAATCTCTCCTAGAATTCATATGCCATGTTCCTATTTAATCAATTAACAGATATCAGCAAACCTTTTTCTGCCTTTCGCAACTGTTGTTACCTCGATACACAAGATTGCACCATCTCTTGAAGTACTTGCTACACAACCCTAAGATCCTGATGACTCAGGTTCTTTTCCTTTGATGTTTCTCTCTCCATTCTTCTTAAGATTTCAACACTCTTTTTTCACATGCCCTTGCTTTCCACAATAGTAACATTTAACAAGCTTCCTTCATTTGGACTTTCCCCTGTTTTGATTGTAACTCCTACTATAACCACGTTCCCTTGATCTCCTGCTGTTAGCGAATAAGGCTTATGCTTGTTGAGAAGTCATTATTTTGTGTTCCTTGTTTTTATGTCTGCTTTCGTCTTCCAAGACAGTAGCCACAACATCATTGAAGACTAGAGATGACTTCATTGAACCATTTGCCAAGTTAAGGATGAGATTATCACATGAATCAAGTAGACTCTGAAGTAGAAGCTCAGCATGTTCATTCTCTTCTATGTTATGCTCCATGTTAAGAGCTGAGAGAATAATGTCTTTAAAGTGTTGATATGTTCAATCACTAGAATGGTTTCTGACATACGAAGAGTGTACAGCTTCCTTTTTAAGAAAATTATGTTGTGTAAAGATTTGGCCTCATACAGGCTTGTCAATGTATCCCAAATCTCCTTTGCAGAGTTCAATTTTTGAATACTTGACAGCACTTTGTCTGCAACTGCTAGATATAGACTTGTCATCGCATAACTATCTATCTTCTCCCATTTCTTGCCTTTATTTTTATTTTCCATAGCCCAAAGTTGTTTCCGTTAAACTTTTCTATCTTAAATATCTCTTTTGTCTTGTAGTGAACAGTACCGTATATGTGAATAGTATTCTTGAATAGTATCGTATACGTGAACAATAACAATATTCGTATATGTACACCATTGCTAAATAGTAATCAGGAATAGTAGTAAGTGCTAGTATGATTTAATATACACAAAAAAACTTCCAAGAAAGACTAGAGGGGTCACAAGCGATCCCACTTAAAATGCAGTCTCTTTAGACTCTTATCATCTTTTTTATAAAGCTTTTCTAGACATGTATATAACCATTAAAGTAATCACTCACTGCCCTAGTCTTTGGGTCTGCCTTGGCAACTTAGCTTTGATACCACTGTTAGGAGATTGAGCACTTCCATCGCAGCTCAAACAAAAGATAAGAAACAAATTGTTATGTTAGAAATAACAATTAGGGTAGCACTACCTTCCACAATAAATAAAATAGACAACTTGGACGGCTCCACCTTCCATAGTAAATAAATTAAAGGCAATAAAGAAAAATAAAGGCACAAAAATTTAACGTAATAAAATCCCTAATTTGAGAGAAGCCTCAACTAGACAAGACCGAAAATATTTTAATATCAAGAAAATATTATAATCTCTCTCACAATTAGAATGGAGGAGATAACAAGGGAGAACAAATAGAAAAGCTTAATACATAAGCTTTGGATCAGTCAAAGGGGAGGAGGAGGATTTATTATGTAACCAAACCTCATCACTTACATTTTGTTTCCCACCAATGTGGGATTGTGTGAAAGGCAAAAATGTCTTCACACTTCACATCTTCTACCAATCTAATTCTAGGAATTGTAAGCAGATTAAAATTGTTGACAACAGAGGGTGTATTAGAAAAGTTTCTGATTTGGGAGTAATATTTTGGATTTCGCATTGTGGAGAGAAGCTGATGAAATAACCATAGCATGGACTTATAATATCTCTTTAGATATAGTGTTACTGGCGCAAACTTATCTTACTCTTCTTCTTGTCCTTCTGTCCCTTCATTGCCTAGTAGGTTATTTGGGTCTATGAAATTTGACATTGGAAACTCTCCAAACTCACCATTTTCAAAACACAAATTTATTTTTGTTGTTGAATGATTTGTGGCTGCATTTTTATTTTCTCCTTTGTTGTTGCAAGCATGGTTTTTTGTTGTTGAATGGAGATTTAATAAAGCATGGATTTATATTAAGAGGCGGTGGTGGTGGATGTGGCTAACTGGCTGTCAATCATGGCGATGAAAGTAACGATGGCTGGGGGCTTTGTTGCACTTGTTGGTTAAAGCCTGTCCTTGCTTGCTGTAATGATGGTAACTTTTGACGAATTATAGATCAAAAAATTGGGGCTGATAATGATATCTGTGTTGTTAGATAGACGTGCATCTTTCTTTAGTCGTCCAGGTCTGATCACTTCAAATAAACTCAATTGGCAGGCGACTTTGCATTTTCCTTCATTTTCTCAGCAAACAAACACAAAAAATATGAACCAACCAAACAAATCTGACATTGTAAAACAGGGGAAGAGATGAGAGAAAAAGAGGAGGAAAAGAGAGAGAGAAAATAAGATTGTAAGTGAGCAAAATTATAATTTTTAGTCTGACTTGTCAAGCGTAAATCAGTCATTGCATTCAATGACATAGAATTGCTGACGCTCCAACAAACGGCTTGTAATGGCTGGGGGTTTAGTGGAGGCTTTAGAAAACTCGAGGGCGTCTGATTTTTTCGAAAATATGAAACTTACAAGTTAAAACTAGTTATACAAGTTCGTTCATACACATTGATATGATGTCATGTAGAGTTAACAAAAATAATTTATTTTGGTACTTTCCCTAACCAATGTTTTGAAATTGGTCAACATCCCACTCAATCTAAAATTGCTTTAAACACTCTTGTTTGTTTATATATTATAAAAATTTTTTTTAGAAAAAATATATTTATCAATATACTTAAATTAATATTAACGACATATTATTTTCAAAACTCATAAAAAAAATAAAATCAATCACATATTTTTATCAATTTAAATAAAAAAAACTCAAAATACACGGTTAAACGCTCCCTAATAGACCAATTATAAAAAAGTTATTGGTATAAGGCTAAAAATGTCATTTAAGATATGTTGATTTTTTGTCCTACTCTTCTCTCTTTCGCCTGTCCCTTTTTTATCCTCTCTTGTTCTCTGTCCCTTCGTTGTCTATCCCCCTTTTCTCTTCTTTTTCTTTCCGCATCATTCCCTCTTTTCTTTGCTCCATCGACAAAGGCCATGAGTCTAAATCCACAAGCCCTTATGTTACGGCCCGCCAAGTTACAAGCTAAAGTTGGCCCAATCACACAAGGCTTGGCCTAATCCAAGCCCACCTTTCGGAAATTCTAGCTAGTGGCATTAATGTAAATATCTAGAGAATCGAGATAGTCAAATATAGCCGTTATATAGCCGTTGGGAACTAGCCGTTATATAGCCGTTGGGAACTAGCCGTTATATAGCCGTTGGGAAACTAGCCGTTATATAGCCGTTATATAGCCGTTAGAAACTAGCCGTTATGGAGGAGGTGACTCACTATAAAAACCCCTCCAAGGCTCATTTGTAAGCTAATCCAAGCTATCCACACATTTATTGAATTCAAGCATTGTAAGCTTTCAATCGTAATACAAAGCATTCTTTGAGTAAGCAATACTTGTCTTCATTCTTCCTACTCTTCTCTTTGTTGCCTACAAGTTCTTAAGCTCAACGGTCCACAAGCTTCTTCCTTGAGCGAAGCAAGCTAATCACAAGGCTTACTTAGCAACTTCGGGTTCAAGTTGCCTAAGTGCCGCACGAGCAAGCTGCGCTAAACTCCAAGCTCGTGACAGTTGGTATCAGAGCACGGTTCGAGCTAAAAGAACAAATGGCATCCGACATGGAGTTGAACATCGAGGAGCAAGTCCGTGGTCGAGAGGAACAATCTCTCCCACAACCACGCCTACAAGGAAAGCGTGGTAAGGCTAAAGCTCCACTTACGGAAGTCTTGGAGCCTCGTGTTTCAAGCCTTGAACAAACTATCTCGGGGATGGACAATGCGATCGAAGGGCTCTCTGCACGTCTCGAAGGTCTAGAGACGGAATATGGAGAGATCACCCAAGCCACAAAGTCCAACATCAACGAGTTTAGTAAGGCTTATGAGAAGGAGCTTCGTAACATTACACGAGAGCTCACAAGCTTGCGGGTCTTTATGGAACATGAGTTGCGAGGACTCCGTGCCGAAGTAGAGGAAACTCGCACGGAATGGGAGAAGCACCAATGCGAGCGCGCTAGCCCTTCCTACACAAGCGGTAATGCGTTGATAAATATGCAAGTGCCTACTCCTCCCACGTACCATGGCACCCGCAATGCAACGGAAGTGGAAAACTTCCTCTTTGGCTTGGAACAATACTTTGAAGCTAAATGTGCCCACGATGATGCTTCGAGGATCGGTGTTGCGCCCACATTTCTACGTGATGCAGCCCAACTATGGTGGCGTCGAAAGCATGGCGACGCGGGCAAAGGCATCATTTCCCTCCGCACATGGGAGGATTTCAAGAGAGAACTCCGAAAGCACTTCTCTCCTAGCAATGCCGAGAAGGAGGCAAGAGGTCGTCTCCGCCGATTGAAGCAAAGCGGCACAATCCGTGAGTACATTAAAGACTTCACCACTATAATCCTTGAAATTGAGGACATGTCCGAGAAGGACTCCCTCTTCTATTTTCTTGATGGGCTCAAAGATTGGGCAAGAATTGAACTAGAGAGGCGCAACGTGCAAGATCTCGATGATGCTATAGCCGTAGCCGAATCTCTTGTGGATTACTCTACCCAATTCAAGGAGAGGAAGCCCAACCACGAGAAAGAGGGGGAAGAGCAACATCATCCTCGCAAGGAAAGTGGCGAACGCAAAACATTCGGAGGGGACAAACGAAACACACCCAATAGAGGTAAGTTTGATGCCCCTAAACCTAAAAGCCCTTGCTTCATCTGTGATGGTCCTCATTGGGTTCGTGATTGCCCAAAGAGGAAGGCCCTCAATGCTCTTGTCACTCAAGATGGGGGTGTCCATGACGAGGAGCCGCAAGCGGAAATGAATTCCCTTCATATCATTGGTGCACTCAAGAAAACCACACTTGCCAAGAAGGGTTTAATGTATGTGAGTGCCACCATTAACAGCAAAGATGTGCGTGCGATGCTCGACACAGGAGCCACGCACAATTTCATTTCCGAAGAAGAGGCCAAACGGTTAGGTCTCAAATACACCAAGGGAGGTGGTGCCATCAAAGCCATAAATTCAGCTGCCAAGGCCATTGTGGGGGTGTCCAAAGCCACATCCGTCCAACTTGGCACGTGGAATGGTAAGCTCGATTTCTCCATTGTTCCTATGGATGATTTCCAAGTAGTGCTCGGTATGGAATTCTTCGACCAAGTCCATGCCTTTCCCATACCATCTTCTAACTCCCTTAGCATCCTCGATGGGGGACATTCATGCACGGTCGGTATAGAACGTGTAGCTAAGGTCGAGAAGAAGATGTCCGCACTTCAATTCGAACAAGGAATCAAGGAAGATCCGAACCTCCTCACTCCTGTTCAGGAGCTTGACGATGGGGAGAACATCGTTGTTACTAAGAGCCCACAAATTCTGCCCATTCTTGACGAAAACAAGGATGTTGTTGCTCAAAATACATCGGAGAGACAATCACCAAGGCAAGAGGAATTTGACACCGAACCTCCATCTATGGTGTCTCACAGAATGATGCCTCCCAAGACCGCGAAGGCAACCAGGAGGTCATGCAAGCGCGGAAAAGGGAAGCGTCGACATAAGACCTCTCGCCCACAACCGATGATACATCTTCAAGGACGCAACGGGGACGTTGCGGAATCAGGTGGGGGAGAATGTTACGGCCCGCCAAGTTACAAGCTAAAGTTGGCCCAATCACACAAGGCTTGGCCTAATCCAAGCCTACCTTTCAGAAATTCTAGCTAGTGGCATTAATGTAAATATCTAGAGATTCTAGATAGTCAAATATAGCCGTTATATAGCCGTTGGGAACTAACCGTTATATAGCCGTTGGGAACTAGCCGTTATATAGTCGTTAGGAAACTAGCTGTTATATAGCCGTTGGGAACTAGCCGTTATATAGCCGTTAGAAAACTAGCCGTTAGAAACTAGCCGTTATGGAGGAGGTGACTCACTATAAAAACCCCTCCAAGGCTCATTTGTAAGCTAATCCAAGCTATCCACACATTTATTGAATTCAAGCATTGTAAGCTTTCAATCGTAATACAAAGCATTCTTTGAGTAAGCAATACTTGTCTTCATTCTTCCTACTCTTCTCTTTGTTGCCTACAAGTTCTTAAGCTCAACGGTCCACAAGCTTCTTCCTTGAGCGAAGCAAGCTAATCACAAGGCTTACTTAGCAACTTCGGGTTCAAGTTGCCTAAGTGCCGCACGAGCAAGCTGCGCTAAACTCCAAGCTCGTGACACTTATCTCTACAATCAGTGGAACCTAGGATTTCACGCCAGAGGGGACACTTTTAATATTTTAATATTATAATTTTCTTAATGAATCTTGATTATATAAGAAAATTTAATAAGATAGAAAAAAAGTATACCTAGATGAAGTGACATATAATGATATTAACTGTCAAAATAATTGGAATACAAAAGATCAAAAAGTAAAATGCTAATATTTGATAATTTAGTCTATAAATACACATTTATATACAATTGTCCATAACAAGTCAATTATTAACGTTAATCTAGAATTCTTCAAATTTGTATTCTTTTAGTAAGACTTCATTGATTAATTACAAACTATAAGAATAAAAAATAATAAGAAAAGTATTATTTATATTAGAGTAAATAAATCAGAGCAAAAAATCAAAAAATGATTTATTATATAAAAAAAAAGACCAAAATATAAATAAAACTTGTATAATTGTAAACTATAATATTCGTTTTTCAATTAAAGTACTTGGATGAAAGACGGGTATGTGTATGACACTAGTTATACTTGGTAGGCTACCGAATATTTTACTTGATAATAATTCAGAAAAACGAAAGACAAAATCCAAAAATTATACGTTTTCTTTTTAAGAAGGGATCTAATGGTAATTTATTCAAAACAAAGGGATTAAGTGAATTTTTCATTTGTTAGGAGGGGTTCGGGCCCCTGGGTTAGGAGTGGCAAATATGGGGCCAGGGCCAAGGTTGTGGGTCCCTAGCCCTAGAAGAAATTTTATCCCTAGCCTTGAAAAATCCCCCATAATTTGTTTTTCGGGTGCTAGGTTATGTAATTACTCGATTGAACAACCTGGGTGCTTTAATTTTTTTTTTTTTTTTGCTAAAGTAATTTTTGCTATGGTATTAAAATTGTTCCTATTGTGTTTTACTAGTAAAGGGATCGTAGGTAGTGGTAGCCTTGCTGGTTTGTTTCTCTGAAGCATGTCATTGGTTTGAGTCTTTCTTAGAACGAGGTTTTGATCCTCTATTTTAGAGATTTATTGCTTTTGGGTTGGGCTTGAGCTAGCAAATACAAATTGTTAGGGTTGGGTCTCTTAACTTAAGTGGTGGGTAGTGGGCTTGGGCTTCTAAAATAATTGATTTCAATTTATATAATTTATACGCCAAAGATATTTTCATTTTAAATCAAAATCCTGGGTTTTTTTCTTGAGTTGAAGTCCGGGGCCTATACTCCTCGGCTCCGACCCTGAACAGCCTTATGTTTGAAAATTTCACCCCATCCCTAGCTTTATTCCTGCGTATCTGGGTAATTACCGGACCCCAATCAGATAATTTTGCGACTCCCAACCTGAGTCCCTTCTTGGGTCTTCCCTGTCTAAAATGATTTCAAAGCTGCAACTTCCCAAAACCGAAAGCCCAACTCATTGCTTGCCCTTATCTCTTGTCTTTGATTTTTTTTTTTTTAACTTTTTAGATTTGTTAATGATGAATAAATTATGTTAAGAGTGATTATTTGGATTTGATTTAGTTGTTTGGTTATTCACAATGCAAGAAAAAAAAAAAAGAAAGTTCATTTGATTGACAAGAAAATCTGGAAACAAATTTGATAGATGAGAGAAAAGAAAATTGGGGAAAGAGCATAGAGGCTGTAGAAAAAATATACATATATATTTTCGGTTTTTCATTTTTTTAAAAAAATTATTATTATATTATATTTATATTAAAATAATGATCAAATGGGTATTTTAATAAGAGTAATGTTATATCCACAACTAAATGTAAACATAACTAGATTCTACAACCAACTACTTACAATTTGAATTGACAAAAATTAACTATATGAGAAAAAAATGAATAATTGAAGTTACAATCTATGATATGGTAATTATATCTTCAAAAGGATATTGTTAACTCAGGTTGTAGAGAGAGTTTGATTGTAAATAGGTTGTAAGTGCAGTTTTATTCTTTTAACAGTGAAGTTAGTCAATATTTAATTGGTCTGATAACTTTTAGGGGTTCAAAGTAGTTTTTTAACAATTTCAAAACAATACTTAGGGGGTTCAAGTTTAATATCCTCTTTATTGTTAGTATTTACTTATCTAAATATATTATGTTGCTTCAAATTGTATTAATAAGTTTGAAAAAATGGAATTATTTTTTTTCCCGTCCCACTCTCCCAACTCTTGTCTCTTTCTCAACTTTTCTTTGGTTTCTCTCACGTTTAATAGTCAAACTTATTTTCTTGCAGTCAACCGCATAAATTCCGACCCACTAAAGACTAAAACGTACTCCATGTCCATTGCATTGCATCTGGCTTCCTTTTTTTTTTTTTTTTTTTCTTTTTCCAACCTTGCATTCTTCTCTGTTTCAAAGAGTTAAACTAAGACAGGTACGTTTTAAATTTAATATGATTACTTTGAACGTGAGAACTTAGAGGAAACACACTGGATTAACATTAAAACAATTGAAGAATTTTAATTACAATTTACATTTGTTTAAACTCAATAAGTTTGACAGTTAAAAAATTTAATAATAAAAAAATTCAATCACCTTCAATGATATTAATAAATGATTGAGATGTGTATTTATTCTCTCTTCTCATTGATATATTTTCTATAACCATCAATCAACCATTTATAAAAAAAAAAAAAACCAAGTTATAAAAGGGATGAAGAGGGAATCCTTATTCGTTAATTGTCACATCATTACAAACGGCACTTTATCATCATTATTTTAGTATACATCATTTAGGATTTAAAATTTAGGATCTCATATCATTATTCTTTGAATGTACTAATCTAACATTATTCCTAAGTATTATCAGGATACAAACTTAGGATCCGTAACATTATTTATCTAATAAACATATAATTAGTAATTAGTAATTAATTAATACTGGAACATAAAAAAGGACAAGAAATGAGAAGAAATGAAAGATCACTTTGGTTACTAGAACATTATTCCTTCATGCACCGGGTACATTAAAGTACCCTGGCATTCCCCCATCAGTTATACAAAACGATAAAAGATGATTTAAGATTAACTCGTAAGACTAGTCAAGTATCAACATTCTGTGTATATGATCAATGCCCCGTTCTAACTTACCACAAATTTGACCATGGCATCTTCCACAAAACGGGACAAAAGTACCCACTTGGTGGCTTGACTTGTCTCTGCTAGACTTTTGGGCGTGGTAACGAAGACTTCTATGTGAAGGAAAATTTTTGGAATACACCACTTGCATCAACGTCACATATTCTGAGATACGATCAAGAACATTAACTTTAAAAACAAAAAATGATACTATTGAGAGCGGATTGATTATTAATTAACTGATACAATCCGTTAATCACGACAGAAACTTAGAATCTATAAAAGATCCTTTTCTGTAATTCTCCATGATCCTTCTGTTTCTCTCTTTTCTAAGCTTTCTGGGTTTCACAAGAGCAGCTGATCCAACATACGTATATCATTTTTGTAAGAACGACACTAATTTCACTAGATATAGCTCCTACGAATCAAACCTAAAGCTTCTCCTCTCCTCTCTTCCCTCCAACGCCACTCGCAACCTGGGATTTTACAACATCACCGCAGGAGAAGACCCTGACAAGGTTTATGGACTCTTCCTTTGCCGCGGCGATGTCTCGATGAGCGCCTGCCAAGACTGCGTCACTTTTGCTGCCAAAGATATAACTGAGCGTTGTCCTGCTCAAAAACAAACCATAATATGGTACGACGAGTGCCTTCTTCGTTACTCAAATGAATCCTTCTTTTCTACCATGGACACCGCACCCGGTGTTCGCCTGATTAGTCAAAATTACGTACGTAACATTTTGACCAGCTGGTGTGGAATTTGATGACCGTAGCTTTAAATGAGGCTCTAAAGATTCCTAAATTTTTCGCAACAAGAAAGGATAATTTGGGAAGGTTTCAAACACTGTTCGGCCTAGTACAGTGCACGCCCGACCTGTCAAGATATGGTTGCAGTTATTGTATTCGACAAGCCGTTCCAGTTTTGCAGGATTGTTGTTCTCAAAGGGGAGGAGGAAGAGTGTTGTATCCAAGTTGTAATATCCGGTATGAGGTGTACCCGTTCTATAACGAGACTTCCACTGATGCACCAGCGCCGTCACCGATGCCAGGAACCACGTCTGAGTCTCTGTCCCCTCCAACTCCCGGTAATGTAACAAAATCAGAAGACAAGGTGGAATAGAATTTGTATTATCTTAATTTTCTTTTGTTAAATGCTATTTTAAATTCTCATAATAATAATAATAATATTATTAATAAAATAAATAAATAAAAATACTTATGGAATATACGGAAATGTCATTTATAACCGGTGTAGGCATCAACAGTATGTTATTACCCATTTAATATATATTGCAATTGGTTAATAATATTGGGTCTATTTGGGATTGTTCTGCTGTGGAGAACTGCCGCTGAAAAGTGATGTAAAAAAAAGTAAGTTGTTAGCTGTGCCGTGTGGACAAACTACAGGTATTTGGTAAAATTAATTTTCAAAATTATTTTACTGTCTAAAAGTTATAATTATGCGTTTGATAAACTTGCTTATTATTTGCCCCTAAATAAATCAATTCCCTTATTTTGTTGTTTATCCTATGATTTCTAACTATAATCCAAATTAACACATAGTATCATATTATTGAATATACAAAAACTTGAATTAATAAAAGTTTTTGCAAGGAGGGACAGGAAGGAAAGCAGCAAGGATTGGAATTGGCATATCCGTATCAACAATTATAGTTATCTTCTTGTTTAGTTCTTTTCTTTTCTATATGCGGAGAAGAAACAAAAGACGCAGAGGTAATCTTTGAACAAGCCTTGCATTAACAAAATCTATAATACCTTTCTCATTTTTTGGTTTAACTAAATCTAAATGCATAATTGTGCCGTGTAGAGGAGAGTGCAAATAATCAAGAAGTTCAATTACTTGGAATGAGAAGAGGTGGAATTGGAAGTGACTATTCTTATGATGTTTTACAAGGAGAGGCAGAGCAGCAAGTGGAATCTCAAGAGCTGCCTCTGTTCCCACTCGGTCTCACACTAGAGGCCACCAAAAATTTCTCTGATGAAAATAAGCTTGGAGAAGGTGGGTTTGGCCCTGTATACAAGGTAATTAATCATGAGATGATTGCACGTCAAGCATTTATAGTCTGTGTTTGGTATTTGATCAAATAAAATGTGGTTACATTAGAGGACATATTTTCATCATTTTAACAGGAGAAGCTATTTTTCAGGGAATATTGTTGGGGATGTAATGCAAACTCAGAACAGAATTTGAGAGAAAATTAACTTGTATTAACAGAGAAAAATCAATATACAAGAATTATACAAAAACTCCCCTAAATTTCCTGGAGCTCTCCTGGCTCTCTCTCTGAACTCTAAACTCTCTGGTTTAGCTCCTCTCTGGGATACAAATGACTCTGCAGGACGTCCTCTTATTTATAGGAGGAGTCTGCATGAATTTTCAAACAAATTAGGTAGGAAGTTGGTCACCTACCTTGACTTGCCATGCACCTACCCCCAAGGGAGGTGCCTAAAATTGACAATCTTCTGGGTAGGTAGCCTCCCTTTGACATGGGAGGGACTTTCCAGAAGCTCATCAATTCTCCCCCTCCATCCCATGTGAAAGAGAGTAACAACAAAAGTAATTAGACAGCTTCTAATCCAACTATGTCTCTGCATAGTTCTAGCTTGTCTCTGATGACCACTTTTGTTAACATGTCGGCTGGATTCTTTTTAGTATGGATCTTCACTAGTTTCAACAGTTGCTTGTCCATCACCTCTCGTATCCAATGATAGCGGATGTCGATATGCTTCGTTCGAGAATGGTACATTGAATTCTTGCTCAAATCCAGAGCACTTTGACTGTCACAGTGTACTTTATACTCCTTTTGCTCAAATCCAAGTTCTTGGAGAAATCGCTTCAGCCACAACATTTCTTTTCCAGCTTCCGCTGCGGCAATGTATTCTGTCTCTGTCGTGGATAGTGCAACACACTTCTGTAGTCTTGACTGCCATGATACAGCTCCCCCTGCAAAGGTGTAAACAAAACCTGATGTAGATTTCCTACTGTTAGGATCTCCGGCCATATCTGAATTTGTATAGCCTTCCAAGATTGGATCAGCTCCCCTGTAACACAAGCATATCTTCGAAGTACCTTTAAGGTATCTGAGAATCCACTTGACTGTCTCCCAATGTTCTTTCCCTGGATTGGAAAGAAATCTGCTCACGACTCCTACAGCATGAGCAATATCTGGCCTTGTACACACTATGGCATACATCAAACTTCCTACAGCAGAAGAATAGGGCACCGACGCCATGTCCTCTATCTCTTTCTTGGATGAGGGACATGATCTCTTGCTCAGCTTGAAGTGATTAGCCAGTGGTACACTAACTGGCTTAGCACTATCCATGTTGAACCTTTGGATCACACGTTCAACATATTTTTCTTGAGACAGCCATAATTTCTTCTGTTTCCTGTCTCGACGAATGTGCATCTCCAAGATTTGCTGAGCTGGTCCCAAGTCCTTCATATCGAAGGTTTTTGATAGTTTATTCTTCAGCTGCTTTATTCTTGTTGCATCTTTTCCGACGATCAACATGTCGTCCACATATAACATTAATGCAACAAAGTCTCCACCTGGAAGTTTCTGAAAGTAGACGCATTGGTCTGCAGCGGTTCTTTTGTACCCATGACTCACCATGAAAGAGTCAAACTTCTTGTACCATTGCCTTGGTGCTTGTTTGAGGCCATACAAGCTCTTTTTGAGCTTGCACACGAGGTGTTCTTTTTCTTGAACCTCGAACCCTTCTGGCTGCTCCATGTAGATTTCTTCATGCAAGTCTTCATGAAGAAATGCTGTCTTCACATCCATCTGTTCAAGCTCCAAATCAAGACTTGCTGTCAATCCGAGGATGACGCGGATTGAGGACATTTTTACCACCGGTGAGAATATTTCATCAAAGTCAATTCCTTTCTTCTGAAGGAATCCTTTTACCACCAATCGGGCTTTGTGCTTTATCACCTTTCCTGTTCCATCTTTCTTGAGCTTGAATACCCACTTGTTCTTCAGTGCCTTCTTTCCGTCTAGGAGCTCGACCAGTTCATAAGTTTTGTTCTTCTCTAGAGAATTCATCTCATCTTGCATTGCATGCAGCCATCGTTCTTTGTCTGGATGAGATAAAGCTTCATGAAAGCTTTCTGGCTCCCCCTCATCAGTAAGCAGTGTGTACTCTGATTCCGGATATCTCCTCGACGGAATCCGACCTCGCTCAGATCGTCGTAGCTGAGGTTCTTCATTTCCAGGAGGTACAGCAGCTTCTATAGGTGATTGTGGCTCCCCCGGTTCAGCAATCTCTTCATTTTCTTCCTCCTGATCTGCTTCTGGAACTTCTTCTGGTACCTCGTCATTTCTTGTGCATTTGGTGTTGAGTCTGCAACAATATCTGGGGCACTGCTAGTGGGATTTGTAGATATTGTTGTCTTTTCAGCGTCTTCATATGTTTGGTCTTCGTGAAATATCACATCTCTGCTCCGGATGACTTTCTTTTCTTTGGGATCCCATAATCTGTATCCGAATTCTTCATCTCCATAAACGATGAAGATACATGGAACAGTTCTTGCATCGAGCTTCTGTCTGAGCTCCTTGGATACATGTACGAAGGCTAAACAACCAAACACTTTCAAATGATTATAGGAGGGCTTTTTATTTGACCATACCTTTTCTGGAATCTCGAAATTCAGTGGTGCCGATGGTGCTCTGTTGATTAAGTAACAGGCGGTGCGAACTGCCTCCCCCCAGAATGGCTTGGGTAACTTAGCCAATCTGAGCATGCTTCTGACTCGTTCCATGATGGTTCGATTCATCCTCTCGGCCACTCCATTATGTTGTGGTGTGCGTGGGACGGTTCTTTCATGTCGAATGCCATATCTTCGACAGTAGGCATTGAACTCTCTGGAGGTATACTCGCCTCCGTTATCTGATCGAAGGCATTTTAATTTCTTACCCGTTTCACGTTCTACCATGGCGTGAAATTCTTTGAACTTCTCCAGAACTTCATCCTTCGTCCTGAGGAAATACACCCACACTTTTCGAGATGCATCATCAATAAAGGTCAAGAAATACCTTTTACCGCCTAAGGACTCGACTTCGAGAGGTCCGCATACATCACTGTGTACTAGCTCCAATAGCTTTGATTTTCTCACTGATGAGGAGCTGAATGACACCCTCTGTTGTTTCCCGTACAAACAATAGTCATAAGGATGAGACGCTGCATCCTTGGAAACAGTGATCAGCTTCTTTTTCTGAAGAGTTGATAAACCCTTTTCACCCATGTGACCGAGCCTTTTATGCCATAAATCTAGAGGTACCATGTGCTCTGCTACATGAAGGCTCTCTCCGTTTATCTTTACATGGGTCCTGTAAAGATTGTCACATAATTTACCTCGAGCAACCACCATGACCCCTTTCAACATCTTCCATGTACCGTTGGTGAAGCAGCTCTCATAACCTTGCTGATCAAAGGCTTTTACCGAGAGCAAGTTGAGTCGAAGATCTGGCACATGACGAACGTCCTTCAAAGTTATTTTGCATCCGACTTTCGTTTGGAATTGAATATCACCAATTCCCATGATTTTGACGGTGCTGTTGTTTCCCATCTTCACTATCCCAAAGTCTCCTGCTTTGTATGTGGTGAAGATCTCTCTGCAAGGAGTGACGTGGCAGGAAGCTGCTGTGTCAATTACCCATTCTACTCCTTGGTCTGCTGTGTGGAAGCACGTCTCTTCCGCACAGATGGTCACATCTTCTACAACTGTAACTCGTGGCTCGTCGCTACTTTGTGCTTGTGAACTCTCCTGGTTCTGCTTATGAAAACTGCGATAATTTATCTTCATGTGACCCTCTTTGCCACAGTGATAGCATTTGTAGGTGGGTCTCCGCCCATCTGTTGATCTGCCCCTTCTGTTTGTCGATCTACCTCTGCTTTTGCTTCTACCTCTTCTCCAGTCTTCACCTCGAGACTGTCTTCCCCGATTCTCCATGATGTAGGCTTCATCTTGATTGGCGCCTGCATCTTTTCTTCTCGCCTCCTCGTTCATCAAGGCATCCTTAACCATTGATAGGGTAAGTTTGCCTCCGGGTGCTGAATTACTGATGGAGACCACTAACGTCTCCCATGAATCTGGAAGGGAACTGAGAAGTAGAAGTGCTTGTTCTTCGTCTCCAAGCTGTAACTCGATTGCTGTCAACTGATTCACCAAGTTCTGGAACTCACTTGTATGTTCTGCTACAGGAGTTCCGCTCCGCAACTTCAAGTTCACAAGCCGTCTCATCAGGATGGCTTTGTTCCGTGCTGACTTGGCTTGATACATACTCTCTAATTTTTTCCATAGAGTATATGCATCTGTTTCTTTGGCTACATGGTGGAAGACACTATGATCGATCCATTGTCTGATCTGACCGATGCATTTTCTATTAATTTTCTTCCACTCTGCCTCTTTTTCTGTCTCAGGTCTCTGCCCTTCAAATTCTATAGGGTCATATAGATCCTTACAACTAAGGAGATCCTCCATCCTGGGCCTCCATAGTGTGTAATTGGTAGCAGTCAATTTTATCATGGCTCCGGATGATTCTTCCATTTTAGAATAATTAATTCACTAAAATAGAAATTGAATTTCAAAAATCCGAGCCCACCGTTACGTCCGGAATGGTCAAATTAGGTGGAATAGCCTCTTCCGGGGCTCAAAAATTCCTTTTATACAATAAATACTAAGCTTGGAAACTTTAAGGACTAAACTGAAATTTCTTAAGGGCTAAACTGGAATTTCAGAAACTAAAAGGGGCGCAATGTCATTCACCAGAACTACAGGGGCCAAACTGATATTTTCTAAGGACTGAAATGTAAATTTCAGAAATTTAGGGGTCAAAAGTAATTACCCGAAAATACAGGGGCCAAAATGATATTTTTCAACGATTTGCTGACGTGACAGATGGGGTCCACAGTGCTGACATGGTTATGACGTGGAGACACGTGGCAGGTGACGTGGCGAAAAGTTCACTGACGTGGCTGGTGACGTGGCGCTGACGTGGTCGCCTTCTTCCTTGGGATGGCGCGTGCGGCGCGTGTGGCGAGTGAGGACCACTCGCAGTTCAGGCAGACGGCGCGTGCGGCTTCTCTGGTGGTCGGTTTGGTCGCCGAAAAATTGCAGAATGATCGGCACGACGTCACGAACACACAGAACACTTCAAATTCGAAATTCGATGACTTTCCGAAAAATCGAAATTTTCCAGAAACAGGGGACAAATTTTCTCTGAATATTTTCTCTCTGTTCTGACGTTCCAGGAGCTCAACGAGGCTCTGATACCAGTTGTTGGGGATGTAATGCAAACTCAGAACAGAATTTGGGAGAAAATTAACTTGTATTAACAGAGAAAATTCAATATACAAGAATTATACAAAAACTCCCCTAAATTTCCTGGAGCACTCCTGGCTCTCTCTCTGAACTCTAAACTCTCTGGTTTAGCTCCTCTCTGGGATACAAATGACTCTACAGGACGTCCTCTTATTTATAGGAGGAGTCTGCATGAATTTTCAAACAAATTAGGTAGGAAGTTGGTCACCTACCTTGACTTGCCATGCACCTACCCCCAAGGGAGGTGCCTAAAATTGACAATCTTCTGGGTAGGTAGCCTCCCTTTGACATGGGAGGGACTTTCCAGAAGCTCATCAAATATTAGGGGATGGTAAGGTAATAGCAGTGAAGAGGCTCTCAAGAACATCTAGGCAAGGGCTACAAGAATTCAAGAATGAAGTTACTTTAATTGCTAAATTACAACATAAAAATCTTGTCAAACTCTTGGGATGCTGCTTATAGGGGAACGAGTTGCTGCTCATCTACGAATATATGCCCAACAAAAGCCTTGATTTCCTTCTCTTTGGTTGGCATCCCAAACTTTCTTTCGCTAGCTAATAAACAACAAGATATATAAGTAATTAATTAAGAACAATTGATTTTGTATATAATTACTTTGTTGTCAGATTCAGCAAGGAAAGTGCAACTAGACTGGAAAACACGAAAAGGAATTATTAACGGTATTGCACGAGGTCTTTTGTATCTACATGAGGATTCTCGACTTAGAATCATGCATCGGGACCTTAAAGCTAGTAATGTTTTACTAGATCATGAGATGAATCCAAAGATATCAGACTTCGGAATAACCAGGATATTTGGTGGAAATCAAAGTGAAGCTAATACTAAGAGAGTTGTTGGAACATAGTAAGTCCTTTATTTATTTATTTTTACTCTGCCTCCTCTGTGTTTCCTACCTATGGTAAGTGCTTCTTTAAAAGCTTGTCTTCTTTCTGTGATGCACATCAATTTTGATCTCTATTGTCTTTCTGCCTTCTTTGTTTGACACAAATAATGTTTAAAATCTAATAATTAATAAGCTATATAAGGCCAGATCAATTAACTAAAGCTTTTGTTATGTGCATGCATGAATGCAAATGTAAACGGAACTTAATGCGAACATCAAATGGTATAAACTGATCTGTTACTGCAAACTGTTGAGTGAATGCTATAATATGCTATATAATTAACATTATTTGAGATGTGGAAGATAATATGTTAACCTCAATAAACCTATATTCTATTACGTTGTTTTGATATTCTGATCGCTTCATATTATGAGGCTACTTATTTTATTATTCCAATTTTTAACAGTGGATATATGGCTCCAGAGTATGCTATGGAAGGACTATTTTCAGTTAAAGCAGATGTTTTCAGTTTTGGAGTTCTTCTACTAGAGATTGTGAGTGGGAAAAAGAATAGTGGATTTTATCTTTCTGAACATGGTGAAAGCCTCCTTACTTATGTATGTATCCATCCTGGATCTGTAACTTCTAAAATGATTTCCAGTTAAATGATGTCTTCAATTTGAAATTGTTACTTCACATCATTGGGGCAACTTTATGACTTGTTTAATGTTTCAGACATGGAAACTCTGGAGTGAAGGACATGCATTAGGGCTGATGGACCAAATATTAGCGGGGTCATGTGTTTCCGAAGAAGTATTGAAATGTATTCATATTGGATTATTGTGCGTGCAGGAAGATCCAGCTGATAGACCTACCGTGTCATCTGTGGTTGTTATGCTGGCAAGTGATACAATAGCACTTCCTAAACCAACCGAGCCCGCATTCTCTGTTGGCCGAGTCGCTGGAAAATCATCTCAGTCATCATCTGATAATAAGGTTTCCTCTGTTAATGAGGTAACTCTTTCAAATGTGTCACCCCGGTGACAATTATCATCATCTGATAATAGTTGATTCTTTGCTCTCATTATTCTCGTAATGGAACTTCCACAGACAATTACCATCATCAGGACACCATTTTGATATTCATCTTTTAATAGACTTGTATTATACTTTTTCTCCATAAATTCATTTAATATATAGCATGGAAGACTAGCAGTCATTGAGCTTCACTATGAAAATAAACTTGTGAGATCAAAATGTGGCATTATATAGAGCAATCATTTTAAGCAGGTTTTAGCAGTGTGGTCTGGCAACCAAATCACTATTAGAGCTCAAACACCTTGAACTATTATAATCCTGATCTATCAGCTCTGTTTTTGAGAAAGAAGTTTCATAACATGATGCCAATAAAAGAAAACATAACAAAGTGGTCTAGTGTTCGAATTCCTCGAAACTACTAACGTGGAACTAAAACTCTCTTTGTGGGTAATTAAATTAGGACAATCACCATCCAAATCATCATAATCAACAATATGAAAAGTATAACTATCAATTACTCTACCCTAAGTGAATATTTTTTTGTACAATTTTTTGTCTCAAGGAAACATTCCCAAATATAAGTTATTAAAACATCAAGATGCACGGCCAGGTCACATGCTTTGCTTCGATGCATTGGAGACTTTTTCTGATGATTGTCGTGCAACAAAAACACGAAACCCAGAAAAGCAAAAATGTTTATTGGAGCCTTTTCTTAACAATTCGATCGCTATTCAGTTTCAAAATTTGCCAACTTTGTCAAGAATATTGCTAATTGATTGACAAAAGCACATAAATATACACAGAAAACAGCATTCATTGAAACATGTCCAAGCATCAATTTTCGGAATAATGACTGAAATAATTACATTTGCACAAAATATATTCTGAGGATCAATATCTCTCAAAATTCGGAAATGTGCATTAACGAATCACCTGCCTACAAGCTCGACGACAATTTCCTCTTAAGTTTTTATCGGAGCTTCCACCATCATCTACTGTAACTTTGGCCAATTCCTTCCACCTCTGGGAATTCCCCCTGACATCTTTTGCTCTTTCTCCTTCCATAACTTCCCTTATACACTTCTCTATCTCTTCCCTTGTCACAATTCCTTTTTCATTTACTCTTACTCCAACTCCAACTCCAACCTGCCACGCATCCGGAATGAACTTAGCATCAGTTGGTTGATCTGTCCACTGTGGCATTGCCACCATCGGCACTCCCAAGCTCAGAGCCTCAATTGTTGAATTCCACCCACAATGTGTCATGAAACACCCCACCGACTTCTGAGCTAGGACTTTTAATTGAGGATTCCAACTCACTACCAAACCCTTGTCAGATATTTCCTCAGAGAAGTTGCTGGAAGCTTTTCCTTTTCCGATTCCCTGACTACGCACAAGAAGTAGCAGTTACTCCTCTTCAGCCGTTATGCTAATTCCTCCATCTGCTCTTCTCCCAATGCAGCCAGGCTTCCGAATGCTACATAAACAACAGATTCAGTTTCCTTTAAGTCTAGCCATCACATGCAAACATCTCTGTTGGGTTTGAAAAGGCCGAGGTCGTAATCGTTGCCATTTTACATGCGCTTGTCCAAGTATATAGATGGAATCGTTGGTCCAATGCTCTCAATTGGGCGCTGACTCGCCATCCAGTTTACTACCTAAAGGAAGTTAACAGAATTTCTCAACTAGTACACTATTATGATAGGACATATTGAATGTGCATTGGGGACTTTGAATTACCTCTTCTTCCCGCTTATCAAAAGTGTTGCACAGATCCATTTCGGTTCAAGAATTTTGACATTTGATTCACGACGCCTTTCCGTAGTAATGAGTAAACATCAGCTTTAGAAATGAACGATGGTAGATCATTATTCGCTAGCAGTGGCATCGAAGGCAACGATACCATACACCCGTCGGAAGGAACTTCCATTGAGCCCTTATAAGAATGATGGTAAATTGCGTTAACTGCCCAAGATTGAGTGAAAAATGGGGCTCCTTCCAGGCCAAATCTCCGGGCTACGTCTAACATCCGTGGCATACACGAGTCATAAGCGATTAACTTAAGTGGATATCCAGAGTGTTTACTCTTTTCAATGAGTTTGGCTAGGCATTGTGGAAATACAACTTCCTAGTGCTCAATATATTCTTCAAAGTTGTGTACTGTTACTCCTGCATCAGACCCATCAGAAATGAACTTAACGTCAATGGAGCCGCTTGCGCTTTGCATGGATATGAGGGACGATTTGGGGGTGACTAGGGTTACTTTGAGGCCTTTTGAGCCTAGACGCTTGGAGAATTTGTGCTTTGGGTTTATATGACTTTGTGCTGCGGAAGGTATTACAAGGATGCGTGTTTCTCTACCTCTTTGCTCCCCCATTTTTCGTCAAAACTCTTTGACATAACAGACAAACATACAACATTTAAAGAGCCAGAGGAGGATTTGACATTGTCGATCAATTGACAAAAAAATAGAGATAATGCCAAAATCCAAGGACAGAATTTAATTTCGGTAAATTTTAGGTAAGAATACATAAGTTTATTTGTCTTGATCAACTTAGCTCTCACTCTAATTAAATCATGAATATAAGAATTGAAAATTCAGATTCTTCACATGTTCAATTTAAAACAAATCTTCCTTGGATACGGAATCGTTTGTCTTTAGTTAAAAAGATAGACCCAAAACCCAAAAGCCTATTAAATCAAGACAAATACCACTTCACCCTTCTGGTTTTTATTTATTAATGTAATTCTGTCACATCAACAATACAATAATTCGCACATATAGTATAAACTAGCGGCTATAGAGTAGTATCGGACTAGCCCGAAGAAAATGATCCCATTCCCATATGATCAATACCCAAATTATAACGCATAAGATTTTGACATCATTGCCTGCGTACAAAGGCATAAACACCTTCATTTACATGACTGCTTAAGTATCAAAACTTTGACACAATTTGGCCTAAATTTCAAAGATACGATTGAAAAGGTCACTACTCTTCCATTACGAAGAGTAGTGATATGGAAATGTCTTCTAAGAAATAGTAGAGATAAAATTTGCTTGCATTAGCAAACAGGCACTAAAGAATTGACGAATGGAGCAATAGTCAATAATCAATTTCACGGCCCCAATAATTCAAGAATGTCAGAAACCTGAGCCGTATAATAATCTGGATGTATGCTATTTGAGGGGTCTTGAAGAGTAGATTGAGTTGTCACGCCTGCACATTTGATTAGAGGTTCTATACATTTCAGCACAAAATGAGGATGATAAGGAAACCATTTTTGGTTTGCTAGTAAATCACAAAACCTGAAAGAACAAGAAGAGTTCTGCAGCCGGCGTTCTGTCCAAATAAAATATCAGTGTTTAAATTATCACCAACCATACACATTCTAGAGGCATCAATCTGAAGTCTGCAAATCAAAATACCGTAAGAACAAAAATTAATTTCCAATAACATCATCATTGATTTTTATGCAATCTCATGAACTAAGAATGGATGATGATCACAGAAGGCGATCTAATGTCTCATATTCTTGTTTAATTATTGCCTAATGAAAGAAAATGTTACAACTATTAACTTACTTTTTTAATAAAAACTCCATCATGAAAGTGGATGGTTTTCCAACTACAATAGGCTCTCTTTCAGTTGACCCACACATGGCAGCAACCATACACCCCGCCCCTGCAAATATACATTGAAGCAACTCGCCAAATGTGCATTTTACATACGAAAGCTTTCTTAATTAACTCTTACCAGGCCACTCCTGTAGATCAGTCATATGTCCCACTGCATCGCGATTGGTAGCAATAAAAAGGCACCCGGGATTCTCACGAATGCAAAGCGTTCCATACCTGGTAGTCAAAGTCCATGGCAAAATAAATAAATAATGAACATAAAAATAAAACCTTTCTCAAACATGATTAGAGGAAATCTTTTTAAAATTCTTATGTAATTCTGTCTTAGAGGTAATTAGGCAACAAACTTAACATGGAAACATAAGGGATTTAGATTTTCTTACTGGAGCTTGTAATAGTTAATGTTTGGGTCTAATCCAACGACAACTGCTCCAACCTGGGACCATAAATGCAACATAAAAACTTAAATTAAGAAGAAAAATAAAGAAGGATAAATAAGTGAAAAGAAAAGGATAAATTGCTCCAAGAAATTTGGACAAGCTAGATATGTTATATTACACTCTTATCATGTTGAAAGAAGCAATTTGATTTCCACTGTACCCTTTTCTCACCATCATCCTGCAGAATGCAAAAGGTGAGGCTCTAAATATTAAGTACTTGAAAAAAAAAAAATTCTGCACTCTCAGATTGGATTGAGTAAAAAGAATAATGATACAAATAGGCTTTAAGTAACACATATCACTATCATATAATTGTAGGTAGAGTTTCGCCACAAAATCAAGAAACTAAAGTTTCTTTTCTAAGCAGAGAAAATTTCTAAAATTCGGGCAACTTATCAGTTCATGATGTGAAGATATTGTGGTGTAAGCTTAAAGGGGATTACTGTACAACTCAACTAGAAGCAACCCCCATAATCATAGTTAACAACACCTAATATTGCAATAACATCAATTGAGAATTTTATGTTAGTCTAATGACTAATTTTGTCACTCTAAAAATTGAGATCACATGCAGATAAATAATAATAACAATAATGATAATGACAACATTAATAATATCGAAAAACAAAATAAAACTTTACTGGACCACCAAGGCCTTCATATCCAGCAAGTTGCAGCTCTTCTAATATGCCTTCACAACCAATTACATAAACCTGAAAGAGGAAAATATCCAGGAACCACAATAAAAAACCAATATTGTCACCAGCATAGCAAACATTTGAGCAGTAATGTGGATGTCAATTTATAGACCAATAAAGGCATCCTTCCAAGCATAGGCAGTGCCATCATGGATTCCAACTTTGATGACAGACTATGAGATAACTGCAGCAATTATTAATCTACCCAAACAGTTAAAATTTGTCTCTGATCATAAACAGCTCTAATAATAATGGACTCACTTGCAAGCAGAAAATACAGTAAGTAACATTAATATCTGTAATAATCAGGCAAATATTGGTGTAATTTACTATAGAAAACTGCTTTCCCCATTTCCAACTCCTAACAGTGAGAACCACACACCACACAATTTTGCTCTAAGGAAACATAAATTACATAAAGAAGATAACAAACACTTTGTAAAGAGAAAATGGCGTAAACACAAATAAGAGTGATAGAAATCCAAATTTGTAAACAATAATCAAAAGGCCAAACCTTCTTTTCTTGAGGAAAACCATTGACTTTCAAGTACATCGCAGCTGCAAAAGATGACGAAAATATCTCATCCTACAAAATAATTACAAAATATAAAAGAGAGAGACTCAGTGAGCTTTGATTCTAAAATTTCATCATAAACTAATGTCAATATTTTGTAATGTGTACAGAAATAATAAAACCTCATGAACTGAGACTCCAAGAGAATGGAACTTATTGGCATATTGCCTTCTCGATTTCATGGAGTTGTTGGTCACAAAAACCAGCTTCTTCCCCTTTATTAATACAATGGTATAAAATCAAAACAAAAATTTTCTTGAATAAAAAAGAAATGAAAAAATTGAAAACAAATTAAAGCGAAACCTTCGATCGAAGCATGTCTAATGTTTGCGCAGCTCCGTCAATGAGTTCATCGCCCTTCCAAATCACACCTGAATGACGAATGAAACTCAAGCAATTCAACTCAAGGAAAATTAATAACTAAACAAACAAAATGAAAAGACTAATGTGACATACCATCACAGTCGAAGAGAAAAGCGTCGACTGAGTCAAAGAGAGCTCTAATGTTGTCATTAGAGAGAGCTTGCGAGAGTCCATTGGGACCATCCATGGCAAAGTTCGGTGTTCTTCTCCGAGAGATGTAAATTGAAGTGCCTCGCTATGTTTGTAAACTAACAACATAATATCCCGCTTGAAAAATTGACTCTTGTGATCAGTGCCTTGTTAAACATATTGTACGAAAAATCAACATGTTGTGAAATTTAGATTAGTAAATTAAATCTTGTGATCTGATGCTGTTACGTCACACTCGCCGGCAACTCCATAACGACAACAGCTATAAAAAAAAAAAATAATAATAATAATATGCACGTGTTGGACCACACTGACATATAATTTATATATTTCAGCGAGGTTTATTGGAAACACCAAAACACAGCAGGCGTGTGAATATTATTTCCTTCACGACTATCGAGGACACGTGGGCGGAAAAGGATCATAAGAACTTTTATTTACGTCACTGCTTATGTAACAAAACACTTTGAATCAAACTTTGATGGATGTTTGGTCTAAATTTCATGGACAATATTTACTATAATTTTCCAAAAAGAAAGAATCGCTACCCAATCGCCCCAGCATGCGTGGGTGGGGCATTAAATTTGACTCTAGTCCTTAGTGCACGCGGATAATAGTGCGCATACACAGGGCGCATCTATGCTCGGGCCCCTCCGAACAAATACTAAGTCTTTAAATGTTATAAAAAATTCTAGGAGTACCAGATGCTTTATAATTGTACATATTGGGCCCATTAGGTTAAAAAAAAAGCCAAATATAATATAGTTTAGGTATAAATAAGGGGTGATTTTATTCTCCACATAAATCTTTTTAAATTTCTCATATTCTTATAAATGACTAATAAAGTATTAAGTATCCTGTTATTCATTTATTTTATTTATTATTTTTATTATTTCACTCTTAATAAGCAAAAACTTACCTTTTTATATTAAAGCCTTCTTTCTTAAATTCCTCGTACTTTTAGGCTCTGTTCGTTTATAAATTCAAATCCTGTTTTCTGTGTTACACGTTTTTCAATACAATTTATATTCGATCTTAATCACATATCCTTTTCAAAATTTAAAATAATTCAAAATCAACTACATATTTCTAAATTCAATTGAAAACAAAAATACCAAACTCATAAAGGAACACACCCTTAGTTACAAAAGGCAAATTCACACTTGATTTCTCTCTCTCTCTCTCTCTCATCATGACCTTTTTTTGACATATAAAATATGTAAATATTTAATAAATTTTCCATCAATATTGGATAAATCATAATGAATTCAATGAAAAAATTGAAAGAAAACTAAATCTGAAAAAAAATTCAATAAATTATTCATTTAATGAATTCAATGAATTTATTGAAGTTATAATGAATTTCAATAAAAAATTTATTGATTTAGATTAATTGATATATTTTTTTTTTGTTGCTTTATTTTCAAAATTTATATAAGAGTATGTTTGATCAAAGTTAGAAACCTTAAATATCAATCAATCAATATTTTCTCATACCCAATATAGTGTTATTTTTTGCCCCAAAACCAAAATCCTAGTCCCCCACTATGCATACAGCTTGGATTTAAAAGTGATTTTTGATTGTTAAAAAAAATGGAAACTGAGCAAGCTAGGTTCGAAAATAAAACAGAGAATAATATCAGAATTTTCAATAATGTACTAAGAGATGGAATTAATGAGATAAATAAAATGTCCGGCCGGACACCAAATGATTAATCTTTTTAAATAAAAATACAAAAAATTAAAAGAATTTTGTAAGGTGAGTATATTACAATATCATTGTACACCCAATGATTTTGCATCAAGAAATAAATAAATAAATAAAACTTTATACTCGTTAACAAAGAATACCCAATGGTTGATTAATATTAATTGGTCTTACATATAATTAATGATTCTGGTTTGGTGGAATGCATTTTTCTATTAAAGAAAATGTTTTTTTTGTCGAGATTTTATAGTACTATTCTCAATAAGCTGTCCACTTCATAGCGATGTGTATATCTTGATGTGCTCATGTTGTTGTTCAATTTATATAAAAAGCGAATGACCGAAACAATATTATTGCACATCACACAAATGCATTACAATATATATAGTTCGAAGATCAGTTGCCTGCAAGTTCCGTGACAACTTCATCTAGGCTCTTATCAGAGCTTTCACCATCATCTACTGCCTCTTTGGCCAATTCCTTCCGTTTCCGGGAATTCCATTTGATATCTTTGGCTCTTTCTGCTTCCTTGACTTTCTTTATACATTTCTCTATCTCCTCTCTTGTCACAATCCCTTTTTCATTTACTCTTACTCTAACCCCAACTTGCTACACATCTGCAACGAACTTAGCATTAGTGGTTTCATCAGTCCATTGTGGCATTGCTACCATCGGCACAACCTACTGACTTGTGAGCTAAGACTTCTAGTTGAGGACTCCAACTCACTACGAGACCGTTCTCGGATATTTCCTCAGAGAAGTTGCTTGGAAGCTTTTCCTTTTCCGATTCCCAGACTACCCACAAGAAGTAGCAGTTACTCCTCTTCAGCCCCCATGCTAGTTCCTCCATCTGCTCTTCTCCCAGCGTCGCCAAGCTTCCAAATGAGACGTTAACGACAGATTCAATTTCCTTTGAATCTAGCCGTGTCATGCTTGCATCTCTGTTGTGTTTGAAAAGGCTGAGGCCGTTATCTTTTCATTTTCCAAGCGCTTGTCCACGTATATTGATGGAATTGTAGCTCCAATGCTCTTAATTGGGCATTGAATCGCCATCCAATTCACTCACCGTCAGAAGTTAACAGATGGTTATTAACACATGATATTAATTACTAAGAGTTATTAGCTATCTATTACGGGCTTTGAACTTTTCAAGTATTTCTGTACATAGAAGGATTCAATAGAGCAGCACAAATATATATCTGAAGACTAAATTAGTTGATAAGAAATTTTATATGCACGGATTAGGGATTCCTAAGTTATCTCTTCTTCCAGCTTATCGTAAGTGCTGCACAAGATCCATTTGGGTTCATGAATATTTGACATTTGATTCAAGACGACGTTTTGGTGAGATACGTAATAGAAAGTTTCATAAATCAACGTTGGTAGATCATTGTACCGTAGCAGCGGCATCGCAGGCATGGAAACCATACACCCATATGAAGGAACTTTCAAAGACCCTTAGTTAGATTGTATATAACAGAGGAAGAATTCAGTTGCATATATCAATATATCAGAGAATTGAGAGAAGCTTGTATCAGAAGTTTTCTGTTTATTCAATGCTTGTTAAAATGAGTACAATACATACTGACTTATTTATACAAGATTCTGTTATTTGTAACTAACAGTTGCTGACTAGGATAACAGAATACAGCAGCTCCTAACAACCTTCAGCTTCTTCTTAACTAACTTCTCCAACTAACTTCCAGCTCATATCTTCAATATGCCCTCTCAAGTTTTGCTGGGATTGCTTGGTCCAGCAAACTTGTTCTCTGCATCAGACTTATTCTCTGCATCAACATTAAGTTTCTCTCTAAGGAATTCAAATCTAGTTTCTGCTAGAGGCTTGGTCATGATATCAGCTACTTGGAATTCAGTTGACACATGTTTTACAGTCAATTGTTTTGACAGAACTTTTTCTCTGATGAAGTGCACATCTACTTCTATATGTTTAGTGCGAGCATGAAACACTGGAGTGGCTGCTAAGGATTCTGCTCCTTTATTGTCACACCATAATATAGGTGTATCCTGAAGCTGAAATCCTAACTCTGTCAATAAAATTTGCAGCCAAATAACTTCAGTTGAAGCCTGAGATAATGCTCTGTATTCGGATTCTGTTGATGATCTTGCTACAACTTTTTGTTTCTTTGAAGACCAATATACTAAGTTTCCTCCTAGATATATGCAGCATCCGGATGTGGACTTTCTGTCATCTACAGAACTTGCCCAATCTGCATCACTGTATCCTATTAGGCTGAGAGACTGCATAGGTTGAAACAATAGTCTATAATCTGAAGTTCCTTTGATATATCTTAATATCCTTTTGCAAGCCTGCCAGTGTAAGACAGTTGGTGATTGAAGAAACTGACTTAATTTATTGACAGCAAACGATATATCAGGTCTTGACATGGATAGGTACTGCAATGCACCAATAATGCTTCTATAAAGAGCTGGTTGTTCAAACATTTCACTGTCACTACTTGACAGCTTCAGATTAGCTACCATAGGTGTTCTAGCTTTCTTGGCTTCCAGCATGTTGCATTTCTTTAACAGATCCCTAACATACTTTTTCTGAGTTAACAGCAATGAATTTGAAGTTCTATGAACTTCAAAGCCAAGAAAGTAGTTCACATCACCCAGCAATTTAAGAGCAAATTGTGTATTTACATCTTTGATAACCTGCTGAACTTTGAAAGCATCATTGCCTGTAATTAAGATATCATCCACATACACCAGTAGAAGAATAAGGACACTTTCTTGTTTGTAAATGAAGAGGCTGGTATCAACTATTGACATCACAAACCCCCACTGAAGCAAGACACTTTTGAGTCTGTCAAACCAGGCTCGAGGGGCTTGCTTTAGGCCATATAATGACTTGTGTAACTTGCATACAAAGTGTGGATGTTTGCTGTTCACAAAGCCCTCAGGTTGATACATGTAAACTGTTTCTTGTAAGTCCCCATGAAGAAATGCATTATTAATATCAATTTGTTGAATAGACCATTGATAAGTAACATCAAGAGCAAAGACCACTCTAATTGTGGATGGTTTGATGACAGGACTAAAAGTCTAAAAAAAAATCAATTTTAGCAGGTTGTTGAAATCCCTTGGCAACTAACCTTGCTTTGTATCTCTGAATTGTACGATCAGAGTTGTATTTGATTTTAAATACCCATTTATTTTCCACAATATGTATATCATCAGCAGCAGGAACTAAAGACCAAGTTTGATTAGCAAGAAGAGAATTAAATTCAGTCTGCATTACTTCTTTCTAGTGAGGAGAGGATAATGCCTGAGAAACTGTAATTGGTTCATTGGTTAATAAAGAGTCTAATGTATGAAGTTGAAATACCTTGGGCTTGAAGATACCAGCTTTAGCCCAAGTAATCATAGGATGCATATTAGTATGCTGAGTTTTAGATGAAGCAGCAACTGGTGCACAGGTAGTCTGAGAATTTTCTGCATTTGAATTAAGTGCAGGAGAAGAACCATCTGAGAGAATAGGATCCTGCACAGGAGATAAGACAGGAGAAGAAGAGGAAGAAGCTTGTGTAATTGGAGTTGAAGTAGTAGGCAGCTCAGTAGGTGTAATATAGATAGGCTTAGTATGTCTGTAAAGAAAATTGGCTGGAAAGATCCAGAGATTGGAAGCTGTATTGGTGTTAGTAGAAGCTGTTGCAGATTCTGTGTGTTTGAAATCTGTTGTGGTTTTGAAAGGAAATATGTTTTCATAAAAAGTAACACTTTTAGAGACATAAATTCTACCTGAGGAATGTAAGCACAGGTAACCTTTGTTATAGCTACTGTATCCGAGAAACACACAAGTGGATGTATGAAAAGCAAACTTGTGTTGGTTGTAAGGTCTAAGATTAGGAAAGCAAGCACAACCAAAGACCTTCAGCATGACAAAATTAGGCAATTTGTGATATAGTTTTTGATAAGGAGACTCAAAGTGTAACACTGCAGTAGGCAATCTATTAAGTAAATAGGTGGCTGTATGGAAAGCATGCCACCAAAACTTGAAAGGAAAAGCAGCTTCAACCAGCATTGTTAGTCCCATTTCTACTACAGTTCTATGTCTTCTTTCCATAGCACCACTTTGTTGATGTATATAAGGACATGAATGTCTGAAAACAATGCCAAGATTATCAAGTAAGGGTTTCAAAGGTCGAAATTTACCACCCCAATCAGTTTGCAAACAGTTGAGTTTAGTGTTAAACACTCTCTTAACCAGATTTAGAAATAGAGGAAATATTTTAGCAACATTTCCCTTAGTTTGCAGTGGATAAATTCGACTATATTTACTGTGGCCATCTACAAATAGTAGGTAGTATGTATAGCCATCAATGGATTTTACTGGAGAGGGTCCCCACACATCAGCATACACTACTCCAAGTGGCTGAGTTATAACTGTTGAAGAAACAGGATATGATGCATGACATTCTTTTCCAAAACGACAGGATATACATTGCAACTTGTTATTAGCTTTACTAGAAAACAGTTTACATTGTGATGCTACATGAGCTAATACATTTGCATTTGGGTGGCCAAGCCTCTTATGCCACAGAATTGTATTAAACTCAGATGTGCATTTATTAACCACACATGAATACAAAGAAACAGGTTGTACATTAGTAGATAAAGGTCCTGTAAAGCTACTGTCATCAGTTGAAGTGAGCTGGTATAGTCCTCTTTCAAGCTTGCCATGAAGTAGTATTGCATTGGTTTTCTTGTCCTTGATAAGACAAAAGGAAGGATGAAACTCCACAAATAATCCATCATTATCCTGAAGTAACTTAGAAATGCTTAATAAGTCTTTTGTAATACCAGGAACATGAAGAATTTTATTAAGCACTAGTGACTTTGAATGTAGTGAACAATGCAGTAAAGAACAACCAATATGCAATATAGGTAGAATATTACCATTGCCGACTTGCACATTTTTAGTTCCATGATATTCATCAGATAGACTCATGTTCTTCATACTAGAGGTGATGTGATATGTAGCTCCTGTATCCAGGTACCAAGATGAATCTGCAACAGCAGTATGAGAGGCTACAGGAGCTTTTTCTTTTGCTTGCTATGATGCTACAAAAGCTTATGATGGAGGATGCTGTGAAGTCTGTGATGTACCTCCTGAATTATATCCTGAAAAACTGCCTGTATTACCCTGAAAAGTGATGTCAAACCTATGATAGCATTTAACTGCAATGTGACCAGGTTTGCCATACAGTTGACATATTGTTCTATTGTTCATATTTCCTCTGCCATTTCCATGTCCATTACCACCAGTATGAAATCTACCAGGGTTATTTCTGCCACGACCTCTACTTCTTGCACTGTTATTAAATGCTTTAAAGTAGTTATAACCATGAGAGAATTGATTAGAAGTTCTCTGTGCTACTTGACACTGTGATAAAGGTTCACTGTTTGAGTTACATTATGTTAAGCTAATCGAAGCTCATAGCTTTGAAGCTGGAACTGTGCTTCCTCAATAGAAATACATCCAACTCTTGAATTGACATTGACAACAATTGCATCATTCTCAGGACCTAAGCCATCTAGAATATGCAATAACAGATCACTATCAGTAATTTCATTTCCTATAGCAAACAATGTATCAGCTATCTCTTTCATTTTTAGGAAATATTCTGAAACTGTCATGGATCCCTTCTTAGTTGTCTGAAGTTTGTGTTTAAGGAGTATCACTTGAGCTATTGATTCTGTAAGAAATAATCTTTCTAATGTATTCCACACATTCATAGATGTTTTACATCTTACTACATGTCCATACATTGTTTCCGACATTGATGATAATAGACAGCTTAAAACAAATTGATCTGTTCTTTTCCATAGTAGATAATCTGGATTATGAATGTTACTATCAGGATCAGTGGAATTATGGACAGAAATGAAAGGTTGAGGATAGATCTTATCTCCATTAATGAAACCTTGAAGATCATAAGCTCCAAGTGTAGGTAGAACCTGTGATCTCCAGTATCCATAGTTGTTACGATTCAACTTTATAGACAGAGTAGGAAGAATCGATGGAACTGAAATCAAAGGCATCATTGTTGCAGATGAACTAGAAACTCCATGATTATGATCTTGTCGAGTTTGCTGAGGAATCTGAACATTTATTGAGCTTGTGCCTCCATTCAGATCTTGATTGTTTCTCAGGAAAGTAGAGTTTCCAGGAAAAGGATTTGATGGATCAGCCATTGGCTCTTATACCAAGTTAGATTGTATATAACAGAGGAAGAATTCAGTTGCATATATCAGAGAGAGAAGCTTGTATCGGAAGTTTTCTGTTTATTCAATGCTTGTTAAAATGAGTACAATACACACTGACTTATTTGTACAAGATTCTGTTATTTGTAACTAACAGCTGCTGACTAGGATAACAGAATACAGTAGCTCCTAACAACCTTCAACTTCTTCTTAACCAACTTCTCCAACTAACTTCCAGCTTATATCTTCAATACCCTTCATAAAGATGATAGTAATTAACTGCCCATGGTTGAGTGAGAAATTGAGCTCCATCGAGGCCCAGTCCTCTAGCTACATCTAGCACCAACGACATGCTTGAGTTATAAACGACAAACTTTACTGGATATTCCAAGCATTTATGCTTTTCAACGAGTTTGGCTAGGCTTTCTGGTAATAGAACTCGGAAGATTTTCGCAAATGCTTCAGAGTTTTCTATAGTTACTCCAGTATCAAACGCATCAAAAATTGACTCAATGTTGATTGAGCTGCTTTGGCCTGGATTGGATATGTGAGTGGATTTGGGGGTGCTGGGAAAGGGATTGCAAGGATATGAGTTTCTCTACCTCTTTGTTCTTCATTTTTCTTCAAAACTACCTTCCACAAAACGTACACGTAAAACTAATTTATAGAGCCTGGAGGAGAATCTATCAATTAACAAATTAAATAGAAGAGATAATGGAAGGAGCAAAAATTGAATGTTGGTTCTTTAATTTATAAATTAATTTATGATCGTGAACAACTTGACTCTTATTTTAATCAAACCACCACTATAAGAATTGAAAATTATATTTTATACGAATTAATCTTGGCAATTACCTAAAATAAATAGAAATTTAATTATGAGAAAAGGCCACTCTAATCACTATTAGAGGAATAATCTTGACTACAGAGAACACCAAAATACTGATTTTCTAAAATGAAAGTCAAACCGATTTTCCAAAGAAACTTGATATCACAAAATAATACTGAATGTTTCTTAAGAACAAGAATAAGTTTAAATTATGACACAATTAAATGTTTTTCCATCAAATGAGAATTGCATACTTAAGAAAATTTCTGATTTTGCAACATGAGGACAAAGTCATCAAACTAAAGCTTTAGAAGTAAACACTTGATTATTGCATCTTTTGATAACTCAAATTAAAAATGTGAACCACAAAAAAATCAAAAGCTTAGTGCCCGAAAATGTAATCTAAAAAATCAAAAGCTTAGTGCCCTAAAATGTTATTCCTTTTATCTAACCTTGAACTTCATCTATGCCTTGCTTGAACCTACTTAAAAGCATTTCATATAGCCGGCTAGATAAAGTGACCTTCATGCCTAGAACGTAACTGTGAGCATAAAACAATAGAGCAAGTGAGTAATGAGAAAAAGGGTAAGAACTGGGAGACAAAATGAGCTGATGTATAGACAAATTATATGTTCTCTTCATAATTTACAAGCACATAGGCTAATGGCAAAAGAGAAGAAAACCATATGAAGTTGATATAAGTAAATCCTGTTCAAGTGCTTCCACACAAACTCCCAGGAATGCGAAAGCAATTGCAGCATTCTACACAACCTTGGCTTTTGTTTGAGCCCCTGATCTTGCGAACAATAAATTATGTGATACAGTAGCTTATAAGAGAGTTTTTACCATCCAAATGAAAATGCTGTCCAAATATCAAATAATTATGACCACATATACCTAAAAAACAGCAAAGCATAGATCTCTCAATTAAGCTTTCAGTGGCCACAAATCCAATGTGGAAGCAAATGAGCACCAAATAAGAAAATCTTCTGTGCGACAGCTTGAGCCTTTTGTAGGTGGCATTGCATATATAACAAGTTAATATCACTTACTAACCTTAGGTTTTCATAAAAAATCATTCGGATGCAACTTTTCTCAATTTCATCAATGCCTTACCCTGCCATTTTGAAAATTCATCACATACTTCCTCACTAACAGTTCTCCTTTCCCACCTGCCATTGCCACCTGCCATTTAAATACATCATTACAAAAGAAATAAAAGACTGGTATTAGTTTTTTGTTTGTTTTTGTAGCATCATTATAAATGAAAATTTTAAATACATCATTATAAATGTTAAGCTAACCGGGGAGAGTTATAAATGGAAAAAGGCGAAAAACTACCCCTTCCATTCCCACCTGCCATTGCCACCACAGCCCTGGAATGGAATGATTTCATTCACCATTTAAACATGAACTCGTCACACAACCCAGATAATAAAAAAAAAAGTAAATAAGTAAAAAATCCAATCCATCACCACCTAACCCAGGAAATTCATCCCTCACTACCCACAAACTCTATCTATCAGCATAATAAGCCAAGAACTTTATCCCCCACTGCCTGGAAATTTTATCTACTGCCAACATAACCAACGAACGCAACCATTAAAAAGAAAAAGGAAAAAAAATGGTAAACTCCGATTGACCATGGCTCATTTTTTTCCCTTAAATTCCTTGGTTAATATATTACCTCTTCAAGCCAACAGCTGCTAATTTGCTCAATGCCACTGTTTCGACTACAATCTCCAAACCAAAGCTTCAATCGACAACCCATTGTTGGTCCTTTAATTGCAACCTCCAAATCCATACCAATCGCCAACTATCTATTACCTCCACCACACCAAGCCAGTGACCAGCATCACCCATTCTTAGATTAATGATCTAAGAAACATATTGGAGAATAAAGAGAAATGATGAAGAGAGACAATTTGGAGGAGAGAAAGAGTCTTGTGGTTGAGAATTATTGGAGATAAAAGGTTTAAAACAAAAATTTTAAATCATGAATTACAAGTTTTGATATGAGATTAATTTCAAGAGTTACAAATATAATAAAAATATGAGTTACAACACTTATTATTTGTAACATATATGTTTTTATTAAGAATATTATGGCTTAAGAGTTACAAGATATTTAATTTGTACGTTACCTAAGTTAAGAGACTACTATATAAAAGAGTCTCAAAGGTTCTAACAACAATGATGATATATTTGTGTATTTTCTATGTTTTTGAGCAAACGCAATACACGGAGACAAGTTATTTTCTTCCTGTGATCGTGTTCATTGAGGAGATAGGCTGTGAGTATTGGGTTGTATTTTGGAACCCTTGAGTACCAATATTAACTATACGAAGGGAGGACTATTTGGTTTTAGGACAATGCCTTTAACATGTCTCTCAAATGCTGAAGTGTAATGTCCCATGGGCTAAGTATCTTTCGGCTTATATTTTATTTGAGAGTTATTTTATTCAGTCTCCACTTTCTACCTCTTCAACCCCACTTCTAAATAAACTCAATTGAATATTTTAAACCCTTAAATTTATCTCATTAAACCCCATCTAATTCCTAAAATACCCTTTTCACTAAATTTTTGATTAAAAAAATGTAGAAGTCAGAACTGCTTCTTTTCAATATATGGCGTTTGACAACTCTTTCTCGGATGTTGGAATTTGGTTTACTCTGATACCATTTTGTTGGAGAATAATTACTCAATCAATCAAGCAACACAATAATATGAATGAAGAAGAAGATATTGACTCTTGAGCACTTATCAACTCTTTGTTACTTCTTCTTAATAAAATTGACAAATTACAAAGACTTATATAGTAGACTCAATCCTAATCCTACTCAAACCATAAATACTAATAATTCTAAAATAACTAAATAATTAATCATTATCCATAATTTACTAGGATTATTAATTCTTCCATAATATGTCTTTTAATCTAATTAGGACTCTAATCATATTTTAATTTAGACTTTAAATTCTAAATAAACTCTTAAGCTTTGTTTAAACTTCCAACACCCCCCCTTAAACTAAGCTTAACCAAAGAATGACTCGGAACTTTTTCTTGAATATTGTTGATCTCTTGACGAACCTTTCTTGTCTTCACGAGCATCTTCATATATCTCTTGAATAACTTTATAATTATTATGCTCTCTAATTAACCAAGTAAACACAAGATCTTCAATAAGACTATATAATAACTTTCCAATCAACCTTACCTTCATGTTTTCCCATACATCCTTATGTGGTTTTCTTGCATAATTTATCAACCATGACCATAATTGTTTGTCTTCTTTCTTTTCTTCACATATGTCTCCATGATCATACTCAAACTTTGTTTTATCTTTATGCAAAAATTTGACTCCAGAAGCCTTCATAAACAAAATCTTTAATATAATTTCCTTTTGTTCTTGTGTTAACGTTGCTTGATTTGCCGGTACTTCAAAGCCTTGATTTACAACTTCCCACATGCCTCTGTACTCAAACTCGGCTTGCATTTGAGTTCTCCAATACTCAAAATTTGCTTGTTTCCATCAAATCTTGGAAGTTCTTTTTCCATCTTGATTTGTTTCCTTGACGCTGCCTTCCTGGCAATTCTGACAAACTTTAACTGGCTCTGCCATCTCTGATAGGCTCTTTCTAGCTCTACCAACTTTGCTCTGATAGACTCTGAGACCTTCTTGGCTCAACTCTATCTAGCTCTTTCTTTTTGCCTGCTTCTCTCACAGGTCTTCCTTGAATCTTTACGTTGTGCCTAGCTCTGAGATTGCTCCTCTTAGACACTTCCAAGTTAGCTCTGACAGGTCTTCCCTGGAGCTTACTACCTAGCTTCGAAACTAATTTGATGGCTCCTCCCAGATTCTTCCAACCTAGCTCTGATACCACTTTGTTAAAATTTGGCTTACTCTGATACCATTTTGTTGGAGAATAATTACTCAACCAATCAAGCAACACAATAATATGAATGAAGAAGAAGATATTGACTCTTGAGCACTTATCAACTCTTTGTTACTTCTTCTTAATAAAATTGACAAATTACAAAGACTTATATAGTAGAATCAATCCTAATCCTACTCAAACCATAATTACTAATAATTCTAAAATAACTAAATAATTAATCATTATCCATAATTTACTAGGATTATTAATTCTTCCATAATATGTCTTTTAATCTAATTAGGACTCTAATCATATTTTAATTTAGACTTTAAATTCTAAATAAACTCTTAAGCTTTGTTTAAACTTCCAACATCGGATTCTATGGCAAATTTTCTCCATCAATAAGAAAAAAAATTTCATAAGTAATCACTGAACCTTGTCCGAGTTAACCCTTTAAAATTTCATAAGTAATCACTGAACCTTGTCCTAGTTAACCCCTTACTATACGCAGCTATTGGGCTTGGAATTCTGGGAAAGCGAATCTAGACAACTCCATTTTGCCGCTGAGGAGTGTAAAGGCATGTTGGGGAAAGCTTTTTGTAAATTGAGTTGCAGCAAGCATAGTTCAGAAGGCAGCGAAGATACAGACGGAAAACCTTGATTTTGGTCAATTCTTCATTTCATTCCGCTATAAAAAATCTTTCAAATTTTTTTGGGTATTTCAACGCCATCATATCAATATTTGGGGCCATGAAAGGCTTGGAGATTATGTAATATAGGGTTTAGATATGGAAGTGAAAACCTTGTTGGTATTAGCTTGTCGTTTCTTGCATGAGCTTAGGCTTTTGCCGCAGGAGGAACCTAGAAAGTTGCGCTCTTTCTTTCTTCTTCAAGATGAAATGCTATTTCACTCTGCAAAAGGCACATCTTCATATGACACCTATTCTTGTTGCTTACTCTTCTACCAACGATTTCCACCAGTATTTTGCCGTGTTTATTTCTCTAAAGATATTAGCTCTGATAATAATATATATTTATCAAGAGTTGAATTTTGTGTTTAAAAGTTGAAAATTTGGAATTTACACATATAAATTAGGATTTCTTAAGTAAATAGGTGTGTATTTGTAAGTTTTTTGCTTTTTTTAGTAATTTTAGTTTAGGGCAAAATTATAAACAAAAATCATAATAAATGTGGGGTTGAAGATATGAAAAGTGAGGTCGAATAGAACAACTCTTTATTTGATTTATATTTATATTGAGCTAAATTTATTGCTTGAGTTTAAATCAAATTGCTTTAAGCCTAGCCTATTATATATACAAAAGAAGTTGGATTATGTTTTGTTTTGAACCCAGCCAGCCCGTTAGCTTTATATAGATATATATCTGTATAAAAGAAGGACATTATTTATTTAATTATTTCAAAAGGCTTTAAAGATAAGTCTAGAAACGCACATGGTCGTTAGCTTTAGTTTTGGTAGGCGACAAGGCAATTAATATGGTCACTAAAGTTTATTAAATTGAATATTTTAATGGTTGATTTTTTTTTTCCACTTGTTTGAGTTTAATTAAATAAGAAGTGTTATTTGGAGTGTAGGATAAGTGCAAAACCGAGAGCATGAAATACTTGTTATTTCAAAACTCAAAAGCATCAAATATTTCTTTCCAATTTGTTCAAACCTGCAAAGGCTAGGTGCAAGTAAATATTCGTTACAGCTAGTTGCATTGATTTGCTCATCTAATTAAGAAGAGAAAACTCATCAAGTTATATCCATATCTATTGCCTTTTGCTATGCTATGATCTAATTACATTAACTATGCAAATAGGCCACTGTATGCTTAGATGCTTCCGTAGGTTCTAGTACAATAATGGAATTGACAACCTATGCAAATAGGTCTTCCTGGTACGATTGAGAAAGTTCACTGATATATAACTTGCACATGATAATTCAACACATAAATTTTGAAAAAAAAAAACTCAAAATACAAAAACAAACAATATTTAAATCATTATTCTATTATTTGGTTCAACTCTTCCATCTACTATCTTAATCACTAAATTTGGAAGGTCATAATGACTGCATTTGGAGATGCGTTATTAGAATTTGATATTACGTTTTATTATAAATGAATAATAAGCGATGAAAGCGGTTTTTCTGAAAGTCTATTCCTCTATGTCACTTATCTGAAGTATGGTTTTTCTTTTACCATTTTTAGAATGGCAATAAATATCATAGCAATACTACTCTTACAAACTTTATATACAAATTTTTATATACAAACTGATGTGTCATAAAGTGATTAGAGCAGTAAATATACAAAATTAATTCATTTAATGAAGAGTGATGATGTGTGAATATATAAGTGATTCCAAATCAGTTTGTATATACAAGTTTGTATAAAGAGTTTGTAAGAATATCACTACTTTAAATATCGAGAACGACATATATAATTTGTTATTTGCCCAAATAGAGGAAGTCTATCCTTGTTTAATCTGGCTGAGATCATAATGATGCCAACCAAAAATATTAATGAAAATTTACCCAAGCACATGCATCATGCATGTTCTCTTTTCTATTTCTACACTAAACTTTTTCTTGTTTTGGTTTCTGTTATTTGTTTCTTAGTTTCCTTCTCAAATGAATTTCAATTTATATCTGTACCTTCAATGAACTTTTATTTATACCAATTGACAACTTAGTATATATTCATTAGCATTAAATGGGTCAATCGGAGTAGGAGAGAGAGCCAAATGCCAAAATCCAAAATTAATTATCAATCATAACCGAGCAGTTGAAATTTGAATGATCATAGGACATTAGTTTTATAATTAATATTTTCAACTTCCAACTTCATTCCACCATATAATTCTCATGAGGAATGTGGTTCTCAATTAAAGAAAGAAGGAGGAAATTAGATAGATGAAATGAGAGGAGATTTAGAAGAAATTTAGGAGGAACTGAAATAGATATTTAAGGAAGCAAGGAAAATAGATTTAAAAAAATGGAAAAAAATAAGAAAAATATATAAAAGGAAATTTAAGAAAAAATGAGAAAGAGATAGAGAGATAGAGAAAGAAGTAGAAATAGAATAAAGGAGAAAAAATGGAAGAAAAAATTGAAGAAAAGGATAGAGATGAGACTATAAAAGGAGAAAAAATTGATTTTATTAATTTATCTTTCAAACTTACGAAACATAACAATCAAAACCATTTTATAGTGATCAAAGACATAAGAAAAAAAATAAGGAAATAACTAAACAAGGAAATAAAATAATACCAAATCAAATTAAAATCAAATCAAATTCTTGATTGAAATCTAATTACATAAGAAAATAATCCTAATTCTTGTTACAAATCTAAATCCCCATAAGTATCCTAATTGGTTCTACATCAAATTCATATAAAAACTAGTATTAAATTGATGGGGATTTGTTTAATATCAAATTTTTATTTATTTTAAAGTAATAAACGATGTTATATTTTATATTTCTGAACTTTGAAAATGCTTATATATATAATATTACACATAAAATTTTTATATTCAATTCGTAACTTATTTATAACTTAGTGTTGCATTTGACAGCTTGTGCAGATCTTCCACTATATGGCATTATCGACTTATGTGTGATACAACATGAGTTTCCTTCTTAAATAGTAGGAACAAACAATACACAATCAAATAAGAAGAGACCTAGCAGAACATAAAAGAAGATAAATAACTTCTACTTGGAAGAGGGACGCAAGTATATTATAAGAACCATGCACTTATAACTTTTTGCATTATCTCTCATTTCAACAACACATAAAGTAGCAAAAGGATATTCATTGGGTTAGGGGTGTTCAAAATTACCCAACCTGACCCGCTTGACAATTAATTATGTGAAGAAAAAGGTTTAGGGTTGGAAAGATAGTGGGCTTATTCTTAATGGAGATTATGTGCACGTTCGTTATCTTGCACATATTGTGAATCTGGTTGTTTGGTGATGGTTTAAAAGATCTTTATAAGTCCATTGCTAGTATTCGTAATGTTGTGCGTTATGTGAGATCATCTCTTACGAGATTACAGAGATTTCAGCCTTGTGTTGAACATGAAAAAATTCAATACAAGGGAAATTTAGTAATGGATGTACCCACTAGATGGAATGCTACATATTTGATGTTGGAGAGTGCTATACATTTTCAAAAAGCACTTGACCGTTTGGAGGAAGAGGATGGACACTATAAACTCTACTTTGCAGAGGACAAGAAGGTGGGTCCACCTAAGGAAGAGGATTGGGATCAAGGTAGATTGTTTGTTAGTTTTTTGCAGAATTTTTATAAAGCAACTCTAAAGTTTAGTGGTTCTTTGATTGTGACATCACATAGTACATTTAATGGGATATGGAGAATTCATAGTTAATTGATTGAGTTGCAAAAGCAGAGTTGTAGTGTTTTGTGTGATATGGTAAAAAATATGAAGAAAAAATTTGACAACTACTTTGGGTCTTTTGATAAATTTAATGAGATGTTGCTCATTGCATTTGTGCTTGATCCAAGATTCAAAATTAGCTACTTTGATTTTACTTGGATAAGTTTTTAGGGTGATACTAAGGCAAAGCAAATGGTAATGGGGTTTAAAACACTGTTATTTAGGTTGAAAGTGCTTTTGCTTTGCTTTGCTTAGATGGGAGAAATTGGGTGGGTTTGTAGTGTTTTAGTTTTGGTTGTGTTTACCATTGAGTTTCATGACTTTCATCCTTGTTTGGAAATTTTGATATATATAAATTTGTTAGCATTTGAAGTTTTGACAAATGGTAAACTAGATCTTGGGCTGAAAAGTTCTAAATTTATGTCAATTAGCCTTAATTTTTATATGATACAAGTTAATTTATATCAATGGACCTTCTTTTGTAAGTAATATAGGTTCATTTTTGTTAATGGGCCTTGCTTTGCATACAGTATACCCTTTTAAAATATATATGAGCTTATAATTAATTAATATAAATGTTGTAAAATAAGTTAAAAACAAAAAAGATAAAATTGGGCTTTGACCAACCCAACCCAATATGATATTTTAAGTGCATACTTAAAAAACTCGATTATGGGTCAAAAATTCCTTACCCAATGTTGTATTAGCTTAGATAAATCCGACCCGATCTGATCCGCGTGCAACCCTACATTGGATAGTAAACACGCATCCGCGTTCACATTTTCTCAACTAAATTTAATACAGAAGTCAATCTCAGTGTCAAAACCATAATTTGAAAATAGCTTCTCATAATACCCGGCAAGCTTGAACAGAGGCTAACAAGCTCAAGTCCCGGTATTCCTACGGCCAACACGAGCAATAAAACAGCTTTGGCTGGAGCAACTGATCGTCCAGAGCCACACTGCATGAATTGCAAATAATAGTTAAGAGAAAACTTCTAAGACCAGAAGTCGCAAAATCATAAGAAGCATGTTATCGATATAGAAGCCATATTCCAGATTAGTTCCAGCACAACAAATGATGCAATGTCCAATCATTTATTGACAAACACCGTAAACCATTAAATAAAAAAGCCATGAGAAAAGGATTTATCAACAAGGTTTTACTAGAAAATTCCCCAACGTAATTAACCGAAAACAGAGTAAGTCCAAGACAAAGGCCTCAGCACTACTTAATTTGTCCGTCACTGATAAGATAATCAGACGATGTCTGGCAATTCTTGCATCATAGGCGACCCAATAGAAGATTTGGAAACTCCTTAAAAAGATATTTATAGCAGAGACGTGAAATATAGGAATGTATATGTTTCTCAAACAACTTGAATTCTGAAATCATAAGAGCAGTCTTCCATGGAGGCGTCAGCAACTACACATATCTCGGTCATTGATAAGGTGATCCGACAATGTAGGCAATTTCAAATGATTATGGCATAGCCTCCTCGGCAGAAAAGTTAAGAAAACAAAATATGAAAACTATAAACTCAATAACAAGAAAACCCTCCGACATAGACATGATCATACTTGTCTTAATATCATATAAATTAATGCTTTCAATGGTTAAACGGTTTTCTACAGAGCCTCCATAAATATTTCATCTTTCAATCATTGTCAAACATATGACAATGTAGGCAAAGTCTTTGAATCATCATAGGCGACGTCAGTGGAAGATTTAGCAGCAAAGTGAAATACAATCGTCGTTATTATGGCAGACAATATTTTTTTCTTCACAAAAGAAATAGAATATCAACAAGGAAGGAACAGACACACAAAGTGGACTAGAAGTCCATAGGGACATCAAAAACTATCCCAAAGAAGAAAAGCAAAATCTATACAAAATGTAAAAGAAGAAAAAACTACCATAGTAAGAAACAAAGTACCAGTTATAAATTATTAAAGAGGGAAAAGAATCAGCGGCACTACCAAAACCATTAACAGGAGAGCATTTGAATTTACCTTTTCACATCTGAGAAATCCAAGCAATAAGCATTCACATGTCATAAGAAAAAAATAAAGCAAACTACTGGGACATACGTCTCGCGTAGATCTATGAAATTGACAAAAACAGTTCTTTTGTTCCCTCACGAAGACCTTGCGGAGGTCTCATGACAGTTCTGCGCCTGTCTGCAGCAAGTTCAGGATTATTCTATTTTAATAAGTTTATTAACATAATATAATAAAATTTAAATACATATCCATTTGAAATTATATAAGAAAAAAATGATTTGTAATAACCCCAAATCAATTCAGTGCATAGTTTATATCAAATTATGTAAACTAAAATTCGGTATTGTATTTGACAGTATATGTATATATAGAGTGAGACTCTACTCCGAACATCCGGACTCGAACAAAATCCGGATCTTGTAATCTCGGCCGTTGGATTGTTTAAATCCGGGTTTTATAATCTCGACCGTTGAATTGATTGGACGTTTGTAATAAAAGCCAACAGCTGGGAGTCCTCGGTCACAGCACAAAAGTTACTTCTATGCGGTTTTTCTTTCCACCATTTTTCTCTTAAAACACTTCTCTCCCCACCACCTTCTTACTCGTGATGGCCAGTGTCCATTATTCAACCATGAAGATAAGTTTATTTATATCTTTTAGATGATATATATTTGTGTCACTAAGATAATCCGGTTGTACTTTGATTGTTTATTTTGAGTTCAAATAACATTTTTTGGCAGATCAAGAGACCGAAGAAAAAAGGAGAAATATACAATTCCATTGCAGCTCAGGGCCACCCATCTTTGACTTATTCAGATTTGTTATTAGCTTCTCTTCTCCAGTTATGACTATCATGACGATGGATCAAAGATGTCCTTTTCTAACAAATCTAAATTATAATAACATATTCCCAGGATGCTAGAGAGAAATGGAAGAGAGTTGAAGGACATATATCAACTAGGAAACTACAAAGGTCAAGGAGGAAGGTTCTGCAGGAGATTTTGAAAGAAATAGTGAGGAGAGAGAAGAGATCTGGACATATAAGAGGGTGTTTTGGGAGAGATAAAGGTACACAGATGAGCAATCAATTTCTAGTCTTGTTCATTTAAATGCAGCCGAGCTGTGACCACAAGTTTTTGTTGTATACTTTTTAATATTTAGAGAATGTTGCTTCTTAGTCGTGTCCAATCAATCTAACGGTCGAGATTACAAGATTCGCATTTTGTTTAAATCGGACGCCCCGAAGGAGAGTCTCACTATATATCTATATATATACTACTTAAATAAAATATGTAAATAAGAGAACAAGTAAACAAATAAATCAATCAAAAATTGTCAACAATATAGAATCTCTTTGTCATATGTTATTATTATGTTAAGGGTGGGTTTTAATAACTTTAGAATTTTAATCAAAGAAAAGGTTATATTTAAATTTATTTAATATTGATAAAATGATGTAATAAGAAAAATATAAAATAAAAATGTAACAATAATTTAACAAGAAATAATATAAAATTAGGAAATAACAATTTTATAATTCATAATCTTTTTAAAAGTCCTAACTAAACATATAAAAGCCATAAATATTAGTATAGAATTAATAAATACCTATTTAGAGTTGCCAACCAAAGCCATTCTTGTTTACCTAATATTAGCCAAAAGTACTATTCATCTTTCCAAGAATATCATTCTACAATTTCGTATACAAATCATAAATAACGAATAAATATCGTAATTGAATGCAGAAAAATAAAAATTATAATTGAAGTTACTATTTATGTTTTATGCAATTTAACTAAAATTTCTCAAAACTTTATAAAAATCATAACCAGGTAAATAAAAGTCGTAAATAAAGATATAAAAACTGTAAATACCTATACAAAAGTTATAAATCGCACTATTCTTTTTCACAAATCTTAACAAAAAAAAAATTCTGTTTATATTTTAAAAAAATACCCCTTTATCCTTTCGTATAAAAGTCCTAAATAACAAATAAATGTCATAATTGAACACGTATAAAAGTCGTAAATGGTAAAATAAATTGACATATTCATGAGTTACCTCTTCTTCTAGTTTATCATATGTGTTGCACAAGATCCATTTGGGTTCATGAATATTTGACATTATATTCAAGACGACGTCTCGTAGAGATGGCTAACAGCAATTTTCATGAACAAACGTTGGTAGATCATCGTACATTAGCAGCGGCATCCGGGGCAACAATATCATACAACCTTCATAAGGAACTTTCAAGACCCTTTATAAAGATGATAGTAAATTGTATTGACTGCCCAAGGTTGAGTGAAAAATGGAGCTCCATCGAGGCCCAATCCTCTGGCTACATCTAGCATCGACGGCATGCCTGAGTCATAAATGATAAACTTTACTGGATACTCTGAGCATTTATGCTTTTCAACGAGTTTGGCTACGCTTTGGGTAATACAACTCGGAAGCTTTTCGCAAATGCATCAAAGTTTTCTACCGTTAATCCTGTATCAAACCCATCAGAAATTGACTCAATAATGATCGAGCTGCTTTTGCTTTGATTGGATATAGGGGTGGATTTGGAGGTGACTAAGGTTACTTCCAGGCCTTTTGATACTAGGCACTTGGATAATTGGTGCATGCGGTTAATATATATGACCTTGTGTTGGGAAAGAGATTGCAAGAATATGAGTTACTCTACCTCTTTGTTCTTACATTTTCCTTCAAATCTACCTTTTGCATAAGAATTGAAGGTCTTGGATGCAAGATGTAAAAGCTTAAATACTTGGAGACGCCACTCAATACTTGGCGGCCAAGTAAATCTGGAGACATCAACTATAAGAAGATCAATTGGAGACATCACAAAATTATACTTGGCGGCCAAGTAAACAAGATCAACTTGACTCTTATTTAATCAAACCATCACTATAAGGATTGAAAATTCAGATCCTTTATATTATAAACAAATTAATCCCGTTTGAAAGTTGATACGAGGTTTATTGTCTTAGCTTCTTAGGTCAGCATATTTCATGAAGACAAGCACAAAAACATATCCTTTATCTTTCTCTTTTTTGTTTATCACTATAATTTTGTCACATCAACGACTATAATAATCGGCATATGTGCCATAAACGACCTGCGGCTGTAGAAGAGACGTGGCTTTTCCCAAGAAAATGATGCTACATATGATGATAATAAATTAGGAAGTCTACAGCACTTACGAGGTTTGGTCAAACCGTTGCAAAAGACGGACGTTAAACTTTCAATTTACAAGGTAGTCTTAAATTTTAATTTTTATTTAATTTGATTGAGCGATAATTTGAGAATTTGGTAAAAAGAGGGACAAATCTATCTTAAAATTTCTTAAAATCCCATATAGTTAATTTAGGATTTCAAAAATCTTAAATACTTCTCATTATTATCAATTTTTATCAAGTTTTTTTGTTATGTATATAAATAAAATTAATATATTAATGAAATTATTTTATTAAATTTAATATTAAAAAGGATGTAGTGATTCACGAATTAATAGAGTATATATTAAATAAATATAATGAGAATAACTAATAATTTAGTATAATTATATTTTTATTTAAAAAAGTTAGAAAAGTTTACCAACAAACACTTTAAAAGAAATTGACAAAGACTTTTACTTTATTGTTATTAAATAATTGAATAAAATCTATAAAGATAAAAACTCTTTTTCTTGAATAAGACATACTATTAATCATAACTTTATTTCATTTTATATTTTCTACATTTGTCTCTCTATTTTTTTTGTAAGAATCACAAGATCGAGAACGATTTTTTCTTTCAATTTATGGCAAATCGTTGGCCAATAAGCTTTTCTATAGTATTTAAAAATAAAATAAAATATGTATACTCAAGAATTAATTTTTTAAAAAAATTATACCTATTTAATATGTACTCCATTATATTTTAAATTAATATAAATTTTTAATATTATCATTTGAAGGCAACTTTATAAGTATATTAATTTTATTGATATAATAATATAAAACTTGACATAATTGATGGTAAAGGAGGTATATGATATTTTATAAACTTGAGGTGGCTATATGTAATTTCAAGAAATTAATTTGAACATCTTTTTATCAAATACCAAAATTACCTTACATCAAATTAAAATCAAAGATTAATTTGTTAGTTTATAGTTTGATTGTCTTTAACTAACAGTCTTATCAAACCTTAAGGGTACTTATGGACTTCTCCCTGATAAATTATAACACAAAAAATTTGGAAATCATTGCTTACGTCTCAAAATTTGACGATTCGGCTTAAATTTCTAAATTTCAAAGGAAAAACTGAGAAAATAATCTAAATTAAAGAGTTTCTTTGATAAAAAATTACCTTTTATTCAAAAATTTATATGCTATAACTCAATTTGACATTCAACAGTGTCTAAAAGATGTGTCAGATAGTGCCTAACAACGTCTGACAGATCCAATAATATCCAATGAGTACGTCTAATAATGTCTATTAGTGTCTGATATTTAATAAATAGTGTTTGACGGTATCTAAACTCGACAAAGACCTATAGCACGCAAATTTTTTAGAACATGACTATTTTTTACAATACATGCTTAAACTTTGAGATTTTTTCGAATTGTTTCAATTTCCAAGATAAGTTTGAAAAGCTTGAGAACAATAGTATAAATAATTAACAAATTAACATATATAGAAATTATTTATTTTAACAATTAATATAATCGGTGATTTTAGAAACAAAAATTGATTTTTTGATGAATTATATTGACAATGTGGTACTTGTAAATTTTTAAACACTGCATCTATACCAACTTAGTTTAAGGATTGCAAAAGAAATAAAGTTAATAAAAAATTCATCACTCGTAAAGTTTATACAAGTTAATTAGCCAAGACAACAATCCTTATTTGATTTTATTTAGGAACATTAAAGAATAATTTTATACCACACTTTATTACTGAACATGCTTTTAAAAAGTACGTTTGGTAATTAATGGCTGGCCCAAAGAATCTGTAAACAGAGTTCGCAATTGATTAATGTTCTTCGTCATATCTGATTAGGATAAATTAATAATATAATGCGGACACGAGTGACGAATTCTATGGCCAACTCCAAATAATTTGTCTGTGCCAAGAAGACAGTTGGTTGCGACGTGGAAGAGTCAACAGCGAAAAACGTCAAGCCGCCAATTAAGAATAGCCCCGAAAAAATTCGTAAAAGTCCACTAGTCAAGTGGGCTTTGGATTTGCAATTTTAGTGTTTTTTGCATTTTTTGTCAATTCAAGTTTACGGGAGTTCATAAATAATTAAAATATGTTTTCAAAAATAACTTACATGTTTTTATAATCTAAAGATTTTCTTAAAATATTAAGAATAATATGTAATATTATTGTTGGTGTCAACGTGTATACGCCATACACATGATATTTTTGTTCAACTTGTGAAAAATAAGAATATTAGTTTATTTCTTATTTTATTGTTTTTAGAAATATATTTTAGGAAGTATTTGATTCATAAGAAATATCTTCTCAGAATAGGACATTATTTAATATATCTTAATACAAATAAGAGAATATTTATTTGTATCCTAATTCCTTTAGGAGTTATATTTATATAACTTCCTATTATATTTGTTTTAATCATAATAAGAGTTTGATTAGGATTTTTACAAGATCATAAGGAGATTTCGGTCAGGCATCCAATATATATATATATATATATATATATATATATATATATATATATATATATATATATATATATATATAATGTTATGTCTTCATAAAGGATATGTATGTTGGTTGTGTGAAGACTATGTTACGGCATTCCCTAATTGAAAGGAGAGCTTCAACGCAAATTGGAATGCTTCATTGATTTGATTTTATGAGTGTTTCATTCATGTATGAGATGTTGTAATCGTACATGAATTATTGATTAGGTCCGTGTGAGTTGATAGACACTTGAGATAATTTGCGAGTTAAGTGTTTATGTAATTTAGTGTCAGACATTGTAGTTATGATATACTTAACAATGCGTTGTTAAGTTATCTGCGATAGAGAGTGAGCAATGTCACTATAGTTTAAGATCTTGGCAGGATTTTGTTTTACAAAAATTAGGTCCGTGTGTGAGAGTGAATCAGCATTGTAAACGATCCCAAAGATTGTACAAACAAGAACTTAATGAATTGCAGTTCTATAGCTGTCCATGGATGTAGGTTTTATAACCGAACCAAATAAAATCCTCCTGTGCCGATTTACTTTACAGTTTACTATTATATTACTTATAACTGCATACTTTTAGAACTTACAATTGGTATCAGAGCATGTTCACTAATAGACAAGTGAAGAAATGATCACTTTGATCTGGAAGGATGGAGTTTATTCGCAATGGAGGATCTGGAGCACAACCACCTATTCTTGATGATAGTAATTATCCATATTGGAAGGTAAGAATGATGATGTACATCAAATCTCTTGATGGTAGGGCATGGACTAGTGTGCTTAAAGGATGGACACCGCTAACAAAGTTGAATGCTTTTGGTAATGCTAAACCCAAATCTGAGGAGGAATGGACTGATGAAGAATACAGACGTTCAAGCTGGAATTCAAAGGCTCTCAATGCAATTTTGCTACAGTGGATATAAACAATTTTGGACAGATTTCTAGGTGCAAAGTGGCCAAAGAAGCTTGGGACATACTTGAGATAAAACATTAAAGTACCTCATCTGTTAAAAGATCTAAATTGATGAGACTGAATTCTCAATTCAAAAATTTGATGATGCATGAGGATGAGTTAATTTCTGAGTTTTACTCTAAGATATGTCATATCACAAATTCTGCATACATGCTTGGAAAAACTTTCACTGATGCAGAAACTGTTAGCAAAATAATTAGGTCTGTTCCAGATAAATTTCAACCTAAAATTTCAGCCATTGAAGAAGTTAAAAACATTGATGAGATAAGGGTTGATGAACTGATCGCATTCTCCAAAACTTTGAAATTAATCAGAGTACTAGGAAGCAAAAAAGAAAAAGCATTGCATTCAATGTTAAAACTGAAAAATCTGATGATGAAAGTAATGATAAACTTGATGAAACTGATTCTAAACAGATTGCTTTTCTAACATAGAATTATGTCAAGTTTATGAAAAAGAATTTCAGGAAAATGAATCAAGGAAAGCTATCAAACTCAAATGAAGACAAGTTCAAGAAATTCAACAAGGAGAATGACAAGAAGAAATTGAAGTAACCTGATAATCTCAAGAAGAAGAATAAAGGCTTGACAGCTACCTGGAGTGATGAATCAGAATATGATTCGGATGATCAAGAATGCATGAATAATTTTGTTGTATTCATAGCATCATCAGTCGATAAAGGGAAAGCTGTTATGACTGACATAACAAAACAATGCAGAGTCAATGTTGATCATTCAGATGAAGAAGAAGGCCCAGAATACTATGAAGAGTTGCAGGAGACTTATAATGCACTCTATGGTGAATGGCTGAATTAGAAGAAAGAAATTCAAACCTTAAAGAGGGAGATTGAAGTGCTGAAATGTGAAAAATCTTATGCTGAAAACCGTATCACAAAACTAGATATTGCCTTGACAAACAAAATAGCACATGTTGAGAAAATCACAACAGAGTTGATTGAGAGCAAAAGATGTGTTGATCAACTCAGAATTGGATCAACTAAGCTTAATCTGGTCTTGAGTCTTGGAAGAGACAACTCCAACAAACATGGATTGGGATACACGGAAGGTAATGTTGCATCTTCATCAAAAATAGTGTTTGTAAAAGCTTTAACATTAGGTAAAAATTCTGAACCTAACTCAATAAGATCCAGTCTTAGTTCAAAAAGCAATGAATAATTTGTTTCTGTTGACCCAGGTATGGCAACCCAAGAAGGGGGGTGAATTGGGTTTTTATTTATCAAAACGGATTTGTAAAACTTTTCTTGAAAGATCAAAATTAGTTTACTCTTTCTTTGAGAATGAAAGTGAAGAAGATGAAATTAGAAGTTATCAAATATGTAATCAAGAGAATAATAATAATGAACAATCACAAGTGCAAGTAAATGTAAAGAGTATAGGGATAGAGAGAGTGCAAACTTGATGTACGTGGTTCGGCAAACCTTGCCTACGTCCACGGGCTCCTAGCTCCACGAGCTAAGCTTTCCACTAAGTTGTAGAATCTTTAAAACTTGCTTGATGAACAACCTCACCAAGACTTTTTCTTCCAACTCTTGATAACACCACACCAAGAGTTCTTCTTGATGAACAACCTCACCAAGGCAACTTCCTTCAACTCTTGATAACACCACACCAAGAGTTCTTCTTGATGAACAACCTCCCCAAGGCAACTTTCTTCAACTCTTGATAACACCACACCAAGAGTTCTTCTTGATGAACAACCTCACCAAGGAAAGAGTTCTCTCAAGGATAACTTTTATCCTTTACAAAAAGATCTCACTCTCATCACAATACAAGAACGAAGTAACATTTTACAATAAAAGTATAACTCTCTTCAAAGAGTAGATAAAGAATATAAAACTCTCTAGACTTGATATATCTCTTGTTTTTTGCTTGATAAAATGATTCTCTTGCTCTTGCTGAATGCATGGGAGAAGGGCTCCTTTTATAGGCAAATGAGATGAACTTAATCAAGTGAAGACACCAACTCCAAATTTTTTGCCTATCATAAAAACCGTAATCTTGTCTACCATTTTTGTCAATGTTCTGTTTGAAATTTGAAAATCTACAAAACATAAAAGATCTGCACATTTGAATAAGCTTTCCAACGCATCAAGGATCATGTCATTTGGATATCTGTAGCTCAAGATATGGCCAAAACACCATTCAGTGCTCATGTGACTTGATTTTTCTTTCTTGTGTCAGTCCACCGAATTGAATGATAATTCTGTCAGCATTTCGTTTGAAATTTGAATTTCTTCAAAACATAAAAGATCTGTATATTTGAATAATCTTTCCAAAACATTAAAAATCAAAGAATTTGGATATCTCTATCTTAAGATATGGCCAAAATACCATTCAATGCTCATGTAAGTTGATTTTTTTTTCTTGTGTCAGTCCACCGAATTGCATGTCAATTATGTCAGCCTTCCATTTGAAATTTGAATTTCTTCAAAACATATGAATGTGCCTCATTATGTTATCTTTCCAATGCCATAAGAATCAAGTCATTTTGATTTTTCTAGCTCAAGATATGTCCAAAAGAGTATTTGGTGCTCATGTCAGCTGCTTCTATTTGTCTTTCAACTTGCATGATGATTTGGACAATCTTACACTTGAAATTTAAATTTCTTTAAAACATATGAAATGTTATAAATTGAGTAATATTTCCAAAGGCTTAAGAATCATGTCATTTGGACATCTGTAGAGAAATATATGACTAATTGATTGAATATTGCTCATGTGTCACATTCCTTGAATCAAACCTTGTTCTTAAACTTTGGTGCCTTTAACATGTAGTCTTCTCCTTAGCTTCAACACTTCATTTTAATAAGCTTTTTCTTGATTTTACAATTATTTCAATGATATTACTCTTGCACATAAATAAACATGTTAGTAAATCACAATGAATCAATGTGTATTGTTATCATCAAAATTATCATGTAGCCTTAGGGCTAACAGTTTCTTCTCTAAGTTCTTTCAAATCCAGTCTTGAAAAGGTAAGAAAATTCATTCAAATTTGTTAAATTTGTGGTAAAAAGGGACACATTGGGCCTAGATGCTTGAAATTGTTGAATCTTTTGCATAAAAGATCAAAATAGTTCAAACTGTTACCAAAATCACAACTGCATTAGGTTAAGAAAGACAAGACAGTATGTCATGTTGCTCTTGCTACTCTTAAACAATTTTCTAACGATTTGTGGTACTTTGACAATGGCTGTTCCAGGCATATAACTGGAAATAAATAGTTCTTGAAAAATTTTAAAGCATGTAGGGAAGGTAATGTCACTTATGGAGATGCAGCAAAGAGTAAAATTATTGGCAAAGGCACTTTAAATGTCAAAGGCTACCCAAATTCCAAAATGTTTTGCTGGTTGAAAGTTTGAAAGCTAATCTAATTAGTATTAGTCAGATATATGATGACAAATATATTGTTAATTTCACACAAAACAAATGTATGGTCTTAGATAACTTTGGTAAATGCATTTTAGAAGGAAATAGATCTTCGGATAATTGTTATTTGGTAAAAATTGCATTTAAAGCTAAGATTTCAGATTTGGAATTGTGGCATCAAAAATTAGGTCACCTAAATTACAAAGACTTGGTTAGATTGACTAAGTTAGGTGCTGTAAAAGGAGTTCCTAAATTTGATGGCAATATAAATGAAGTTTGTGGACCATGTCAAATGGGAAAACAAATTAGAAGTTCAAACAAATCCAATCCACATCTTAGCACATCCAAGATACTTGATTTGCTTCATATGGATCTTATAGATCCTATGCAAATTGAAAGCATTATAGATAAGAGATACATATTTGTTTGTGTGGATGACTTTTCTATATATACTTGGGTTGATTTTATTAAAGAAAAATCTGGCACTTTTGAAGCTTTCAGGAATCTTTGTGTTAAGCTTGAAAATGAGCAAAACAGGAACATTGGCAGGATAGTGAGAATAAGAAGTGATCATGGCAAGGAGTTTGAAAATGTTAGCCATGCTGATTTTTGCAAATATCATGGTATTGCTTATGAATTTTTAGTTCCCAAAACCCCTGAACAAAATGGCATTGTGGAAAGAAAGTATAAAACTCTTCAAGAGATGGCTAGAGCGATGCTCAATAGCAAGAAATTGACCAAAAGGCCATGGGCTGAAGCAATAAGCACTGCTTGTTATATTTCAAATAGAGTTTTTCTAAGACCCGACACTAACCAGACACCTTATGAAATCCTGAAAGGTAGAAAACCTAATTTGAAATATTTTTATGTTTTTGGATGCAGGTGTTACATCTTAAATGATAGAGAGCTGTTAGGACAATTTGATCCAAGAAGTGATAAAGGAGTTTTTGTGGGATATGCATACAACAGCAAAGCATTTCGAGTTTACAATCTTCAAACTAAGGCAGTCATGGAATCTGCAATTGTAGTCTTTGATGATCTAGATGATTATGCAGAATACTCACAAGAGGAAAGCATAACCAGCTTTACAGAAGATACAGAAAAATCAGATTCTGACAACAACAGTAATAAAGATGATTCAGTTATGAAAGAGGAAACAACTGTTGATACATCAGACACAACAATGAAAACTAACAACTCAGATCTGAACAAATACTCAATCAGAAATGAAGATGAAAGGAAAGATCCACCCATATGGATTCAGAAAGCACATCCAACTAGTTGTATTATTGGAACACCAGATGGCATGATGAAAACCAGAAGCAAGGTAAGAAATTAGGTAAGGTTTGCATGTTATGTTTCATTAGTTGAACCTAAAAATGTGAAAGAAGCTTTAAAAAAAGATGTTTGGATTCAGCAATGCAAGATGAACTTAATCAGTTTAAAAGGAATGAAGTATGGGAATTAGTTCATAGACCAGAAAATGCTAATGTCATTGGAACTAAATGGATATTCAAAAATAAAACCGATGAAGGTGATCTAGTGGTAAGAAAGAAGGCTAGGCTAGTAGCACAAGGTTACAGTCAAATAGAAGGCATAGACTTTAATGAAACCTTTGCACCAGTAGCTAGACTTGAATCAATCAGATTACTACTTGCAATTGCTTGTTTGCTTGATTTTAAATTGTACCAAATGGATGTTAAAACAACATTTTTAAATGGCTATCTCAATGAAGAAGTTCTTGTTGAACAGCTTAAGGGTTTTGAAGATCCTAAACATCTGGATTTTGTGTACAGATTGCATAAAGCTTTGCATGGTTTGAAACAAGCTCCTAAAGCTTGGTATGAAATGTTGACAAATTTTTTTGGTCAACAGAGGTTATAGAAGAGGCAGCAATTATAAAACTTTTTTTATCAAACATGCATCTAACTATTTTATTGTTGCTCAAATATATCTTAATGACATTGTTTTTGGATCAACTAACAAAAGCAAAACTAATGAGTTTATTAAGTTGATGCAAGAAGAGTTTGAGATGAGCATGGTAGGAGAATTAAATTTCTTTATTAGATTACAGGTTAAGCAAATGAATGATGGGATATTCATATCTCAATCAAAATATGCAAAAAATCTTGTAAAGAAATTTGGGCTTGAGAAATCAAAACCAATGAAAACTCCTATCAGTACTAACCTTAAACTTTCAAAAGATAATGCAGAAAAAGATGTTGATGCAAGTTTGTATAGAAGCATCATTGGCAGCTTGTTATATCTCACAGCCAATAGACCAGACTTGTGCTTTAATGTAAGACTTTGTGCAAGATTTCAAGTAGATCTCAAAGAATTACATCTGGCAGCAGCTAAGAGAATCATCAGGTATGTACATGAAACACATGATTATGGTATATGGTTTTCTAAAGATACAAATGATTATCTTGTAGGGTTTAGTGATGCTGATTGGGCAGAAAATAAAGATGACAATAAAAGCACATCAGGAGGGTGTTTTTATCTTGGTACTAACTTGGTTTCTTGGCACAGCAAAAAGCAGAATTCTATTTCTTTATCTACTGTAGAAGCTGAGTACATAGCAGCGGGAAGTTATTGCACACAACTACTATAGATGAAGCAAATGTTGAGTGATTATGGTATTAAACAGAAACCCATAACTATGTTTTATGATAATACTAGTGTTATAAACATTTCCAAAAATCATGTTCAGCATTCTAGAACAAAACATATTGACATAAGATACCATTTTATAAGGGAACTTGTAGAGTCTAAGGTGATACATATTGAACACATCTCCACTGATAAACAATTAGTTGACTTGTTCACTAAGGTATTAGATACAACAAGATTTGAGAATCTAAGAAAGGCCTTAGGCATCTGTCAGTTATCTGAATAAACAATGCTCGATGTTATGATAATTGTATTTGTAATATCATAAGTTTTCTTCTAATTTAGCATGTGCGAGCTGTAATATAAAAATTATGTGAATGATAAGATATTGGTTTAAAATAAAAAATACAGAGAGCACTACCAATATATGATGTGTGAAAGCCATCATTGAGAGTAACCTCAAGGTATTTAAAAAATATATTGAGGTCACCCACTCAATGAAAAGGGCTACCTCTATATTGTGTGAAAGCTACTGTATTAATAATCCAATGGGATTGAGATATGTCAAAATAATATTTTTGACATTTCAAACAAGTGAAAAGAAAGATGAAAATAGCTTTTGTGTGAAAGTAATGAAACAGCTCTGAAATATGCTTTTTTAGAATGATTCTTATGATGTTTAGATATTGTTGTTATGATAAATTTAAATGTTTTCTGTTATATTTTTCGTATCATACGATGCTCTTTGTACCAATCCGAAATTTGACTTTTCTTGTGTGTCTATGTGTCAAAATGCCATGTCAGCTATATTGAATTGAGGGGAAGAAGTTTCAGTGGTGGGAATCCTAACTCTATTAGAATTCCTTATTCTAATGGAAATCAAATTTTGAATTTCTATTCATTAATGACAGTTATTAAGCGGTTTTGGAAAGAGAATTAAAATTAAATTTTGTTGAAAATAAAATTTTTTTAATTAAGTCAAGTATATTACGAAATCAGTTAGGGTATTTCCTGTTCATACCATACTCCAACAACAATTTCGACACTTTCTCTCTCGTCTTGCTATTCTCTCTCTGCTCTGAGAAACTCTTGTAGAACTTGAAACCTTAATAATGGCGACCACCTCAGAATCTTCAAAAACACACAATTCTTCATCTTCACAGAACGACTCTGGTTACAACAGTAGCAATAGTGAACAGTCATCTCCTTCACAACAGCTTTATGCATAGATCCTGATTGATCCTGCTATGAGTGAAGATGAATTAATTTTAGTCAAGAAGATGAAAGACAAGGTGAAGCCAAAGTATAATAAATTCCTTACAGCAGCCGTCAAGCAAAAATTCTTGAAGTACACTTCAAAAAGGAAATTGCGCATGGAAAGGCCTGTGAAGCTGACAGACTTCAACAACTATGGTCTGAATGAGCTTCTTAAGTCTATATATTAGACTCGTACGATAAACAATTTTCTACCCCCTGTGAAGTCGTTAATTCAGGAGTTCTATGCTAATATCTCTACTTCAATTGATGATCCGAAAAGCTTTCATTGCCATAGAGTATATTGTAGAGGAAAGTTTGTGAACTTCTCACCAAATGTCATAAATACATTCTTTGATATACCAATAGGAAGCTTGCATTCGTTGGATGAGAATTTTGATATGGCTGTGGTGAGTAAAGAATTGACTGGTAGAGAGGACATAGAATAGAAATCGAGGGATGGAATTGACCAGCAATATCTCAAAAAGAAGTATAGGGTGATGCTTAAGATTGCACGATTTAATTGGCTTCCCTCATCACATCAAAACCAAGTTAGGGAAGACAGAGTGAAGTTTTTGTTCTGTTTGGGTACTAATTGACCAATTAATTTTGGTTTATTGGCTTATAAAATGATTGTTCAGATTGCTCCATACAAATTTGACTATCATTTACTGGTTTTTCCTTGTTCAATTCAAGGAATTCTAGCACAAAATGGAATTCCTATCAGTCCTAAAGAACACACTGAGATTCTATCCAAGTCAATCACCAAAGACTTTCTACATAAGTTGTAGGATAAATCTGATCTCCCTGCATCAGAACCAAAGCCCCGGAGACTCAGAAAACATCCTATAGGCAATGTAGAAGAACAACTTGCTGTGATAAATTCTGTCTTGAATGATATTGTGCAGGATCTGATAGATATCAAAGCAAAACAATCTGTTTTAGAGGCTAAGCTTACAGGACAATCTGGTGATGTAGAAGAACCACAGCCCATGGAAACTGACAATGTGGTTCTTGAGAAGTCTGCAGAACACATACTAGAAACTGATGTACCTCTACCTGAAGCAACTAAGCCAATACCTACAGAATATCCACCTGAAGAACCTACTGTTGAGATAGATATAACAGCAGAGAAGAAGCAAAGAAAAAGAAATTCAAGACAACTGCAAAGGGATTGAAAGAAAAGAAGAAGATCAAGTTGGTGAAGAAATCACCTGATAATAGGAAGAAGAAACTAGATTCAGTAGCTCCAGACTTGCGGGATGAGTCTTTGTCAGATGAACCACAACAAGCAGAAACCGAGATGAAATTGCCTTCACCAATTGCTGGGGATGAACCTCATGTTTCTCCAGTTCCTGAAGCAGGACATCATGAGTCTCCACCATCCACAAAGTCACCACCACCTAAAGACACAACCACATCACCTGCAGCACATCCTGAGGAAGAACACATTCGGGAATCCCCACCTGCTGTAGATCCAACTGCACCAGCCACACATTCACCATCTACTCTTGCAGAAGAGTCTCTAGTATCTTTTCAACAACCTATTGTTGCATTGCCAACAACAAAAGCCAGTGCAGAACGGCTTGACAAGGAGATTCGCAGAGTTGAAGTTGAAGTTACTGCCACTTCTTCTGAAACAACTGAACCATAGCCTATTCCTGAACCTACTGAGCAGCCTACACCTACTACTACTGGCAAACGGTACAACGTGAAGGCTAGCAGAATTAAGAAGTGCTTTGGTAGTTCCTCTTCCCCACCTGTTCGCAAGTCTCTGAGATTGTGTTAGTGTTTGACAATTTGTCCTGAAATCAAGGGGGAGAAGGAAGAGTTTCTGTTTCTGATATAATGTTTTCTTTTTTTTTTTTTGCATTGATTTTGTTATTGATAGTTCCGTCTGATATGTTGTTGATATTTTGTTCGTCTCCTCCAGGGCAGTATGTAAGGAGTAAGGGGGAGTAAGGCATATTTATGCTTTGTATGCATTAGAACTATTTTCGGCTGTGTGTTAGTTCTTTATTGTGTTATGTGTTTATCTGCTTATTTCATTTGATGTATATTGTTGATTTGTTCTGATCATGACAATAGTTGAAGTGTTGTTTGACAAGTTTGTCAACTGCACTTTGTGTTGTTTTTGCAGGATCTACATAATCAGACATTATTCTGTTATGCGTTTTGTAATTGTATACTATGACTATTTTTTTGGCATGATATTTCTGTCTAATAAATCATGATTGATTATAGTTAAATCTAACTTATCTTTGTATGATACTTCTTGATCAGAAATAGTGTAGTGTTTTCATCACAAGTCGTAAAAAAGGGGGAGATTATTGGTTTCAATGTGCATGTGCCATGCACATGTTATTCTTGTTCAACTTGTGATAAAACAAGAATATTACTTTATTTCTTATTTTACTGTTTCTAGAAGTATATTTTAGGAAGTATTTGATTTATAATAAGATATCCTCTTAGAATAGGACATTATTTAATGTATCCTAATACAAATAGGAGAATATTTATTTGTGTCCTAATTCCTTTAGGAGTTATATTTATATCACTTCCTATTATATTTATTTTAATCCTAATAAGAGTTTGATTAGGATTTTTACAGGATCATAAGGAGATTTCAGTCAGGAATCCAATATATATATAACGTTATGTCTTCATAACGGATATGTATGTTGGTTGTGTGAAGACTATGTCACGACATTTCATAATTGAAAAGAGAGCTTCAACGCAAATTGGAATGCTTCATTGATTTGATTTTATGAGTGTTTCATTCATGTGTGAGAGGTTATAATCGTACATGAATTGTTGATTAGGTCTGTGTGAGTTAGTAGACACTTGAGATAACTTGCGAGTTAAGTATTTATATAATTCAGTGTCAGACATTGTGGTCATGATATACTTAATAGTGTGTTATTAAGTTATCTGTGACAGAGAGTGAATAGTATCACTAGAGTTTAAGATCTTAGCGGGATTTTGTTTTACAAATATTAGATCAGTGTATGAGAGTGAGTCAGTGCTGTAAATGATACTAAAGATTGTACAAACAAGAACTTAGTGAATTGCAGCTCTATACCTGTCCGTGGATGTAAGTTTTATAATCTGACCACGTAAAATCTTCCTATGCTAATTTACTTTACAGTTTATTGTTATGTTACTTATAACTGCATACTTCTAGAACTTACAATTACAATTTATATATGTATTTAATTAAATTAAAATTATTCTCTAAAAGCTATATGCAAAAGGTTATAAATAATTGACAATAATATTTATAGATTAAGTAAAAGAGAGTTCTCATGACGCTAGCAGAGAAATATTGCGAGAGTCCCTTTGGATCCTTCATGGCAAAGTTCGTAGTAGTTTTCTTCTCTAAGGGATGTAGATTGAACTGGCTCGAAAAATTAACTCTAGTGATTAGTGCCTTTTTAAACATGTTGTAAATCTTGAAAAATCAACATGTTGTGTAATTTAGATTGGTGAATTAAATCTTGTGATCTGATGCTATACCATACCACACTCGCAGACAACTCCATAACCACAACAACGATCGATTAAAAAATAAATTACGCTCCAAATCCTGCGTAACAGAATAATTTAAAATTTATAGGCACGTGTTGGACCTCACTGACATATAATTTATATATTGCCCAACAGAAGTACTTTTCTCAATTAGCTTTCTACTTCATAACCATATGTATATTTTGATGTGGTCATGCTGCTGTCCAATATATTTAAAAGTAGTGACCGAAAAAATATTATCGCACATTACACAAATGCATTATAATATACATAATATATAGATCAACTGCCTACAAGTTCTGTGACAATTTCATCTAAGTTCTTATCAGAGCTTCCACCATCATCTTCTGCCTCTTTGGCCAATTCCTTCCACCTCCGGGAATTCCTTTTGATATCATTCGCTCTTTCTCCTTCCATGACTTCCCTTATACATTTCTCTATCTACTCTCTTGTCACAATCCCCTTTTCATTTACTCTTACTCTAACCCCAATTTGCCACACATCTCCAACAAACTTAGCATTAGTTGTTTGATCAGTCCGTTGTGGCATTACCACCATTGGCACTGCCAAGCTTATAGCCTCAAGAATCGAGTTCCAGCCGCAATGTGTCACGAAGCACCCTATTGACTTGTGAGCTAAGACTTCCAGTTTAGGACTCCAACTCACTACGAGACCCTTCTCGGATATTTCGTCAGAGAAGTTGCTTGGAAGCTTTTCCTTTTCCGATTCCCTGGCTACCCACAAGAAGTCACTACAAAAAAAAGGGTTTATTGTGATGAACAAAATTTGTCTCTATAAGTATAATATGTGTCGCTAAATCAATTTTGTGACTAAAAATATGTCACTATTTATTTGTCACTTTTGCCCCTGTCACAAAAGGGTATAGAGACAATTTTAGGTTCGTCACAACAATTTAGTGACAGTGTTTATATTGGTCGCTAATGTTTCTTTATAGCGACAAATACATGTTAATCAATAGTAGAGACACAATTACCAATTGTTACTATAAATACAAGTTGTGACCAATTTATTTGTCATAAAGTCATTATTAGTGACTAATGAATTTGTCACAAATTTATCTATAGTGACTATTACATTTGTCACAAAATAATATGTAGTGACTATAATATATGTCACAAAAATAGATATAAAGACTATTAAATTTGTCACAAAATTATTTTTACTTACTAGTAAATTAGTCCCAATAACTTTAGGTGACTATTAAATTTGTCAAAAATTTATAGTTAGTGACAATAATTACTGTCACAAATTTATTTTTAGTGACTATTTAAATTGTCGTAAGTATGTTTAGTGACTATATATTAAATCAGTCACAATCTCATATGAAGTTTCTATCATTTATTTTAGTCGCTATTAAATGTGTCATAAATATATTTTTATTTAATAAGAAAAGTCACAATTTACTTGTATTGGTATTGAAATTTGTCACTATATTATCTATAGTGACTGATATTTTGGTACAAAATAATTTGTCATAATATTATAGATTTCTAATTATCAATAGTGACTAAATAAATAATTACTTTCTTTTTTTAATATCAATTAGTAAAATACATTGACATAAAAAAACCATTTTTCCTATTTCGTGCATCTATAATAACAAGAATAATATGTGGCTCAAAAAACTATTTTAAATACAAAATTCAAAGCTTCACAAGTGTCTAACATAATAGAAAAATTAAAGTAAATAACAATGGTGTCAAATATCTAGTGAATAATATAAATAAAAATAAAAATCTCCCAAAAGCTTCAAATTTTCAACTTAAGCAAACCTAATATATCTTATAATAAAGGTTCCAAATGCATTTAATTATTTTGACCTCGAATAAAATTCATAAGTTCTTGAACATTAGATTTCACTTGAGCTAATTCATCTCCAAGATTCTTCACGCGCTCTTCTGCAACTTCTCTTTGTTTTCGTTCATCTTCCCACATCTTCAAAAGTTCAGTACGTGAAGGTTGTGGACCATAAATATCGACACGTCGTATGCCCATGCCAAAAGTACGAATACAAGATCTTCCATCCTCACCCATAACTTCAGTAGAAATTTTATCCTTTGATTGATCAGGTTGGCTACTCATACGCTCAGTCATTTCCTTCTACAAGTGATACATGATTATTAACACAATATGTTTAACAAAATGCCCTCACAAGAAATTTTAGTTAATGTTAAACTTAATTGAAGACTACAATTAAATAATACAATCAATATTCAAGTGAAATTAATTAGTAATAATAAATAGGAAATTACAATTGTATATATAATACTAATAGCATCAAATGCTCTAGTATTAATAAAAAATGAAAACTAAAAGTTAAAACCTTAAAATCGCTGTTTAGATATTAGTAAAAAGGTTCATATTTAAAGTTTTAATTTGTGCAAATCATAAAATATTTAATTATTCCTATTGATAATCTATTAAAATATCTACGTACATTTTCATATTATATTGTATAAATTCCAATGTGTTGCATATAACACAAACTACTTGCATTATAAAATGTCATATCATATCATTTAAAATGACCATATATAATAAAAATGTAAGATGAGCCCTATAACTTACAATTAGTTCTGCAGAAGTTGAATCTATAGCGCTTTTATCTTTCTTTGTATGAGTGACCATATACATTTTTATCTTATCTGGCTCTTTACCTTCTGGATCTTGAGATTTCTATCACAAAATGGAATTATTAGCATATGTATATATAACCGAAATTATTAAGAAATAGTTAAATAGGAAGATTACCAATTCATCTCTGACTCTTGCAAAACTTTTTGTTCCTGAGGTATGACTTGATGTGAGCTTTGAACGATTGGTCTTACTTATTGTAGCTCGACGCTATAACAAGTACAAACATGAAAATATTATTAAAAATAATTTATCACAAAAGAACCTTTATTTTGTCTCCAAAAATATTATTTAAATACTTACTTGTCCTTTCTCAGACTCCCAAAAATCAATCAACCATTTCCATTGGTCCTCCCCTACTTCATCTTTAAGATGGGTTAGCATCTCCTCATCATTTTTTGTTTTTGCTGTGTTGTATTTCTCCTTCAATGTGAATTTCCTATTACGCCACCGATGAGATAATTTGTCATTTAGCCATTTTGAAATAGCATCCCAATTTGTAGTGAATTTTTTCTGTAACAATTTAAAAAAAATTAATCGTAACACTTATTTAATATTTATGAGAAGTTAGTGAACTTAAAGTACCTTTATTATGCTTTTCATGCGATCTTTTTCATTTTCTGGTACAATTCTCCAATCTGCATAATTAAGTGGCATTATAGAAGAATCACGTGCAATATAACCAATATATTGTCCTAGCTGCTTAGCACCATCTCCTATAGGTTGTCCATAACAGTTCAAATTCACTTGAATGGGATCTACTTGATTATGTATTGATTGTAATCTAGTAGGTCCACGAACCCGTTTACAAGTAGTGGAGGCACCTGTTAACATTAATGTAATTAATATTATCATTTAACCATATAAATTAGATAGTAGCGGTAGTGAATGTTTAACATACCAAAACTATTTTCACCATTGCCACTTTCACCATTTTCTCTCTCACCATTGAATCGCTCCATTTGAATGTTTTGAGTTTCTAAGAATAATAAAAATTCATTAGTAAATAATAAAATTAAAAAAAAAGAATTATCAGTCTTTTACT